>CM016622.1:83599084-83916031 GCA_005393395.2 Gossypium australe | reverse complement strand
TTACAAGGACAAAGCTAACAAAAGCTGCTAGCGTTTTCAACCTCAACACGTAACCATGCTATCAAACCAGGTAAAACTTTTGACTAAGAAAATTGATAGTTTGTGAGGTTCTTCGCAGGTACACCCAGTAATGCAGTGTGAAACGAGTGGAGGAGGAATGAACAATACAGAATATCCATTCTACAATCCTGGCTTAGAAAACGAATAGATGAACTATGGTAATAATTCTAGAACTCAAAAAACCCTTATAGTAACACATATAATCCAGGTTGGAGGAACCACCCCATTTTCTCATGGGGTGGCCAAGGAAACCAAAGATAACAACCCTTCCCAGGCTTCCAACAGCAACCCTACCCATAAGAATAGAAGCCAAACCTTGAGGAGATGCTAACAAAATTTATAGCGGTGTCAGAAATCTGTTTCCAACACACCGAGACAGCACTCAAAACCAACAAGCATCGAATCAAGGGATCGAGAACCAATTAGGGCAACTTGCTAAGCAGTTCTTTGAACGATCACAAGAAAGCCTACCAAACAACACTAAAACTAACTCGAAGGAGCAAGTTCAAGCAATAACCACTCATGATAGAGAAGGATTAGATGAAACAAAAGTAAGCCAAGAGAATATGGTAAAGGAAGGTAAGGTTGAAGTAGTCATGATAAGCCAAAACCGGTAATTAAAGAGTACCAACCTCGTGTGCCATACCCCAATGCGATGAAGAAAGACAACACAGATGATCAATTCGGTAAATTTCTTAAACTTTTAATTACATATTAACTTACCATTTCTTGAAGCTTTCGCATATGCCAGGTTCAAGGAAATTTTTAAAAGAGCTTTTGACAAACAAACGAAAGTTAGACGAGGCGTCGCATGTGGAACTAAACGCGTATGCGCAGCAATTCTACAAAATAAACTACCACGAAAATTAAAAGATCCAGGGAGTTTTATAATTCCATGCTTAACTGGTAGTTTATCTATTGATAATGCCTTAGTTGATTTAGGGGCAAGCATCAATGTTATGCCTTATAAAAAGTTTAAACAGCTAGGTCTAGGGAAACCCAAACAAACTAGATGAGCATTCAATTAGCTGATAAAACTATTAGAATTCCTAGGGGTATAATTGAAGATGTACCGTGAAAATGAAAAATTCATACTCCTAGTAGACTTTTTCGTTTTAGACATGGATGAAGACAATAATATCCCTCTAATTTTAGGAAGACCCTTTTTAGTAATTGCTAGAACTAAAATTGATGTTGATACAGGTGAACTCATACTGTGTATGTGACGAGACAATCAGTCTTCAGGCTCTTGACTCGGCTAGGACATCAAGTAATCAAGGTGAGAAAATAAATTCTATTAATGACCATTCGGTTAAATATTCTTTTTAGGAAGCACACGGAACTACACAACTGAGCCAGATCCTAGACCTCATGACAAAAAGGAAATAACTCATGAGGAACGAATTCTTCGGATTGATGAACTAGACGAGTGGAAGACACATTTCAAGGAGAAAATTAGGAACACAAGCAGAGAAACGAAACCACTCCATGACCCAAACCAATTTTAAGATCGAAGATCAGGTATTGTTGGATAAAACAGACCCTCAGATCGCACTTCAGACCTTGATACAAATGAAGAAATCCCTTTTGAGGTGCTGAATATCTTCCCACAAGGAACAGTTGATGTAACTAATCCCAAGTTCAACGCTTTTAAGGTAAACACTACTCGACTCGAATTATATAATGATCATAAAAATGATAGCAGGGGAGAGAAGTTCAACTCGTCAAACCACCATGAATACGCGAATGAAAGGTAAGTCTAGCTTAAGACTTTAAACGAGTGCTTCTCGGGAAGCAACCTGACCTCTAACCATACTAATTAGTTTACTTTTACCTTTATTTATGTTTTAAGTGTAGGTTGTACCTCCACACGGCCTTACACACGGGCGTGGCCGTGGCTGTGTGGATACCACGAGTAAGCATATCAGCATGGCGAAAACCATGCGATGCGGCCGTGATCGAAATTGAGTAAGGCACACGGCGTGGGTAAGAATGACATGGCGTGCCTCTGGACTAGGGTCGATACTGTTAAATGAAACGGGCGAGCGACACGCCCATGCCTACAAACCGTGGCCAAACCCATTGAATTAACACAGGCGTGGGCAATAATGACACGGGCGTGGGAGAAGCGAACGAAGCTCAGTACGACCGTGCAACACGGCCATGCGAGCCAACATGTCCATAGCACACGGACGTAGGCCGCAAAACCAGGCGTGCCAAAACCCTAATATTCGTAGCACACAGGCTCAAAAAGAGTCACACGGGCGTGCGGCACGCTCGTGTACCACTATTTCTATATAAACCCTTCACTATTCATCTTCTCCACAGAACATTATCTCTCAATCCTAGCCACCATAAATTTTTTTCTTTCTCCACCATACTCACCACCATCCCCATGTCAAAGAAATGAAAGAATCCTACCAAAATCTCCCCGTGCAAGACCGATCTACATAAGTTCATGATGGCCGCTTCATTTATCCGACAAGCCAAGGACATTTGAGTCCATTTAATTTTTTTTTTCTTTTCCCTTCTCCTTTATTTCCCTTCTCCTTTATTTCTCTTGTGCTTAATTTAGTATATTTTATTTTAGGCTCTTGATTTTAGGTTCTAAAGGCTGCTTGGGAATCACCACACCACAACCACTACCAACTCAAGGAATGTATCCAAAATTCAGGAAGTTTCACTTCTCCCTATCTCTTATGATTTCATGCTATTAATCTCTAGATATATATCTTAGTACTTTGAGGGCAATATACATCTTAAGTGTGGGGGTGAATTTTATTTTGAAAAGTTCCTAACTTTTTGCATTATTCTCAAATCCCTAAATTATGTCTTATTCTTAAGTAATTTTCTCATATTACTATTAGAATGAAATTTCCTTTGATTCATGACTTTTATTGATATGTTTTGGATTAAGTCATTGATAATTGTGCAGTGATGATTTAAACTTTAGAAGACTAGAGAATCAAGCATGATGAGTCTATTTTCAGAATTAAAAACTTGTTAGGTTGGCTACCTGTATCTAATTATTACCTTGAAGTTTGAAATTTACAAGGTTGATAAAAAAAAAACCCATAATTTTTGTGAGATTTTGAGCTTTTTAGAGCATACATTCTTTTCTTGCTCACTTTATTGATTATGAGTGCTTCAAACATTGATTTGTTATTCTAGAACTTGCTTCAATTATACATGTCGAGACCACATCATTGATTTGATATACTGAAATGATAAAGGCACCTAGGTTTAACCCAATTACTCCCAAAAAGCCTACCTCATGTTTAACCCTTAGTAAACCGCTTTGATCCTAACAATCCTTTCATTGATTCACCCTCAATATTAACCAAAAAAAAAACTCATTCTTTTTTATTCATAAAGAATTTTTCCCTATTGAATTAACTCCTTTTTGTCGAGATTTGATTTAAGAAGTTGCCTAACTATGTTTCCATTTCAGTTGTTAAATTCTATTATTGAATTTGATTGTTCTAAGAAAAATATCGAAGTATATTCATCATTAGTTCTATGTTAATTGAGCTTATACGTTTAAAAATTCCACATCCTGAGAAGAAGCTCGTGTTATGAAATTTTAAATGATGTAATTATTCGAGTCTTAGTTCATCTTTCTAGTTAAGCAATTTGTCAATTCAATCTCGATTCTAACCCTTTAATTCAGCTTTTATCCACCTTTAACCGAAACCCCGTTACAACCCTTAAAAGACCTTTTGATCTGTGTATCATTTCATTCTATAGTGGTGGAGATTTGATTTTCATGCAAGCCTATCGGATTAACTTTTCATGTTCGACTTTTGAGTGTTAATTTTGAACCTTAAACACTTTGAGTGATTTGAGTGAATCTTTAGTGAGGATATCAACCCTGTTGATTTTGAATTAAAGGTAATTATTTAGGTAAGGAGAAACACCTATGTTTTTGTACTTTAAAAAAAACTATGACTTTGATTGTTTGAATATTTAGAACCCATTTGGTTAAATTATCAATGTATGAATTACCTATGAGTTATGATGAAACACTATTGATGAATATTATGAATTGGGAAAGTTCATTTTAATTGTGAATTGAGAATTTTGCTTGAGGACAAGCAAATGCTTAAGTGTGGGGGTATTTGATAAATTGTAATATGTACATATTTTAATCCCATATTTAGCATACTTTTGGATGATTTATCCCCTGAATTGTGGAATTTGATGCTCTTAATCCTTTAATTTCATGTTTTATATTTAGGAGAGCATCGGAGGATGAAAAGAACGAGAAACAGACAAAAAACAGAGAAAATGGTCCAAAGTAAGAAATCCACACAGCCTGGAGTTCACCACACAGCCGTGCCACTTTAGTAGACCCGAGCACGGCCTGGGCTCAATTTACATGGGCGTGCCACACGGGCGTGTCTCTGCCGTGACCTGTTTTAATTCCACTCGGAGAAGGATACTTAGAGGAAAAGAAAGACATTCCGAAAGCCTATATAAACACCCTAGAGGGTAACCTAAAAGGGAGGCCGAAGAGCGAAGCCAGAGAGGGCCGAATTGCAGGATTTACTCGAAGACAGCCCATTGATCTATCTCAAGAAGCTGGAATCATACTCAAGGCGGAAGATCTTCCCTTCAATTTCCTTCAGGGGGTTTTAGGGTTTTTCTTATGTTTTGTTTTATACTTTCTTCTGAGATGTATTCTTTTATAAACATGAACTAAACCCCTCAAATACCTAAGGGGGATGAAACCTAAGACGGATCTTGTTATTGTTTTCTGAACTATATGATAAATACTTGATTTATTCTTAATTATGTGTTCTTAATTCTGCATTGATATTTCAGGATATTGATTCAAGTATTGATATGTTTAGGCAGTGGAGCAAAAGTCCCAGTTTAAGAGTAGATCTAGCATAGTTAAGCGGAGTTGATCGCACCCTTAAAGATAGGACAATGAAAATCTACCGGATTAGGGTTAAACCTATATGGGAGTCCATAGATCGAGTTAATGCAACTCTAGAGGTTTTAATTAGAAAGAGATTTCAATTAATCAACCTAGGGTTAGACGTTAGTAGCCTCGAGAGAGGTATTAATATAAATTAGAGAATCCTACGGATCAAGTCAAGTTAATAATCGTCTGGTTCAGAGTTAAATAACAAGTGAAGTCTAGGTGGATTCTTCCTCGGGTATTGTCTTAATCAATTGGTTTTCCCAAAAGTATTTCCCCAATTCATTCTCTGTGTCTTAGCATCTTTAGCTTTGTAATTAGTTAGTTTTAAGTTAAACATCAATTCCCTTAATTCTTAGGCTAAATAATAGAAAGATAGTAATTACTAGTACTCTTGGTCCTTCAGGATACGATATTTCCGGTCTTGCCATAGGTATACTACCAAACGATAGGTGCGCTTGCCTTATTCATTGTCATAGTTAGTTTGGACATGATCAAAACACATGGTAAGGTCCAAACCTCACAAAACATACCATAACCACTAGTCTCTACATGCCATATACCAAATATATACATCTTTCAAAAGTATCAAAATAGATAGCCGGTAGTGTGTTTGAGTAGCTGACGATACCTGAATCCGAGCTAGCTTTACTGACACTGTAAAATAGAGAAACACATCACATAGTAAGCTTTTAAAGCTCAGTAAGTTCGTAATATATTACATATTACTCAATAATGCAAAATTAATACATAAAGAAACCATCACTTAGATTGATTTACAACTAAGCACAATGCCATCCTCAACCATATGCCCAAACATCCATTAATTCAACCTTAAAATCTATCATCAACGACATAGGTTTGGAACGTAGCTTTGCCAATACTTAGTTAACAAATGTTCTTGCTAATTACCATACTTCATTCACTGTTCATTATCTCTTCAATTCAATCGCACACTTAGTGCCCATTTCATAGCCGAAACTTAAATAACATCGCACACTTAGTGCCATAATATAAAACCGAACTTAATTCAGTATCGCACACACAATGCCAATCACAAAGCCGAAGCTTCTATTATTTCGCACACACAGTGCTAATCATCTCGGTCTTATTTCCAAATACGCATACATAGTGCCACCTAACTCGATTCCACACATAGCATTACTAATCCAATAATCACATAACTATTCATTTCATAGCATTTAAACATAATTTAAGAACACATATTATATCCGAACTTACCTCGGACGTCGAAATACCGAAACTAGTCAATCAATCGAGTACTTTATCTTTGCCTCGATCTCGATTCGAACCTCTCCTTTCTTGGTCTATACATATTCAAATTTAGCTCATTTAATTACCAATTCATTCAATTTAGTCCAAAACACACATATTTAGGGCATTTACAAAATAACCCTCACATTTTTAAATTTTGACACTTTAGTCCCTATTTCATAAAATCACAAAATATGCAAAATTCCATATTACCGAAGCTTGGCCGAACGTTCCCATGCTCAATACAAGTCCACACATTTCATTAATTTCATAATTTAGTCCTTCAAAATATTATTTTCACAATTTATTCCAAGTTACTCAAATTCACTAAAATCCAAAGACAAACTAGGTTAATCTATCACATTTCTTTCATATTTCATCCTCAAACATCACAAAGCTTGTAAAATCATCAATGGCACATTTCAAAATCATCATCAATTCACAAAATTGAAGCATGGGTTTTGAAGAACACAAAGAAACGATTACAAAAACGTAAAATCGAACAAATTAGATACCTCAATTTTGCTCAACCAAGGCCGAATATCATGAAAGCTCAAAAACCCTTTTTCTTTTCTTACTTTCAGTTCAAAAAGATGAACAATCCACTCCCATTTTCATTTGTTTTTATTATAATGTATATTATTAATCCAATTACCAAATTAACCCTAATAATTTCATTTGATTTCCACTAACATATGGCATTCTTATCCATCCAACTTTCCCTTGGCTTAATAGCCACATAAGGACCCCGTATAATAAAAGCCATAACAAATAGATACTTTTACATAAGCATGCTAATTTTTCATTTAATGCATTTTAATCCTTTTCTCTAATTAGGCACATAAACAATAAAACTAATTCATGAAACTTTTGCACATGCTTAATCATATACTGCAGGCACAGAAAATAGTATTAAAATATTTTTCTAACTCGGATTTGTGGTCTCGAAACCACTATTCCGACTAGGGTCTAAATCGAGCTATTACAGAATAAATATGTTTATTGCTAAAGATATGACTATCCATTTGGGTAGTTATGTCCTTGTGAAGACACATGAGACCTCCTATAAATAGGAGAGAAATTTCATTTGTATGACACACCAAAAATGTAGAAATAAAGTTTATTTATGTTCTCTCACCATCTTTTATATTTCTAGAATATTCTATAAAGAATTACTATAGAAATTTTTTTCTAGTAATTGATACCCTTGCTATGCTCCGCTCAGTGCTCAATAATGTAACACCCCACACCCGACCCGTCCACTAAATTCGGGTATAGAGTGTCACAATGGAATCAAATTAACTTAACTTAAATTCTATCAGCTAACTGTTATAAAATGAACTATATTAAAAATTAATAATATTTCTTATAGCAATAGCCTCAAGTCTATCTAAAGTCTTAGCCTCGAGTCTATCTAAAGTCTTAGTCTCTCAAGGGTTCTAAATTATTAAAGACTGTTGGTTTAAAGATTAACTCTTAAAAATTTCTGAAGGATTGTTTGTCCTAAAAATCCAGATTATAGGTAAGTTATCTGGCTTCACCGTGATTGATTCTTAGGCGAATCCTCCAATAGTACCACCTTCCTATGCGCATGACCTTGAATCTACAACAATCATCAATCTTCGTCTCATCTGGTTTGGTCCCTCCTTGAAGTCCTCGATCATCCTCGTAAGTTCTGCGAACATTATTCTTGAAAGTTTGAATGAACATAGCGAGTTCCTTCACTGTACCTTCACTGTACCATATCTAAACCCTATTGCATAAGGGTAATAATCGTGATGAAAAATAAATTAAATACAAATACTCCCTACTTACTCAAGGCAAGATTGTGTGTCAGGGTAGCGGTCTCCACCCGAGCCTTCAAGCTACTGGGTTGGCCATGAGACCTTTATCTGGTCAAACTCTCCTCTGGTCCGTAATTTAGACACCTCACCACATTCGCAAGTCCTATCCTAACTTCTCATATTTCCTTTATGCATCTTCGTGGTAGTTTCTTTGTCCTTCCACCTATGGATTCTTAGAACATACCTTCCTTGGCAGACTTGATCATACTAGTACCTGACGGATTCTTTCATCCATACCTTAGTCTCAGAGGACTTGTTGATCTTTCCCTATTGTGCTATCCCATACCAAACCTCTCTACTCTGGCAATCCCATTCTCATTCCACCTTATTGTTCACCTCAATCACAGCAATCACACGTGCTCACCATCTTATTTACATCATTTCCTTTCTACCAACTATCTTTATGGCAGTATACCCGCGATAGACTTTCCTCATTGAAGAATAGTCTTGATATACCTTCTGTCTCCTAGACAAAATCCTTATTGATAAACCGTAAAAGTAACGTATTTTAAGACCACATTTAGCATGCTTTTGGATGATTTAAGCCTTGAATCATGTAATTTGGTGCTTTTAATCCTTTGTTTTCATGTTTTATACTCAGGAGAGCATCGGATGATGAAAAGAACGAAAAACGGGCCCAAAACAGAGTAAATGGGCCATATCACGAAATCCACACGGCCTGGGCACAAGACCACACGACCGTGCCTCATTCAACAGACTCGAACACGGCCTGGCCACGATTAACATGGGCCTATGCCATGGGCGTGTCCCTGACGTGAATAAGAGGAATTACACTCGGAATAGGATACTTGGAGGCAAAGAAACACATTCCAAAGCTTATTTAAACACCCTAGTAGGAATTCTACTCGGATTAGGATACTTAGGGGCCAAGTAAGGCATCTCAAAGCCTATATAAACACCTTATGGGGCAACCTGAGGGGGAGTTCGGCAGAAGCCTTCTGCTAGGGCTTTTGTCAAGGGAACCCAAGGCTTTAGTCAGGGGGCATCCAGCTAGGCCAAAGAGGGCAGAGTTGTGGGAATTTACTCGAAGATAGCCAGTTGATTCATCTCAAGAAGCCGGAATTATACTCAAGAAGGAGGATCTCTCCTTCAAGTCCTTCAGGGGGTTTTAGGAATCTTTTATATTTTGTTTTATCTTTTCTTTTGAGATGTATTCTTTTATTGTTATGAACTAAACCCTTAGATACCTGAGGGGGATGAAACCTAAGATGAATCTTGTTATTGTTTGCTGAACTATATGATAAATATTTGACTTGTTCTTAATTATGTGCTATTAATTCTTGTGTTGAAATTTTCGGGATATTAATTCAAGTGTGACATGCTTAGGTGGAGGAGCAAAAGTCCCTGCCTAAGAGTAGATCTAGCATAGTTAAGCGGAGTTGATCGCACGCGTAGAGATAGGGTGATGAGATTTTTCCGGATTAGGGTGAAACCTAATATGGGAGTCTATAGATCGAGTTAATGCAATTCTAGGGGTTTTAATTAGAAAGAGATTTCAATTAATCAACCTAGGGTTAGACGTTAGTCGCCTCGAGAGAGGGTTTAATATACACTAGGGAATCCTACGGATCAAGTCAAGTGAATAAATCGTCTGGTTCAGAGTTAGATAACAAGTGAAGTCTAGGTGGATTCTTCCTTGGATATCATCTTAATCAATTCGTTTTTCCTAAAGTTATTTTCTCAATTTCATTCTTCTTTGTCTTAGAGTCTTTAGTTTAGTTGTTAGTTAATTTTAGATTAATAAATAATTCACTTTTATTTTAGGCTAGATAATAAAAAGAGAGTTAGTATTAGTACTTTTAGTTCCTTTGGGTTCGACAATTCGGTCTTGCATTAACTATACTACTGTTCGATAGGTGCGCTTGCCTCATATCGTTGTCTTAGTTAGTTTCCAGGTTTGATCATTTTTTATATAAATTTTAAGACTTCGACATCGCATAAAACAACGATTACTTATCTTGGGAGGGTGCATCTTGATCCTCCCATGAAGTTCAGCTTCGTAAAGCCCTTCTTGATAGCTCTTGGTTGTGGATCCTTTCTTGCGATCATCGAACAATTTCCCTTTCTGCATTTCCAAGACCAAGCCAACTCTCGCACGACTAATCTTCTCTAATTCTTGATGGGTCTTCGCCCATGCCTTATTGGCTTCTATCTCTATCACCATTTTAGGCGAATTCCCTAGGATCCACATACCATACTTGCAGTTTCATTTGTCTTTTCCTCCATCTTTGTGGGGTTCTCATTCTTGGTGCACAAGCCAGATCCACTTACCATTTTTTATATTTTCTTCTAACCCTGCTTCCACCTATGTGGTTTCTCATACTTGCCGCACTAGCAATTTCTATAACACCCCTTACCCGTATCTGACGCAGGGACAGGGTACGAGGCGTTACCTATCTTAAACACATGCAAACATACATTTTTGAGTCATAAAAGTTCGTTCAAATTTAAAAATTTTCAAACTTTGTCTTAAAGTCCTTAATATGAGCCTACAAGGCCCAAAACACACTTTAGAAATGGTTCGGGACCAAACCGAGTTCTTTAGAGAACTTTGGAAAACGTCACTAAATACAAGGGGCACATGCCCGTAGGGAAGGGCGACACGTCCGTGTGACCTGATAACATGGCCATGTTGAAGGACCGTGTAACTCACACAGCCTAAGCATATAGGGACACACCCGTGTTCCATGTCCGTGTGGATTTATTTCTCAATTCGAACCTACACGGGTTTTCACATGGCCTGGCACACGTCTGTGTCTAGGGCCCGTGTCCCTCGTACAGCCATGACACACCCGTGTCTTGGCCCGTGTGCAAAAACCTTGACATTCTGCATCTGACGTCATCAACCCAATAATGTCACATGGCCAAGGCACACGCCTGTGTCCTTAGACCGTGTGGCGAATTAAATTCCTAAATTCATGTGCAGGCTTTGCACGGCTTGGGAACATGCCAATGTCCTATGGTCGTGTCTTCTACACGGTTCAGACACACGGTCGTTCCTCAACCCGTATGGTTACTACTGAGCATTCTGTTTTGCCAATCTAGGGTGCAGGGTGACACACGGTTGAACTACACGCCCATGGGGCAGACCGTGTGTCACACACGGCCTAGACACATGCCCGTGTGGACAATAACAAGGCTATTTACCAAGCCCTTTCTGCCACACTTACTTGCACCAACATAAGCCACATCAAATAACCTACTCATTCAAGCATTAATAAACCAAATACTCAACCATGCCATTTGCACATTCATGAAAAACATCATCATTTTCATATATCAATAATAAGTATTAGCCATCATCCATGGCCTTATACAAAACGAGTCAAGTTTCAAAATAAGCCAACACTTTTGGCCATAACAATATGACACTTGACAAAAGACCAAGTCCCTATACATGCCATACTCAAAATGATAAATCTAAGTATACCAAATGTTTAGATTGATAGTGTGATCGAGCCTCTGACGTTCTTTTGATCCCCGAGCTAGCTTGGCGACACTATAAGAAAACGGAAAAGAGAGAGAGTAAGCATAAAGCTTAGTAAGTCACATGTAAATAATTAACAACAATTACCATGCATTATCATACTCATAGCGTATCATAAACTTGCACATAATTCTCGAATGATTAAAGGCATAACTTAATCTTTTTCACCCTTACTAATCATACAACATAATTCGAGCTCATTTCTCGTGAATTACATGTAGGTATCTGTATCACTTACAACATAGTCGTAACTTTTCTCACTTTTAGCACAATCTTTAAATTACCCGTTGAATCAGTTGGAATACTAAAGGATACCCGACGAGCCTCACACAAGAAGGTAAAATGTTGATGCCATGTCCCACACATGGTCTTACACTAGCTCTCATCTCAACACCGTTGCCATGTCCCAGACATGGCCTTACACTGGCTTTCATAATTTGGCCAATGCCATGTCCCAGACATGGTCTTACACTAGCACACATATCATCCAAATGTTATGGCTTGGATATCCAATCTATTCCTAAGGTTCAACCGAGAGTATACCACATCAAATTTCGTCATGCATATTCATAGCAATATGCAATCTCAATTGTTTAATACATAATAGCAATAAAGTTGTATTATTTACGTACAACTTACCTCAGTATACAAAAAGTGAGCGACTAGATTGAATTAGTCTACTAGCTTGGTTTTCCCCTAGTCTAGGTTCGGACTCTGTTTTTCTTGATCTATAATGACAAATTCACTTATTTAATCACTACATAATTCAAGACATTCCAAAATTCCTACTTTGGCAAAATTACCATTTTGCCCTTCGACTTTTACAAAATTACGATTTTACCCCTAGGCTCGTAAAATGATTTTCATCAAATTTCCTCATTAACCAAGCCTAGTTGAATCTATTATAAGCTTATAGAAACTCACAAATCTAATTATTTCACACATTTACTACCTATTTTACAACCTTTACAAAAATGTCATTTCCATGTGTTTTTATGAAAATCACTTAACAAAAGTTGTTTATTTAACAACCAAGATTCATTTTCTTCCATAAAAATTCAGCAAAAAACACTAATGTTCTCATGGTAAAACCCTATACTTTCAACCATAGTGCAAAATAGTCTTCTCATTAGCTAGATTAAGCTACAAGGGTTCCAAAAACACAAAAAACATCAAAAATGACCATCAAAATGACTTACTTGCAAGGATTAAAGGTTGCTGAAATTTTAAGCTTTCCAAAGCTCCTCTTTTTCTAAAATTTTCGATGGTAGAGGAAGATGAAAAAGATGATATCATTTTCTCTTTACTTTATTTTATTTTATTTCTAGTCACATTTGTCACCAAAACCTCACCTAACCTTTGACATTCTCATTTTCTTGTCTCTATTGTAATGGCCTAAATTCAAGATTATCGGAACAATGGTTTCGTAACCATAAATCCGATTTAAAGAGAAATTTATTTTAATATTTTTGCATGAATATTTATATGATAGGAAATACTTTTATAAATATTTATAAAATGTTAGTAATGTGGTATTAAAATTTTGTTAGAAAATTTTAACGTTTGGGTAGGTAATTAAATAAAAAGGACTAAATTGAAATGAAAGTAAAAGTTCAATTATAGATTAAAAGAAATTATGAAGGATCAAAATGGTAATTATACCATTTTGTATAGTGAGGCGGTATAACATAGAAAAATCTGAGATTTTTAAGGATTATTATTATATTATTATATTATTATATTATTATATTATATTATTTATATATATATAAACAAACAAAAGGAAAGAAGAGAACAGAATAGGTAAAAGAAACAGAGAGCATACGAAACAGGGGAGAAGGAAAGAAAAGAAAAAGGAAAAACTAGGGATTTAAAGCTTGAAGTTTAAATTGATCCGGAAAACTCAAATACGAAGCTAGATCGAGGAAAGGAAAAAGTTTCGGATTAGTAGATTTTGTAAACGAACTGATAACGAGGTAAGTTCATGTAACTTGAATTATATACTTAAATGCTTGAAATGTATGTTATTGATGTGAATATAGTTTAAATGTTCATTGTATGAAAATTTATGCAATATTGATATTTTTGATAAAAAGGGAAAGAAATCCCGGTTGAATGAAAGGAAAATTCGATGGATCTCTGAAAAGGAATTGACGGTAAAAAGGATCTAGCCCGGACGGGTGATCCTATCCTGATATAGCCCTCCCGAAGAATATGTGGAAAATGGATTTAGCCCGGACGGGTAATCCAAATTAGGGTCTGAATTTAGCCTGGACTGGTAATTCAGATCCAAGCTCATTAGAGTAATTATCGTTGCAGGGGATTTAGCCTGGACTGGTAATCCC
This sequence comes from Gossypium australe, assembly GCA_005393395.2. NCBI lineage: Eukaryota > Viridiplantae > Streptophyta > Magnoliopsida > Malvales > Malvaceae > Gossypium > Gossypium australe. The sequence continues at coordinate 83,902,072 of CM016622.1, read as the reverse complement.
GACAATACTCTGTGAGTTTATATTACAGGGGATTTAGCCTGGACTGGTAATCCCGCTGTAAAGATGAGGTTCGCGGGAGTGTGCTCTCTAAAATGGAAATGTGCGCACATGAATATGAATTGACGGACCCGAATTTGTACACTAAAGTGTACCTCTGAAAATCCATCGAAATTCCGAGTAATTCAATGGGATAAATATAAAATATATATATATATATATATATATATATGGAAATCATGGTATTGATGAGCTCATCAATGATAGTATATATATTATTGATATATAAAAATTATTGGACTGACTTGAATGTTGAGTTTGTAAATGTTAGGGTAATAATGCATTGAATGGGTATATGAATGTTTATCGCTTGTATTGTAAATATTAGGTAAGTATAATTCTTGTTACATGGGCTTACTAAGCACAAAGTGCTTACCCTATTTCCTTTTTCCCTGTTTTGTAGTGTTAAGAGCTCGGAGGTCGGATCGGTGGGAGACTCATCACACTATCAACCCCAGTATTTCGATATTTAAAGAACTTTAGTTTGGAAATGAATGGCATGTATAAGCTAATAAAATAGATGTTAATATGAAATGAATGTAAGGTCAGCCATTGGTATGGCTTATGTGTTTAAGTTATCTTATAAATATGCATGAATTATCTTGAAAATATGTTGAATTAGACTGGTCTCGTTTTTTTAAAAAAAAATTGTAAACTCTGGAAATGCCTCGTACCTTATTCTGACAACGAATACAGGTAGGGGGTGTTACATTTGTTGGTATCAGAGCTACGGTTTAGCCGGTTCTAGGATCGACATAGCGAATACGGATTAGCTATACATGCCATTTAAATTATTTTTGATAGTGTGATATCTCCTGACCATTTAAATTGTGTTTTCCTTATAGTAATGTCATCTGACTGAGCTCAATCTGAGGAAGCTGGGAGTCATGCTCCGGCTTCAGTATAAAGAGAAGAAACTAGCAGTAGAAGGCCCGGTATAGAGGGTCAAGGAGAGGAGGCAAAAATAGCCTTCTTTCAAATGATGAATGAATGGTTTACCCAGTACATAAGAACTAACCCTACAGTGCAGCAGACTCAAGCTCCCCCTCCTGTTCCTCCACCGGTTCCCGAGATTCCACAGGGTACAGGTACTGAATCTGTCAGAAAAGGAAAAGCTCCGGTCGATAAAATCTGAAAATATGGGGCCGGAGAATTTCGAGCAGCAGTTGATGATGATCCCGAAAGAGCTGAATTTTGGTTAGAAAATACTACTCGGGTTTTGGAGGAATTATCTTGCACGCCAGAAGAATGTTTGAAATGTGCTGTTTCACTGCTAAAAGACACAGCTTATCATTGGTGGAATACTAAAGCTTCAGTTGTTCCGAAAGAAGAAATTACATGGGAATTCTTCCAGACCGAGTTCAAAAAGAGATATATCAGTCAGAGATTCCTTGATCAGAAAAGAAAAGAATTTCTTGAGCTGAAACAGGGCAATAGATCAGTATCCGAGTATGAAAGAGAATTTGTTCGGTTGAGTAAATATGCTCGAGAATGGGTACAGTCGGAGGCTGAAATGTGCAAACAATTCGAAGAAGGGTTGAATGAAGAAATTAAGCTCCTTGTTGGAATTCTTGAAATTCGAGAGTTTGCTACACTAGCAGAACGAGCTTATAAAGCAGAAGAATGGAGCAAAGAAAAGAAACAGGCTGAGAGAGAAGCTCGAATTTTTAGTAAAAGACCAATGGAAAAATCTCAGTTTTCTGCTCCAAAGAAATTGAAGAAGTACCAGGATCGTTCTACCTCAACCACTGGGTATTCAGATAGAGTGCGAGCTTCACAGCGCACTAATTCAAGACCTTCCACTCCATCAGTGACCAGTGTTGGCAGTGTTGGTACCCCTAAGCCGAGATCCCAGTATTGTAATAAAGCTCATTTTGGTGAATGTCGATTTAAGAGCGGGGCTTGTTACCGATGTGGTTCTTTTGACCATTTCCTCAGAGATTGTCCAGAAAGAAATAAAAAAGAAGATGAATATATATCGAAGCCAAGTAATCCATCTTCGAGGGGTAGACCATCTCGACTATCCGGTAATGTCAGTGGTAGCCGAGGAGCTACAAAAGATACTGCAAGTAGGCCTGAGACACGAGCGCCTCCTAGAACATATGTCATGCGTACCAGAGAAGATGCCTCAGCACCCGATGTTATTACTGGTACATTTTCTTTACTTGAAACTGATATTACTGCATTAATTGATCCCGGTTCTACGCATTCATATATATGTGTAAAACTTGCATGCGTTAAAGATTTATCTGTTGAACCTACTGAATTTGCGGTTAAAGTCTCGAACCCCTTTGGCCAATCTATTTTGGTGGATAAAATTTGTAAAAATTGTCCACTGATGGTAAGAGGTTATTGTTTCCTGGCTGATTTGATGTTACTGCCATTTGATGAGTTTGATGTGATATTGGGCATGGATTGGTTAACTCAGCATGATGCAGTAGTAAACTGTAAACAGAAATATATTGTGTTGAAGTGCCAGAGTGGTGAATTACTTCGGGTTAAATCCGATCAGACAGAGGGATTATCTGATGTGATTTCAGTTATTACTGCTCAGAGGTATGTCAAAAAGGGGTATGATGCTTTTCTTGCTTATGTATTAGATACCAAGGTATCTGAGTCGAAGATTCAAGCAGTGCCAGTGGTATGTGAATTTTCTGATGTGTTTCCAGAAGAGTTACCAAGGTTGCCACCAGAAAGAGAAGTGGAATTTTCTATAGATTTGATTCCGGGAACTACCCCGATTTCCATAGCTCCGTACCGGATGGCTCCTACAGAATTAAAGGAATTAAAGACACAGTTACAGGAACTTGTTGATAGAGGTTTTGTCCGACCGAGTCATTCACCTTGGGGTGCTCCGGTTCTGTTTGTGAAAAAGAAAGATGGGTCTTTGAGATTGTGTATTGACTATCGACAGCTCAATAAGGTAACTATAAAGAATAAGTATCCGTTGCCCCGGATTGATGATTTATTTGATCAGCTGAAAGGTGCTACTGTATTTTCAAAGATTGATCTACGATCGGGCTATTATCAGTTACGAGTAAAGGAGTCAGATGTGCCAAAGACAGCTTTCAGAACCAGGTACGGGTATTATGAGTTTTTGGTTATGCCGTTTGGGTTGACTAATGCACCTGCAGTATTTATGGATCTGATGAATCGAATATTCAGACCGTACTTAGACAGATTTGTGGTAGTATTCATTGACGATATTTTGGTTTATTCTCGAGATGAAAAAGAACATACAGAACATTTGAGAATTGTATTGCAAATTCTGCGAGAGAAACAGTTATATGCTAAATTCAGTAAATGTGAATTTTGGCTTCGAGAAGTGGGTTTTCTTGGACATATTGTATCCGCTGAAGGCATCAGGGTAGATCCAAGTAAAATCTCAGCTATTGTCAATTGGAGTCCACCGAAGACTGTATCTGAAGTTAGAAGTTTCTTGGGTTTAGCTGGTTATTATCGGAGATTTGTACAAGGATTCTCTATGATAGCTTCTCCGATGACTCGATTATTGCAGAAAGATGTAAAGTTCGAGTGGACTGATGAATGTCAGCAGAGTTTCAACCGATTGAAAGATCTACTAACGAAAGCACCAGTATTAGTGCAGCCTGAACCGGGTAAGGAATTTATTATTTATAGTGATGCCTCATTAAATGGTTTAGGTTGTGTTTTGATGCAAGAAGGTAAAGTAATAGCCTGTGCTTCAAGACAACTTAAACCACATGAAAGAAATTATCCGGTACATGATCTTGAGTTAGCTGCTATTGTTTTTGCATTGAAGATATGGCGGCATTACTTGTACGGTGAAAAATGTCATATTTATACTGATCATAAAAGCTTGAAATATTTGATGACACAGAAAGATTTGAATTTAAGACAGCGCAGGTGGCTTGAACTGATAAAGGACTATGATTTGATTATTGATTACCATCCGGGTAAGGCTAATATTGTGGCTGATGCTTTGAGTCGAAAATCTCTGTATGCTTTACGATCTATGAATGCTCAATTGTCTTTGGTTGATGATGGTTCAATCATAGCTGAATTGAGAGCTAAACTGACATTTTTACAGCAAATATGTGAAGCTCAGAAGAATGATGAGAAGTTACAGGTTAAACGGGCACAATGTGAGTCAGATACTGATTCTGAATTTCAAGTTGGGGTTGATGATTGTTTATTATTCAGAGGTAGGGTATGTGTACCCAAGAATTCTGAGCTCATACATAAAATTTTACACGAGGCTCACAGTGGTACTATGTCTGTACATCCGGGAAGTAATAAAATGTATAATGATTTGAAGAAGATGTACTGGTGGCCAGGTATGAAACGTGATATTTCTGAGTTTGTATCAAGATGTTTGATATGTCAACAGGTCAAAGCAGAACATCAGGTACCTTCAGGGTTACTTCAGCCAATTACTATACCGGAATGGAAATGGGAAAGAATCACTATGGATTTTGTATCGGGGTTACCATTGTCTTCGAGGAAAAAAGATGCTATTTGGGTGATTGTTGACCGACTGACAAAGTCAGCACACTTTATTCCGGTACGTATGGATTATTCTTTAGATAAACTGGCTGAATTGTACATATCTGAGATTGTCAGGCTACATGGAGTGCCTGTCTCCATTATATCAGATAGAGATCCCCGATTTACGTCTCGTTTCTAGGATAAATTGCAAGAAGCTTTGGGTACTCAGTTGTATTTCAGTACTGCATTTCATCCTCAGACAGATGGCCAATCTGAGCGTGTAATTCAAGTATTGGAAGATATGCTCCGATGTTGTATACTAGAGTTTGAAGGTAATTGGGAGAGGTATCTACCTTTGATTGAATTTGCTTATAATAACAGTTATCAGTCCAGTATTAAAATGGCTCCGTATGAAGCTTTGTATGGTAGAAAGTGTAGAACACCATTATACTGGACAGAGCTCAGTGAAAAGAAAATACACGGGGTTGATTTGATCCAGGAAACAGAAGAAAAAGTAAAGGTTGTTCGGGATAGTTTAAAAGCTGCTTCCGATCGCCAAAAATCATATGCCAATCTTAAACGAAAAGAGATTGAATTTCAGGTCGGTAACAAGGTATTCCTGAAAGTGTCTCCTTGGAAGAAAGTTCTCCGATTCGGTCGAAAGGGTAAATTGAGTCCAAGATTTATCGGGCCATATGAGATCATAGAAAGAATTGGACCGGTCGCTTATCGGTTGGCATTACCACCAGAACTTGATAGAATCCATAATGTTTTTCATGTGTCTATGCTACGACAATATCGGTCAGATCCTTCACATGTTATTTCTCTGACAGAAGTGGAGATTCAGCCGGATATGACTTACAGTGAAGAACCGGTCAATATATTGGCACGGGAAACAAAGGAGCTTAGAAATAAAAAAATAAATTTGGTGAAAGTATTGTGGCAAAAGCACGGGATTGAGGAAGCGACATGGGAACCGGAGGAGGCAATGAGGAAACAATATCCAAACCTCTTTACTGGTAAGATTTTCGAGGACGAAAATCCTTAAAAAGGGGGGGAGAGTTGTAATGGCCTAAATTCAAGATTATCGGAACAATGGTTTCGTAACCATAAATCCAATTTAAAGAGAAATTTATTTTAATATTTTTGCATGAATATTTATATGATAGGAAATACTTTTATAAATATTTATAAAATGTTAGTAATGTGGTATTAAAATTTCGTTAGAAAATTTTAACGTTTGGGTAGGTAATTAAATAAAAAGGACTAAATTGAAATGAAAGTAAAAGTTCAATTATAGATTAAAAGAAATTATGAAGGATCAAAATGGTAATTATACCATTTTGTATAGTGAGGCGGTATAACATAGAAAAATTTGAGATTTTTAAGGATTATTATATTATTATATTATTATATTATTATATTATTATATTATATTTTATATATATATAAACAAACAAAAGGAAAGAAGAGAACAGAATAGGTAAAAGAAACAGAGAGCATACGAAACAGGGGAGAAGGAAAGAAAAGAAAAAGGAAAAATTAGGGATTTAAAGCTTGAAGTTTAAATTGATCCGGAAAACTCAAATACGAAGCTAGATCGAGGAAAGGAAAAAGTTTCGGATTAGTAGATTTTGTAAACGAACTGATAACGAGGTAAGTTCATGTAACTTGAATTATATACTTAAATGCTTGAAATGTATGTTATTGATGTGAATATAGTTTAAATGTTCATTGTATGAAAATTTATGCAATATTGATATTTTTGATAAAAAGGGAAAGAAATCCCGGTTGAATGAAAGGAAAATTTGATGGATCTCTGAAAAGGAATTGACGGTAAAAAGGATCTAGCCCGGACGGGTGATCCTATCCTGATATAGCCCTCCCGAAGAATATGTGGAAAATGGATTTAGCCCGGACGGGTAATCCAAATTAGGGTCTGAATTTAGCCTGGACTGGTAATTCAGATCCAAGCTCATTAGAGTAATTGTCGTTGCAGGGGATTTAGCCTGGACTGGTAATCCCGACAATACTCTGTGAGTTTATATTACAGGGGATTTAGCCTGGACTGGTAATCCCGCTGTAAAGATGAGGTTCGCGGGAGTGTGCTCTCTAAAATGGAAATGTGCGCACATGAATATGAATTGACGGACCCGAATTTGTACACTAAAGTGTACCTCTGAAAATCCATCGAAATTCCGAGTAATTCAATGGGATAAATATAAAAATATATATATATATATATATGGAAATCATGGTATTGATGAGCTCATCAATGATAGTATATATATTATTGATATATAAAAATTATTGGACTGACTTGAATGTTGAGTTTGTAAATGTTAGGGTAATAATGCATTGAATGGGTATATGAATGTTTATCGCTTGTATTGTAAATATTAGGTAAGTATAATTCTTGTTACATGGGCTTACTAAGCACAAAGTGCTTACCCTATTTCCTTTTTCCCTGTTTTGTAGTGTTAAGAGCTCGGAGGTCGGATCGGTGGGAGACTCATCACACTATCAACCCCAGTATTTCGGTATTTAAAGAAACTTTAGTTTGGAAATGAATGGCATGTATAAGCTAATAAAATAGATGTTAATATGAAATGAATGTAAGGTCAGCCATTGGTATGGCTTATGTCTTTAAGTTATCTTATGAATATGCATGAATTATCTTGAAAATATGTTGAATTAGACTGGTCTCGTTTTTTTTAAAAAAAAAATTGTAAACTCTGGAAATGCCTCGTACCTTATTCTGACAACGAATACAGGTAGGGGGTGTTACATCTATGGCCAGCCATCGCCCTCTTAAAGGCCTAATTGCACATTAAGGACCTCTAATTTAAGTTTCTCTAGCTATATAACACTTCTAATTAATAGAACACAAATTTCACCTTTTATGCGATTTAGTCTTTTTTCAAAATTAAGCATGCAATTACTAAAATTAATTCACCAAAATTTTCATGTACCCATATAATCATGCTATAACACATAAAATAATATTAAAAATAATTTCTCCGGCCTTGGATTACTGGTTTCAAAACCATTGTTCCGACTAGCCCCAAAATCGGGCTGTTACAATTTCCCTTCTCTTGAGGTCTTGGCGCCATTTCATCATTTGTTTTCTAACAGACTCTATGGGATGTCGTACCTGAGCTATGCTCTTATACCCTTCTTACATCTTTCTCACTTCCTAATAGACTTACCCATGTTTACTGTCCCGATAGACATACTCATGTTTACTATCCCAGCGGACTTCATCTCTGTGGATGTCATGGAGTCTTGCATCTATGGACTTACACCTATTCGTCGTCCTCACATACTATCTTACAATGCCATGGAGTCTTTCATCCTTGGTCTTACTCATCATAAATGGCTACCATAACATCTTTCATCTATGGTCTTACATCGTATACCTTATACATTGTCACCATGGCATCTTTCATCCATGGTCTTATGCTCTATACCTTTTACTTCGTACTATGCAACCATGGCATCTTTCACCCATGGTCTTACGCTACGTGCTACATACCAGACTGCCATAGCCTTTTTCATCTATGGTCTTACGACGTATACCTTATACCAGTTGCTATGACGTCTTTCATCCATGGTCTTACGCTCTATACCGTCGTCATGATGTCACCCTGAAGGACCAATTGATACTTCCATCATGGTAAATATCATTCCATGGTTTCATTTCTCGAATCCTCCTCCCATTACCTCCTTTACACCACCTAACCTTAAGGCTTGAACATCGCAGTGTTCCCTCCGTAAGGTCTGAAGCTTCGCCTGAGGCGGTAACTAATGGGTTCTCGCTCCATACTCTTTCTATCTTCATATAAACCCTTGAGGTTTCCCACAGTCATGCAATGTATGCTCATAACATCATGCTTCATGCTTTTTCAACATGACATGCTTAACAATGCAAACCATAGTAACAGGTTTAGGGTTTGGAACTCTCCTGAATCTTTATCGTTTCCCAAAGCTTATTCCTTTTCTTGAGCATCATAGCTTCCATTCTCTAGGCAGTATCTTGCAACAAAAAACTATTGGTTATACTTTATATTCTTAACTTAACCCATTTTTCTAAAACAAGCAGAACCTTTAATATGGTTATGAAATTCATAACTTCATCTTACGTATACAGAAGGGTTGAGAACCTTACTCGCTTGCTGGGTTCTCTACTTTTCCAACTCTATCCTCATGAAGTTTGCTCCATACAGAACCTTCCAATGACTACTCTTTTTTTTTAGCTACCGAAGAAAATAAAGAACAAGAGAAATTAGAGCAAGGTCGAGAAGAAAATCATCCCTAAAAGCCATCTTTTGGCTATTTATAACCCTTCTCGCGCTATCATCAACCTTGTGAGAATCGTCCATCACTAATTATGATGTCTCCCACTAAGGAACCTGTTGGTTCCATCCTAATTGAACTGAAATTGGATCTCAATCATGTCCAATTTGGTTTCTAGCTTTCTCATTTCCTTTAATAGAGCCTGCCATCCCATTTGCATCATTTCTTTTCTAATGAATATCTTTGTGGCGGTATACCTGCGATAGACTTTCCTCAAGGAAGAATAGTCTTGATAGAAATTCTGTCTCCTAAACAAAATCCTTAACCTGGGAGGGTGCTTCACGATCCTCCCATGAAGTTCTACATCTAAGAGCCCTTCTTGATAGCTCTTGATTGCGGATCCTTTCTTGCGATCCTCAAACAGTTCCCCTTTCTACATTTCCATGACCAAGCCTGCTCTCGGACGACCTATTCTCTCTAATTATTTATGGGTCTTACCCCATACCTTATTGGCTTCCATCTCTATCACCATTTTTTGCGAATTCCCAGAATCCGCATACCATACTTACATAATCCTTTGTCTCTTCCTCCATATATATAGGGTTCCCATACTTGGCGCACAAGCCAGATCCACTTATCATTTTTTATATTTTCTTCTAACCCTGCTTCTACCTATATGTTTTTTCAAACCTGCCGCATTGGCAGTTTCCTTTCTCTTGAGGTCTTGGCGGGCTTTCCACATTTGTTTCTTAACAGACTCTATGGGATGTCGTAGCTGAGCTATGGTCTTATACCTTTCTTACATCTTTCTCACGTCCCGACCAACTTACCCTTGTTTACTATCCGGGTGGACTTACCTGTGTTTACTATCCCAGCGTCTTCATCTCTGCGGATGCCATGGAGTCTTTCATCCATGGTCTTTGTAACATCCTAAACGTAGGCCTGCGCATTAAGGTGATAATTTAATATGTTAAATTGAGATTCTAAGGATCGGGCTGACGTTTCGATTAAATATGTGGATTAGGGTTTAAATTAGTGCTCTGGGTATTTTAAAGTGATGTATTGGGCTTTAAAAAAAAATTGGGTTAGGTGGCTAATACATGGTGTTAGCTTATAATTTAAGTAGATAGTTAATTAAGTGACAAGCTGGGCTTGTGGCCCAAAGATTTGAGGAGCTTTAAGTGGGCATAAGGTGGCGTCATAAGGGGGGAGGAGTTTGGGCCTAGTATGGCCACTTAGAGCCCAAAATTTTAAGACAAAAATTCGACACTTACAAACCCTAGGAGTGGACAGCACACTAGTTACAAAATAGGGATTTTAATTCTTTTATTTTCTTGATAAATAGGAAGATAATGAAGAGAAAGATGAGGGCTATTTTTTTTAGGAGATAAGGATTGGGTTATCAGGTAAGATAAAGGCTATCAGGAGAAGGGAAGAGTTGGCCGAAATTCCAACTCTGTGTGTGGATGATATGCCGAAATTTCTCTATAAATAGGGAGTAGTGTTCTTCAATTTCGGTATTTTGAAACCCTATTCTTCTCTCATTCTCTGCCGAAATTTCCAAGCCTTTCCTACAGTTTCTCTTTTTCTTTTTCTAAAAGCCGAATTCCTTTTGATTCATACCCTTCTCTTCTCCATAGCCGAATCTACAAGGGAGGTTTTTGTTTCCCGAAGGTGCACCATAAGCCATGTACTCCTTAGTAATTTGGTGAGTTTCGGGATTTTATTCTATGCAATTTCACTCTTTCTTTTCATTCAGATCTAACCCCAAACACTTATTTAAGGCCTGTCGATTTTCTCTCTCTCTGCTTTTAGTAACCGAATTTGTCTCGTCAAAAGTATCCTGTGCCGATTTGGTGGAAAAGCCGAAAGTAGGAAGGTGACGTTTTCTTAGGGATTTTCGGGATTCGAAAAATAAGGCTCTACGTTAGGGATAATAGATTTTCGCAGTAACCAGGTGTGTAATACCTCCCCACCATCTAGATCTGCCTAATATTGTATGTTCATATGTTTTATATGTTATGATAAATGCCGAAATCTCGGTTTATTTATGAAAGCCCAAGGAGGGTAAAAGCGGATCCCCAGGTTAGTAAATAATCTGTTTAAATGATGTAAGTAAAATGCTTGTGTGTGATTGCATGGGTTGGGTTGATGAAAGGAGAAAGTTATACGTTATATGTGAAGCGGCTAATGCCGTGAACTGTTATACGGGCTTCGGCCATTAAATGTTATACGGGCTTCGGCCATTATATGTTATAAGGGCTTCGGCCATCATATGTGGATGAGCAGCATGACTGCCATCATGGTGTGTAGCGGTGTGGGTCGATTGTATAAATCCCCATTGGTGTGAACGGTTGGTACGGGGGTGTGTAGCGGATGGAAACCTAGGCAAACGGGTTGGGCCTTGCATATAATTTGTTATTAAATGTTATTATGATTATTACATTGTTTATTTTGTTTAATGGGCTTAAGGCCCAAACACTAGTGGTGCACGAGGGTTGCACACTGAGTGTCGCGACTCACCCTTTTAATTAACATCTCAGGTGATACCTAGTGCTTCGGATCGGGCTGGAGAGGAATGCAAGGTGGCCATGCAGAAGAATATGTAGATTTGGCAAAAAGAGACTCAAGTTTTATTTTATATTTTTAATTAATGGACTTCAAATCTCGTTGTAATAAGGCCATGGGCCACTAGATTATATTATGTTATACTATGGGCTTTTATTACTTTTAGTCATTTAAATTTTTATTTTAATTAAACTAAGGCATGTAATTAAGTTTGGATTTTATTTTACAAAGGCATATTTTATATAAAATATATTTGTTTTTTTTCTGAAAATTCGACATGTTTGACAAAATTTTTCTTAGTGACATACCAGATCCGGTTGTAGTGTTTGGGCCAGGTTTGGAGTGTTACAAATTGGTATCAGAGCCCAGTTCAAAACTCAGCTCTGGGGTTTTTGGGCTCAAAACATTTTCTAAAATGGGCTTTTGAAATATACATGTTTTTTTTAAATAATAACAGAACTGTTAGCTCGACATGGCACCTGCGTCTTTGGCCCAAGTCCACCAGGTAAGTACTCCTAACCATTGTGTGATTTTTATATATGTGGGCTTAGTGGGCCTAGTGGGACGTAGACTAAGTTAGAATTAGAATTTGACGGACTTTAGGCTTAGTTCAAACTACTTCTTAAAAATTCATAAAACTTAAGTTCACGGAACAAACCCGTTAACGAGCCATAAGGCTAGGGTGTGGTAACCGTCATACGCATGTCTAGGAAGGATCCGGAAGAGCCTGGTATTTAAGCAGTCCTAGTGACTCACCTCCTCTTTGCTGGAATCCTACCTGGTGCGTAGTGACTGTTCACCTTAGTCGAGTTAGGGTGTGGCAATAGGCATACGCATGTCTAGGAGTGGATTCAGGGAGAGCTTGGTATTTAAGCAGTCCTAGCGACTCACCTCCTCTTCACTAGAATCCTACCTGGTGTGTAGTGACCATTCACCCTAGTTACAAGGACTTGTTGATGGGCTAAACCCTATGACTAAAACCCGAAAGGGACCAACCACCCTATTTTAAAAAAAAAAATCCCAAGGTTTTGTAAAATTTTGAAAACATTTTTGATTTGTGAAAATTTCTGATAACAACATCAAAGTTTGTAAAATTACCGAAATACCCCCAAATTTCAAAATTACCGAAATACCCCCAGATTTCAAAATTACTGAAATACCCCCAGATTTTAAAATTACCGAAATACCCCTAAATTTCAAAATTATCGAAATACCCCTGAATTTTAAAATTACCAAAATACCCCCGGATATCAAAATTATTGAAATACCCCGAATTACAAAATTACCAAAATACCCTAAATTTCAAAATTACCAAAATACCCTCGAGTATCAAAATTACCGAAATACCCCCAGATTTCAAAATTATGGAAATGCCCTAAATTTCAAAATTACCAAAATACCCCCGAGAATGAAAAATTACCAAAATACCCCTATTTCACAAAATCACCAAGAACTTTATTTTGAAAAATTACGAAAATACCCCTGTAGGGTAAAATTACGAAAATACCCCTGGGTAGTGAAAACAACAACAACAACAACAACACTTTTCTGTAATGAACGCGAGTTCATGAATATGGATGATTGAATGTATGAACTTGAGACTGTATTGTGTGTATGAATTCGAAAGAACTACTTCTTAAAAACTATTATTCATAAGACTGTTCGCGATAAATCAGTGGAAAGAACTAATAATCCATAAAATTCTTAATCAGATAAACACCAATAGGAGAATGAGTTCAAGGGGTCGAGGACGTCCGCCGCGTGGACGCGGTAGGGGTAGAATGACTGAATCAGAGCCAGTAGGGTCTGGCCACGGGTCGGGAAACGAGATGCCAGACCTGCCGGCTGTAGAAGGAGAATTTCGGGATGAGGCGCCCGGAGATGACGCTGTATCTCAGGCGATGTTGAGGGTTTTAGAGAGGGTTGCTGGAGTAGGCATGGGCATAGGAGCCCAGAAATCTGTGCCAGAACGGCTTAGGGCCAATGGAGCAGAAGTGTTTAGGGGAGTTTTTGGGGTAGCTCCTAACACAGCTGAGTACTAGATAGAAGCGACTGAGCGCATAATGGATGACTTAGATTTCACGGTAGAGGAAAAGTTGAAAGGGGTCGTGTCTCTCCTCCGAGATGAGGCCTACCAGTGGTGGCTCACGGTGAAAGAAGGTACTGCCGCAGACCAAATTGATTGGGACTTCTTTAAGGAGTCATTTCAGGGGAAGTATGTCGGGGCCAGCTATATAGATGCCCAAAGGAAGGCATTCTTGGACTTGGTACAAGGAAGTAAGTCTGTGGCTGAATATGAGGCTGAGTTTCTACGCTTGAGCCGTTATGCTCGAGGAATGGTAGCGATGGAGTATGAACGTTGTGTTCAGTTTAAGGATGGGCTGCGGAGTGAGTTAAGGGTTCTGATAGCGCCGCAACAAGAGAGAATCTTTGCTGTTTTGGTAGATAAGGTTAAAATAGCTGAGGAAGTGAAACGGGTGGAGAAACAAGAAAGGGATAAGGATCGGGGTAAGAGTAAGAGGAATTTTGGGCCATCAAGAGCATCCGAGAATTTTCAAAAGAGGCCTAGGACTGATGGGCCAGTTCGTGCTCCGACGAGTCAGAAACAGGCATGTTATACATGTGGCAAGGCGCATCATGGGGAATGCAGAGTGAAGACAGGTGGATGCTTTAAGTGTGGATCCACAGAACATCTGATTAAGGACTGTCCCCAGATAGATCGGGGGCAGCCAGCGGGCCGAGGTGCTGATCAAGTGAGGAGAGGTGATCAGCCTGGACCAAGGGGTCGTGGTGCAGGTAGAGGAGGAAATAGGGCTGGTCGAGGTCGTGGAGCACCTGGCAGAGGTGCAGGTAATGTAGAGGCTAGGCAGCCGGGTCTAGTTTATGCAGTTCGTCGACAGGAGGATGGTAACGCACCGGATGTTATAACCGGTATGTTTCTTATAGCTGACCGCCCTTTTCTTGCTTTAATTGATATTGGGTCAACCCACTCCTATGTTGCATGTTCCATATCTGAGACCTTAAGTATAGATCCTGAAACAACTACTAAGAAGATGACTGTAGTTAGTCCCCTAGGACAATCTAGGGTGGTAGACAAGCTGTTTAAGGATGTACCTTTAGAGACTCAAGGGGTAGTGTTCCCGGCAGACTTAATGGAATTGCCATTTGGATAGTTCGATCTTATCATAGGAATGAATTGGTTGTCAAAGCATCGTGCTAAGTTGGATTGTGGGTCTAAGCGCTTGGTGTTAAGTACCCCAGAAGGAGGGGAGGTGGTTGTGTTAGGAGAAAGAAGGAACTACTTGTCCAACGTAGTGTCGACCTTGAAAGCTGTTAAGATGATTTGGAAAGGATGTAACGCCTATTTAGCTTTTATTAGTGCTTTGGATGTTAAGGAGGTGACTATCGATGGGGTTCGAACAGTCAAGGATTTCGCAGACGTTTTTCCGGTGGAGTTGCCAGGATTACCCCCGGATCGTGAAGTGGAGTTTGGAATAGAACTACTCTCGGGTACGGCTCCGGTATCTATTGCCCCTTATCGAATGGCGCCGAAGGAGCTAGTAGAACTCAAAGCTTAGATTAAGGAGCTATTGGATCGAGGATTCATCCGACCGAGTGTATCTCCATGGGGAGCACCGATCCTATTCGTGAAGAAGAAGGACGGATCCATGCGTATGTGCGTGGATTATCGTCAACTGAATAAGTTGACGATTAAAAATAAGTACCCATTACCAAGAATCGACGATTTGTTAGACCAGCTCAAAGGAGCTTCGGTCTTTTCTAAGATTGATTTAAGGTCGGGATATCATCAATTAAGGGTTAAAGAAGGAGATATTCATATGACGGCATTTCAGACTCGGTACGGTCATTATGAGTTTTTGGTAATGCCGTTCGGTTTGACAAACGCGCCAGCAGCATTTATGGATATGATGAACTGGGTATTTCAGCCATACCTTGATCAATTTGTCGTAGTATTTATCGACAATATATTGGTTTATTCCAAGTCTGAGGAGGAACATGACGCACAACTTCGAGTGGTGTTGCAAATTCTGAGGGAAAAACAACTGTACGCAAAGTTCAGTAAGTGCGAGTTCTGGCTGAAGGAGGTGACTTTTCTAGGGCATGTGGTTTCCGCAGAGGGGATTAGGGTAGACCCTCGAAAAATCGAAGCTGTGCTAAGTTGGAAATCGCCGAAGTCTGCGGCGGAAATTCGAAGTTTCTTAGGATTAGCAGGATATTATCGAAGGTTCGTTGAGGGGTTCTCTTCAATAGCGGCACCATTAACTAAGTTGTTGAGGAAGGGAGTATCTTTTGTGTGGACTGACAAACAACAGGACAGTTTTGAGAGGCTGAAGAAAATTTTAACAGAAGCACCAGTGTTAATTCAGCCAGAGGCAGGAAAAGAATTTACTGTCATTGTGATGCGTCACACACAGGGTTAGGGTGTGTGCTGATGCAAGATGGGAAAGTTGTGGCATACGCGTCTTGACAGTTGAGACCGCATGAGTTGAACTACCCTACGCATGATTTGGTATTGGCGGGGGTAGTGTTTGCTCTGAAGATTTAGAGGCACTACCTGTACAGAGAAAAGTCGGTAATTTACACCGACCATAAAAGTTTGAAGTATCTCCTTACTCAAAAGGAGTTAAATTTACGACAACGTAGGTGGATCGAGCTATTTAAGGACTATGATTGCTCGATTGAATACCATCCTGGCAAGGCAAATGTGGTGGCAGATGCGTTGAGTAGAAAGGTGATAGTAGATCTAAGGGCGATGTTCGTTCATCTTAGTTTGTATGAGGATGGTAGCCTGGTAGCTGAACTACAAATAAGACCTATATGGACAAGTCTAATCAAGGAGAAGCAACTTTTGGATGAAGTCTTAAGTACTCGAATCCGACAAGTGCAGGAGGGTGAAGTAGAGGACTATAGTCTGAACAATGATGGAGTTTTGTGTTTCTGTGGGAAGGTTTGTATGCCAAAAGATGAGGAGCTAAGGCAGATGATTCCTTGGGAATCGCATAGTAGCCCCTATGCTATGCATCCTGGAGGAGTTAAGATGTATCGGGATTTGCGAAAACAGTTCTGGTGGTCAGGTTTAAAGCGAGAAGTTACGGAATATGTGGGAAAGTGTTTAACATGTCAGCAAGTCAAAGCTGAACATCAACTGCCTTCGGGATTGTTGCAGCCGATAAAGATCCCGCAATGGAAATTGGAGCGAATCGCAATGGATTTTGTTAGTGGGTTACCCCTTACACCCACCAAGAAAGATTCAATTTGGGTAATTGTGGATCGGCTGACGAAATCTGCTCACTTCATTCCGATCCGGGTTGACTACTCTTTGCAAAAGTTGGCTAAGTTGTACGTGGCTGAGGTTGTAAGATTACATGGTGTATCGGTGTCGATCATATCGGATAGGGACCCTAGGTTCACGTCACGATTTTGGAAGGCTCTTCATCAAGCAATGGGAACAAGGTTAGACTTCAGTACCGCCTTTCACCCACAATCTGATGGTCAGTCTGAGAGGGTAATCCAGGTATTGGAGGATATGCTAAGGGGTTGCATCATCGATTTTAGGGGTAGTTGGGAGGAGTATTTACCCTTGGCTGAATTCGCATATAATAATAGTTATCAAGCTAGTATTCAAATGGCGCCGTATGAAGCATTATATGGAAGGAGATGTCGTACTCTAACTTGTTGGACGGAGTTGGGTGAACGTCAGGTATTGGGTCCGGAACTAGTTTCGGAAACGGAGGAAAAAGTTAAGTTAATACGGACTCGATTGAAGGAAGCGTCTGATTAGCAGAAATCTTATACGGATCTAAAGCGGAAGGAGGTGGAATTCGCAGTAGGAGATCAAGTCTTCTTGAAGGTTTCTCTATGGAAAAAAGTAATGAGGTTTGGACGAAAGGGTAAGCTAAGTCCTCGGTTTATTGGGCCTTATCGGGTGTTAGAACGTATGGGCCCAGTGGCTTATCGTTTAGAGTTGCCTTCAGAGTTGGAGCAGATACATGACGTGTTCCATGTCTCGATGCTGAGACGTTATCGATCTGATTCATCGCACATAGTGCCAGTGGAAGAAATTGAAGTAAGGCCAGATTTATCTTTTGAGGAGGAACCAGTACGAATTTTGGATCGAGACGTAAAAGTGTTGAGAAGGAAGTCCATTCCTTTGGTCAAAGTCTTGTGGAGAAATCACGGCGCAGAAGAGGCGACGTGGGAGCCGGAGGAGGTTATGCGACAGCAATATCCCCATCTTTTCTGATCAGGAAAATTTCGAGGCCGAAATTTATTTTAAGGGGGTAGAATTGTAACATCCTAAACGTAGGCCTGCACATTAAGGTGATAGTTTAATATGTTAAATTGAGATTCTAAGGATTGGGCTGACGTTTCGATTAAATATGTGGATTAGGGTTTAAATTAGTGCTCTGGGTATTTTAAAGTGATATATTGGGCTTTAAAAAAAATTGGGTTAGGTGGCTAATACATGGTGTTAGCTTATAATTTAAGTAGATAGTTAATTAAGTGACAAGCTGGGCTTGTGGCCCAAAGATTTGAAGAGCTTTAAGTGGGCATAAGGTGGCGTCATAAGGGGGGAGGAGTTTGGGCCTAGTATGGCCACTTAGAGCCTAAAATTTTAAGACAAAAATTCGGCACTTACAAGCCCTAGGAGTGGACGGTACACTAGCTACAAAATAGGGATTTTAATTCTTTTATTTTCTTGATAAATAGGAAGATAATGAAGAGAAAGATGAGGGCTATTTTTTTTAGGAGATAAGGATTGGGTTATCAGGTAAGATAAAGGCTATCAAGAGAAGGGAAGAGTTGGCCGAAATTCCAACTCTGTGTGTGGATGATATGCCGAAATTTCTCTATAAATAGGGAGTAGTATTCTTCAATTTCGGTATTTTGAAACCCTATTCTTCTCTCATTCTCTGCCTAAATTTCCAAGCCTTTCCTACAGTTATACGTTATATGTGAAGCGGCTAATGCCGTGAACTGTTATACGGGCTTCGGCCATTAAATGTTATACGGGCTTCGGCCATTATATGTTATAAGGGCTTCGGCCATCATATGTGGATGAGCAGCATGACTGCCATTATGGTGTGTAGCGGTGTGGGTCGATTGTAGAAATCCCCAACGGTGTGAACGGTTGGTACGGGGGTGTGTAGCAGATGGAAACCTAGGCAAACGAGTTGGGCCTTGCATATTATTTGTTATTAAATGTTATTATGATTATTACATTGTTTATTTTGTTTAATGGGCTTAAGGCCCAAACACTAGTGGTGCATGAGGGTTGCACACTGAGTCTCGCGACTCACCCTTTTAATTAACATCTCAGGTGATACCTAGTGCTTTGGATCGGGCTGGAGAGGAATGCGAGGTGGCCATGCAGAAGAATATGTAGATTTGGTAAAAAGAGACTCAAGTTTTATTTTATATTTTTAATTAATGGACTTCAAATCTCGTTGTAATAAGGCCATGGGCCACTAGATTATATTATGTTATACCATGGGCTTTTATTACTTTTAGACATTTAAATTTTTATTTTAATTAAACTAAGGCATGTAGTTAAGTTTGGATTTTATTTTACAAAGGCATATTTTATATAAAATATATTTGTTTTTTTTTTCTGAAAATTCGACATGTTTGACAAAATTTTTCTTAGTGACATACCAGATCCGGTTGTAGTGTTTGGACCGGGTTTGGGGTGTTACAGTCTTACACCTATTCGTCATCCTCACACACTATCTCACGATGCCATGGAGTGTTTCATCCATGGTCTTACTCATAATACGTGGCTACTATAACATCTTTCATCTATGGTCTTGCACCGTATACCTTATACATTGCTACCATGGCGCCTTTCATCCACGGTCTTATGCTCTATATCTTTTACTTAGTACCATGCAACCATGGCATCTTTCACCCATGGTCTTATGCTACGTGCTACATACCAGGCTGCCATAGCCTCTTTCATCTATGACCTTACGACATATACCTTATACCAGTTGCTATGACATCTTTCATCCATGGTCTTATGCTCTATACTGTCAACACGGTGTCGCCTTGAAGGACCAGTCGATACCGCCGTCATGGTAAATACCATACCATGGTTTCATTTCTTGAATCCTCCTCCCATTACCTCCTTTACACCACCTAACCTTGAGGCTTGAACATCGCAGTGTTCCCTCCGCAAGGTCTGAAGCTTCGCCTGAGGCGGTAACTAATGGTTCTCTCTCCATACACTTCCAATCTTCATCTAAACCCTTAAAGCTTCCTACAGTCATACAATGTATGCTCATATCATCATGCTTCATGCATTTGCAACATGACATGCTTAAAAACACAGACCATAGTAACAGGTTTGGAGTCTAGAACTCACCTAAATCCTTATTGTTTCCTATAGCTTATTCCTTTTCTTGATCATCGTAGCTTCCATTCTCTAGGCAGTATCTTGCAACCAAAATCTATTGGTTATATTTTATATTCTTAACTTAACCTATTTTTCAAAAACAAGCAGAACCCTTAATATGGTTCTGAAATTCATTACTTCATTCTACGTATACAAAAAAGTTAAAAACCTTACTTACTTGTTGGTTTCTATACTTTTCCAACTCTATCCTCATTAAGTTTGCTCCATGTAGAACCTTCCAATGACTACTCATTTTATTAGCTACCAAAGAAGATGAATAACAGGAGAAATTGGAGCAAAGTCAAGAAGAAAATCATCCCTAGAAGCCATCTCCTGGCTATTTATAGTCATTCCCGCGCTATCACCAACCTTGTGGGAACTGTCCATCACTATTATAAAATCATCCCTAGAAGCCATCTCCGCTCAGTGTTCAGTGATGTAACACCCTACGCCCGACCCGTCCACCAAATCCGGGTATGGAGAGTCACAATGGAATCAAATTAACTTAACCTAAATTCTACCGACTAACTGTTATAAAATGATAAAAATTAATAATATTTCTTATAGAAATAGCCTCGAATAATCCCTAGAAGATGAAGAACAAGAGAAATTGGAGCAAGGTCGAGAAGAAACCCATCCCTAGAAGCCATCTCCCGGCTATTTATAGCCTTTCACGGGCTATCACCAACCTTGTGAGAACCATCTGTCACTAATTATGATGTCTCCCACTAAGGAACCAGTTGGTTCCATCCTAACTGAACCAGAATTGGATCTCAATCATGTCCAATTTGGTTTCTAGCTTTTTCGTTTTCTTTAATATAGCATGCGAACTTGCTAGCTCTTTCAATTTAGTCCCTTAACTATTCTAAAATTTCGGGTTATTAGAAATTCGGGTGTTACAAATGAACTGTTTCCATCAGTACAAAATGTAGAAAGTAATTGGGTTTCATTTTATCCTCGAGGTTTATTTGCTAGTAACTCTTTTGCACACCACAATATAGGTAGGGCCGAATAGAACCTTAAAGAAAGTGCTATTTATACATGCATTAAAACCTTTGTTAATTTCTCATAAATTTGTTTTTATCCCTATGCACCAACATACATGAACTTAGAACATATTTTAATTTTCAATTTTTTATTCTAGAATATATCACAAACAAATAATCAATCTAATCAAAATGTGGGCGAAAAACCTTACTAGTTTTTAATGTAGAAAAGGATTTAGGGATATGAAAAAGAAAACAAAACTTATGTCCAAACAACGGTATGTATCTACATAACTTTAGTTTTAGTATTTAAAGTTCTTTTTTTAATTTAAAAATTTATATTTGATGGTGAGAATTTTATATGTTATTAATAAATTAAATGATATTTTTTAAAAATAATAATAATAAAAAGTTTCATTTTAAATCATATAACAATATATAATTCACTCATATTTCATAAATTTTGGGGAAGGTTGAACCATATATGAAAAATGTAGTGAGAAATCTTTTCTTTTCCGATAGCCATTCAGTTGAGAAGTTAATTAAATAAATCTATTAAAGGTTTTTTTTTTTAATGAATGTGTTAAATTCCAACTCATATCCAATTTATTTAGATGGGCGAATTCTATGCATCGTTAGGCTGATGTTGTGTGTCTAATTTATTTGGGTAAAGTCGACTTTATAAATGGAAAACGTATTATCCCATTAAATTAATCACTCCATTATTAATCGATTTAATTTAGCTTTTATACTATTAAAAAATCATAATAATTTATTTTACTTTTAATTTTATTGGAAAAATCATTTTAGTTCTCAATTTAATTTTTTGTTGTTTTTAGTTCTTAAACTTTTTTTTTCCAAATCACCCTAAAATGAATGAAAATGTTAATGTTTTTTAACTCTGCTGATGTGGCATACATATGAATTGTCACGTGGATGAAAAATCAATATTTAATTAGTTTTTACAAATTATAAAAATAAAAAATTTATTTTTAAAAATTAAAAAGTACAAAAAATATTTTTTAAGTTTTAAAAAATTAATTAAATGTTGACATGTTATTCATATGACAATTCATGTGCATGCCATGTCAGCAAAGTTCATATTTTTCTATCTATTTTTGGGTGATTTGACAAAAAATATAAGTTTAAAGACAAAATGAGGTGAAAATTTAAATGAATGGCTAAAATGACTTTTTTTTGGTAAAGTTAGAGGGCTAAAAAAGTCATTATGCTTAAAAAGAATCAATTAAGGCCAACTGTTTAAAAAAATATCATTTACCGCCTAACAGAGTTAATACTTTTTAAGTTTTTATAGTTCTGTAAATAATTTTTTTTTTGTTTAGAATCAAATTGCAATTGAGAAATAAATAAATTTCAAGACTATTTACATGATAAATGTTTACCTTATTATAATTTAAATTTATTTGATTTTTTTAATAATATAGAGACTAATTTTATCTATTTAATAATAGAGAGATTAATTTGATCTATTCCTTATAATACAAGGAACTCATAACTACTTTAACCTTTTATAAATTAAAATTGTCTACTTTAACCTTTTATAAATTAAAATTGTCTTAGTATTTATAGTAAAACAAAAATTTTCCTAAGCTTTGCAATTTCATGGCAATTTTGGCTATCATATTTTTTCCTATTTCTATATTTCTTGAGAAATAAAAGTTGATCTTTAACGAGTTTTTGTTAAACTTGAGTTATTCGTCCAAATTTGAAGGTTCGTTCAAAATTTGAGAATGTCAAAAAATGAGCTTGGGTAAAAAATTAAGCTCGTTTAAACATGGATCGGGCTTGGGTTTGAACGTCTGAGGCTCAAGTTTGGCCCGACTAAGCTTGATTTTAAGATACTTTAATATATATATATAAACTTATTGAATAAAATTAAAATAATAAAAATATTTTTTTAAAAAAATTAAAATTAATATGGACGGGCCTAAAATAGATTTGGATTAATTTTTTGAAAATATGAGTGGACTTTCACAAAATTTAAGCTAATATTCCGGGTCGGGTTTAGTTTAAGTAAACATAAAATATAATATTATATTTATACTTAACCCAAACTCAACCAAGCCCTTCCCATGAACACCTCTTGTTTCGTATTGTTGGTATGATGCCTCATCTTCTCCTCTACATTCATAGGCTCCATGCCTGAATTACCGAGACTCTACAAAGATGTAATGGTACTATTCTTTTTTGTGTCCCTTGGTTTCCTGGGATTAACATGTTGCTACCTTATAAAATAATAATTTTAGCTCTTAACATTTACAATTTGTTTGGTTAATTTAGTTATTAATTTTTAAAATTATAAAAATCTAAAAAAAGTAAAATAAATATTTTAAATAAAAAGATTATAATTTTTTAAAAATAAAAAAAATTATTTAAAATTTTAAAAAATTAAAATTAAAATAAAAAGTCTTTAAAATTTTAAAAAATAACAAATAATTTTATAAATATAAACAAAAATTCCAAATTTCAATGTTGATTGAATTGGACCAAATCAACTAGTCAGATTGGGAACCAATTGCAGTATCAGTCCCGTGAGAGGTAAAAAATGATTTGACCCACAAATTGATACGGATTGGTTGAACTGAGCTAATTAAATCGGTTGAACCAATAGTTGAATCAATTTTGAACTGGTTTGACTAATTAGTTCCCAGAACAACCGCTCTGATCGGCTCGAAGCAAATAAATTAATTTAAAATAAAAATAAAATATTTTAAAAAAATTATAAAAATCAGTTCAATTGCCAGTTGAACTATTTTTTTTCCCAATTCAATCAATTTGTTGTTAAAATTTTATAACTTTTTTAGACCTCAACTTTTACATTTTTTTTGTCAATTTGGTCAATACCTTATAAAAGTACGTAATTTTTTTAAAAGAATTAAAAACTATTTTTATTTTAAATAAAAACATTAAATTTTTTAAATATATATAATTTTATAAAAATAAAAATGATAAAAAACAAAATATATTTATAATTTAAAAATAAAAATATAAAAATTCCAAAATTCATTATTATCTAAACCAGACCAAACCGTTTTAAGAACTAGTTAGGGTAAAAAGTTGGTTGACCCCACGAACCATACCGACTGGTTGAATCGAGCTAAAAAACTAGTTGAAATAACAATTGAACTCATTTTTATCTATTTTTAATATGTTTATTTTTTATTTTTTAATAATTTATTTGCTTTGAACCGACAAATTGATCGTTCTGGGAACCAATTGGTTAGACTAGCTCAAAATCAATTTAAACAATTTTTTATCTCAATTCAACTAGTCTGTACTAGTTTGTGGGTCAGTTAATTTTTTAGCTCGTGCTGGAACAATACCCCAATATGTTCTCACTTCAACTGGCTGGTCCAATCTAATTTAGATAACATTAAATTTTGGAAATTTTGTTAAAATTGTTAAAATCAATTTTATTTTTATTTTTTGAATTTTAAAGAGTTTTATTTTTTTAAAATTTAAAATTTTCATTTTTATGTCCTTATTTCAAAAAAAATTAATTTTAAAAATTTTAAAATCTTAAAAGTACTTTTAAAGGGTAAGGGCCAAATTGATAACAAAATTATAAATGTTGAGAGTTAAAAAAGTTATTTTACCTTCCCACCGTTAACTTTAACAATAAGATTAGTCAAAGAGGTTAAGATTTTTAAATAAAAAAAATATAGGAACTAAATATCTGACTAAATTTAAAATTTTAAATTTTAAAAGAGTATAATTTTTTTTATATATAAACTATTTAGAGTAACTGATTATTATTATTATTACTATTATAATCATATATAAACTTCTCAATTACATTTACCAAACAAATATTAAACTGAGTTATTCTTAATCATATTGCACTTGGCATTCAACGTTGTAGTAAGCTGTCATACATTCAATGCCATCGCTTTGAACTTATTTAATCATATCACACTAGTCATTCTTCTTTTCTAGCAAGCTATCAGACATTTATTCCCTTCGCTTGGAGATCCTAGTCATCAGTCCATTTTCGGTGTGCAGGACAACCGATACGGCCGGAACAACCGGAGTTTCTTCCATTACATGAATACAATAATTGTAAATTAAAGCAGATGCCACGACTTTTATCTGAATAAATGATGTTTCCTTCCCCAAACACATCCTTGGCCCTGCACCAAAAGATAAGAACTTGTATGATGGCTCATGTTTGATCTCTCCTCTCTCATTAATCCATCTCTCAGGCTTGAATTCGTAGCAATCTTCTCCCCAGATTGACTCCATTCTTCCCATTGAATACACACTAAACAAGACTTTTGTCTTTGGATGAACTGGATGCCCGCTTGGAAGCATGTCTGGTTTGACAGGTTCCTTATGATTGAAAGGTACTGGTGGATACAGCCTTAATGCCTCACACAATGCTCCATGGAGATAAACCAAATTCTTTACCTCATCGACATTGAATAGCCGCCTCCTTTTGGTTTCACCTATAGGTATTTTTTATTCAAGTTCTGCTATATGTTGGAAAATTTGGACATCACATATATAATAAGGATAATTACATGTTATTATTTACTATCATGATAGGTCAGCCCAAATTAAATGTGATCTAATTTGGTTAGAATTTTATTGGGCTTTTAATTATTAAATAAAGTATGGGTCAAATATGTGTAGATACTCTTCTAATCAAATTCTAATTAATGATGGGCTAATTAAAATTTGATTAGAACTAATATGCTAAGGTTATAAATATTATGGTTATGGTCCCCAAATTATACACAATATATTTTTTTCTAATATCACATCATTAGGAAAGAAAGAAAGCAAATATTCTCTAAATTTCTTGTGTGCTAATTTGGAAGATCAAATCCTCAAGATTTAGTAAAACTTCAAGGAATTCATGGATTCAGGTACGCTTCCGCATTTAGTTTTATTCTTCATTTATTCTTGATGATTTGACATGATAGATCCTGGTTTATTTAGTTTTATTTTAGTTTTATTTTACAAATCTAACAAGTGGTATTAGAGCCTTGTCATGTTGAACCATTGAGAATAAATTGATTCTTTATTATTTTTGGATTGATTCATTTTTCTTTTTTAAACTTCATGGATTTGATATTTTAATTATATATTATGTTGAATCTTTGATATTCTTGATAAATTTTGGGTTTTGATTCTTTAAACAAAATTTTAAAGTTTTAAATAAAGTTTTAAGGTTTTAATTTTTGTATAACTGTAAAGATTTACAGTTTTAATTGAGAACTAAAAAAAAATTGAGGATTTTATGTTGTTTATACTGTTTTAATAAATATTTAAAAAGCTGTGTGGGTTTAGGTTCATTGGAAACTTTTTATGATATATATTTGATTATATCAATAGATGAATTGTTAATTGCTAATCGCTTGTTTTACAGTTTTACAGTTATATATATATATATATATATATATATATATATATATATATATATTGTTTTGGAGACACTTTAGTAATTATGCTCAGGATTTTACATGATGATATATGGTTGGTAAAAGAAATTGCTTCAGGTAAAATGTCTCTTATATACCGATTGTTTATTAATGAATTCATTATATATGTTGAATCCTTAAGATTGATGGTAATATTTATTAGTTTTAATTTCTTTTTATCGATTCAATTTTAGGGTTTCATTATAATCGTTTTTTAATCAGGTTCAACAATTGTACAATTGAATTCAATTTTTATAATCATTAATTCTTGAATTCAATATATAGTTGATAGAATATATTATTTATTATTGAGTTTATATACTTATTCTTCTCATACTATTCAGTTTAAGCATATATTTTGAATTTGGATTTACTTGGGATATGTAAGGCAAGTCGATCAGGGTTATATTTTTATGGTTTAATTATGATGAAATTCAATTTTGATGCAAATTGATGTTAATCATAATATGTGTTTAAATAATTTGGTTTTAACTTTGGTTCTATAATCTTAATTATGGTTCCAAATATTTGGTTAAATTATGATGATTTATTGTATGAATTGTGAGATATGCCAACTATTATGATTTTGGTTTTTGAGATGTATTGGCTTCAAGTATTCATGTGAATATTTGTTTAATCATAAATACAACACGAATTTACATGGTAAATTCAGGGTAAGTTTTTCTATTTGATTATGAATACATGTATATGCGTGAATTGTTTTGGTGTTTTTTTTTATCCATGCCAAAATTATGAATACATGTACTTGTTAATTATTTGGCTTTAAACCACTATATTATTTCTGTTTGGTTTTGATATATATGGTTTTGGAACAAAAAAAGGTCAAAAATTAAGGTTTTCATTTTTTTATTGCATTATTAAGACAACCTTATTTTAGGTTATTTTGGAGTCTATAAAGTAATAAAAAAATAGTTTTCACATTTGACTATTGAGTAATTTTTAAATTTGAATATTGGTATGTTTTTATATATTTTAAAACAACTTAATTAAAGCAATAAGTCACCAAAGTGATTTTTTTATATAAATTATTTTGTTTTAAAATAGAAAAGTTTGTATGCATGTAACTTAAGTTATGTTGATATTGATCGGCCCAAATGAAGGTTAATAATATTACATGTGCAATTATGGTAATAAACATGTGACAATTATTCAGTTTTACATGTGAGTAATAAATTGGCCCAAAAGAAGACTTATGGTTCGACATGTTCTTATTGTCAATGTTTGATTATTACATCAATATATCACTTACAAGTTAATATTTTGTCCAAAGATAAAATATTAATGGAGTGTCCGATATCTTGAGATGAGGTTTACTTTTATTCAAATTATTTTGGTTTAAATTTGAAGTCTTATGTGAGGTTATTTATGGTTTATGATTTATTCAACTATTATTATATTTGCCAACATCATTATATGTTGTTTTGGGATAAATATATATATACATATATATACTATTATCTTTTAATTTGATTGAAAGATGAAATTAAAAGAGATATTTTGAAACAAATAAATTCATATTTTGGCTTTTATAAGAATGTCTAATATTTTAAATAAATTAGTTGAAACAAAATGTCGCCAAAGTGACCTCTTTTGTGTAGACTAGTTTATTTGAAATATCAAGATGATTATATATTTTTGTGATTCATGCGTTTATTAATTGACCCAAAGGTAAGTTAATATTTGGCAGAATTTCAACGACATCTGTGGTGATAAATGTGTGACAATTATAAGGTATTTTATGTGAGCAATAAGTTAGTCCAAAGATTAATTAATTGTTTGACATAATTTATTGTCAATGTTTGATTGCTACAACAAGAGTACCGCTTACTGTTAATATTACTGTCCAAAGACTTGATATTAATGTTGTGTTTGGTATCTTGAGATGGGATTAGCCATTATCCTGAATTTATTGTTTACTTATGAATATTGATGTGAGCTTATTTTTATTTATTTTTTGTTCTATATTTAGCTAATTCATATTCTACTGCCACAATATCTGCTAATATAAATTCTATACCCATGCTTAATGGGACTAAATGAATGGAAAAGGCACTTATTTATAGTGCTTGGCTATATGAACATAGACCTTGCACTAAGGGAAGAACTACTTGCACCTCTCACTGCGGAAAGCACCCCCTATATTAAAAGGGATTTGAGAGGTGGGATCGTTCAAATTGCAAGAGTCGAATGATCACGAGGCAAAACATTTCAGAAGCCTTTAGGGCATAGAATCTGAAAAGATTACTCAGGCCAAGGTTTCCTTGACGAAATTAAGAAACGTTTTGCTAAAAACGATAAGGTTGAAATGACATCACTTATGACTTATTTGATGTCTATAAAGTTAAGGGTTAAGGGAATTTTGAGCGATCTAAGGGCTATGAGTTTTACGATCCCATAATAAGGAATATTTTTGATACGGGAACTGCAACTTTTTTTGAGGATGTTGAGTTTGGGGGGAGAAATAAGGTTAGAGACATTGCTTTTGAGGAGGAATTGGATTCTAACTCAATTCCTACTATCACTTTTGACGATGTTCAGGTTCTTATACCTATCATTGATCAAGAAGTGAATCCAGAACCTCTGCAAGACAATGTTGAACAACTCCCCATTCAAAATGAGATAATTGTTCCAGAATAACAAACTCAACAACCTCAAGAACAAGTGTCATTAAGGAGGTCCACAAGAGAAAAGAGAAATGCTATTCCAGATGATTATGTTGTATTTCTCCAAGAACATGAGGATGAAAATGGAATGATGGAAGATGATCTAATCAACTTTCATCAGGCCATGAAAAGTTCTAATTCTCAAAAGTGGATTGATGCCATGAAAGATGAGTATAAGTTTATGTGAGACAATAAAGTTTGGGAACTTGTCCTATTACCTGAAGGTGCAAAACCAATTGGTTGTAAATGGATATTTAAAACCAAGAGGGATGCAAATGGTAATGTGGAGAGGTATAAGGCGCGTCTTGTAGCTAAAGGATATACTCAGAAAGAATGTGTTGGATTTTACAGAGACTTTCTCTCCAGTTTCATCGAAAGACTCCTTCAGGATAATCATGGCGCTTGTTGCTCATTTTGATCTTGAGTTACATCAGATGGATGTTAAGACTGCGTTTCTTAATGGCGACATCGAAGAAACAATTTATATAGTGCAACCACAAAATTTTGAGTCGAAAGACTCAAAGAATATGGTTTGCAAATTGACAAAATCCATCTATGAACTCAAACAAGCTTCCCGTCAATGGTACCATAAGTTTCATCAAATAATTTTTTCGTTTGGTTTTGAGATGAATATTGTTGATGATTGTGTGTATCACAAATTCAATGGGAGTAAATGCATATTTTTGGTTTTATATGTTAATTACATACTGCTTGTTAATAATAAGTATAGCCTCAATCAATACCCTAAGAATGATTTTGAAATTACAAAAATGCATTAGATTTTTTACATTTTAGCAGTGGAAAGTCTAATGTACGTTCAGGTTTGTATACATTGGAATATTGTGTACACTATTGGGATGTTAGGCAAATATTTTAAGCAACCCTGATTTGGACCATTGGATAGCATCCAAGAGGGTTATAAGGTATTTTCAGAGAACAAAAGATTACATGCTCACATATCAGAGGTCTAATCAATTGGAGATCATCAGGTATATAGACTCCGATTTTGATGGAATATAGATATAAGATTTTTTCACTAAGGTGCAAATTGTGAAAACAAATTGCAATCTTTTATTCCAATAGCAACAGGAGCACATCAAAGTAAAAAACATATAGTCTTTAAGTTCCTGGTTGTTAAAGTAAAAGTTCAGAGTGGTGCTTATAAAGCATTTAGGACAAACTCCATGATTGCGGATCCGCTTACTAAGGAATTACACATAAGATTTTATAAGAGCACACTGCTCATATGGGTGTAATGTCATTTAAAGGATATTTGGTTTTAGTGGGAGTTTATATTTTTAAATGCTTTTATGTTAGACACATTTTCAGTTATTTTAGTTTAAAGATATTAAGTTTATTTTCTGCAGAAATAAAGTTTATTTGGTTTATTTACACTCTGATTTTGGTAAGGTTTGATCTCATTAAGGAGGACCAATTGGAAATAGACATGTTTAGATCATATTGCATGTAATTTCCATGCTACACATCCATAATTGATCTATGTCATTTGGTTGTGTTAATATACGTGATCATGGATGGATTTAGTTACGATATATGTAACGGAAGTCACATTGGTTCTATGTTAACATAATTAATGGACGGGATTGTTCGGAATACCTTTTGGATATGATAGTAAAATTTTGAGCTCATAAGGTTATATAATGACATGTAATTATAAAGTAATTAGTATATATATGTGGTCCAAGTGGGAGATTGTTGGAAAAGTTGGACATCACATATATAATAAGGATAATTACATGTTATTATTTACTATCATGATAGGTTAGCCCAAATTAAAAGTGATCTAATTTGGTTAGAATTTTATTGGGCTTTTAATTATTAAATAAAGTATGGGTCAAATATGTGTAGATACTCTTCTAATCAAATTCTAATTAATGACGGGCTAATTAGAATTTGATTAGAACTAATATGCTAAGGTTATAAATATTGGGGTTATGGTCCCCAAATTATACACAAGATATCTTTTCTAATATCCCATGATTAGGAAAGAGAGAGAGCAAATATTCTCTAAATTTCTTGTGTGCTAATTTGGAAGATCAAATCCCCAAGATTCAGTAAAACTTCAAGGAATTCATGGATTCAGGTACGCTTCCGCATTTAGTTTTATTCTTCATTTATTCTTGATGATTTGACATGATAGATCCTAGTTTATTCAGTTTTATTTTAGATTTATTTTACAAATCTAACACTATGATCTTCTTTTCCACTATTGGATGCTTGGAAACCAGCCAAGTGAACCAAGTAAGAGCAGTGCTCGTTGTGTCCTTCGCAGCAATTATCATATTCAAAGCGGTGTCTCTCAAGAACTTATCATCACATTTCAAACCTGTTGATTCCTTTTCAGTTATGTATGACGTTAAGAGATCCACACCATCAACTGATTCCAACTCCTGGTTCGGCTTGTTCGCTTCTTTTCTTTTCTGACATACATATTCAGCTAATACATCATCAAGAACTTTCCATGCCTTCTTGTATTTCCCTTCTTGTCCTATGTTCAACCACTTTTGCAACTTAGTAAAGCTTCATGGTCTAACATGCCGATAAAATATTGCTTGTTCGACATCATCCACGGCCTTGGAGAAAAGAACTTGAGGGAGTTCAAGGGAGAGACAACTAGGATCATAGTCGGTAACCAAGATGCATGCAGAATCAAACGTGAACCTTTGGAAAATGTCTTCTAAGTTGATGACCAAGCCATGTTTAGCAGCATGGTCAATGATGGGGATCAGCCCCATTTCCACCTTGTCTCGGATAGTCCTCAACAAGAATTGGTGGAAAAGGTGATATCTCATGAATCCTTGAGCCGCTATCCGCTGGTTTTTCCACAAATCCATGTCGGAGTTGAAAATCCTATCTCCTAAGATATCGAACATCTGCTTGTATTCAGGCCCTTTAGGGAAGTTGTCAAAGCTGGAACTCATAACGTAGTGAGCATTGACAGGGTCACATGTCGCCACCAAGTTCATCTTAGCAAACCAAGGGCCTTCCCAAACAAAAGTGCCCTTGCAGCTTTCTAGAATCTCAGTACACCAGCCATAGACCCAATGAATGTTGAGGAGAAGCTCAACAATACCAGCAGAACTCTTTGAACACCCATTTTTATATCTCATCAAGCGGTATAGAAATAGAAAGGAAATGAGAGCCAAGAAGAAAACTTGAAGAAAACTCTGAAATGCCATGAAATTGATATCACCAAGTTTAGGCAAATTCCTTGTAATTGTTAATTCGATTTATTAAGTGAAGTTGTCCAACATTAATTACTTGTCTTCCCAACCATCTGATCTGCTGTGTAACCGCAATAAATAAATTAGAAATGCAGGGTGGGAGTTGGATGCATTAATCGAGAGAAAAATAAGAAGTTTTCTAAGACATCCTTTTCCATTTGAACAAGAGATTTCTAAGAAAAACAAGAAGTTTTTTAAGACATCTTTTTCCATTTGAGAGAATGGAGGAAGAAACAAACATCACGATCATACTAGGAAGACCTTTTCTAGCCACTTCAAGGTCCACCATTGATTTAGAAAAAAAAATGAATTAACCATGAAAATTAATGGTGAGACTGAAATCTTTAAATCTGTTAATTAACTAAGCGAGGAAAGTAGAAGGAAGTTAGTAGAACAATGCAAAGAATTATTTGTTTTTAACACTCCCAAGTCAAGGGATATACTTCTTGAAATAATAAATAGGTTTAAGGAAAGGGACAACCGAGCAAAGGTGGAATGGCACAACAGATGATGGACTAATATTGATAGAACGAAAGAATCGTCGATCAGTGAATTGAATCCGACGGTAAAAATTAAATTATTTGAATTGATGCTAAACTTTTCTAAATTATTGTATATTTTGTAACAACCTGTTTTTGGTCAAATCGGAATAGTGGTTTCGAGACCACAAACTCGAAGTTGAAATATTTATTCTATTATTATTTTAATTTCTACAACATGATAAAATATTTGTGTGAAAATTTTGTTAAGAAATTTTATTGTTTGAATGGTCAATTTGATAAAAAGGACTAAATTGCGTAAAGTGTAAAAGTGGAGTTCTATTAGCTAAAAGTATCTAATAGCCATAGAACCTTAAAGTGGAAGTCCTTGTGTGGCAATTAGACCATTACTAATGGTAATGGACATTTATGGACATCATTAGTGCATTTTATTAAAGGTTATATTTGTAAATTACTAAATAAACTAAATTAAGTAAAACCAAAATCAAAATTTTGTCCATCTTCCTCTCAATTGCCGAAATTTGAAGTTAGGAGAAACCATTTTAGGATTTGAAGCATTCAACACTTGTAAGCCAATTTGTAAGTTCGTTTTTGTCCCGTTTTTAATGATTTCAATGTTTTTGAGATCGTTGCAACAAGGTCTAGCTAGCCCAAGGACTAATTTGCAAAAATGTGAAAGATTTTGAATGTTTCCATTAATGAATACATGAGTATTTTGATGTTTGATGATAAATTTTGAATGTTTGATGATAGTTATACAAGTTTTGTTAAGTGATTTTGAGTAAAAATGCAAAATAGGGATTTATTTGTGAAAATGTGAAAATGTATGGTTAAATGTGTGAAAAGTTGATAAATGTGGGGTTCTATGGGCATTATAATAATTCGGCTAGCATAGGTTATGCTTGAATTTTATGAATTTGTGATTTTGTGAAATAAGGACTAAATTGTAAAAGTTATGAAATTCTAGGGGTAAAAGTGTAAATGTACTTATATGTGAGTTTTGGATTAAATCGAATAGAAATATTATTAAATAAGTTAATTTTGAATATATTTAGATCAAGAAAAGCGGAATTAGGATCTAAATCGGAGGAAAACTAAATGTATCTACTAATCGACTTATTTCGTCTGTTCCACATCCGAGGTAAGTTCGTATGCGATAAACTTCATTATAAATGTATTTTTAAATGCTTTGATATTGCTTAAACTATGAATATGAGACTTCGAACAAATTTGTCAATGACTCGATGATAATTCGGCATACTAGATCCCGGTTGAACCTTAGGAATAGTTTAGGATACTAGTGACATGTCATTAGGGGATACATTGATTTGGCTTCGGCCATAATATTAGCACTTCGGGTACGAGTTACACCGATTTGGCTTTGGGCTATGAATATCGGCTGATTTGGCTTTGGTCCATGATATCAATACTTCGGAAATAAGTTACCTTGATTTGGCTTCGGGCCATGGTATAGGTACTTATCGAGCGAGACTCCTGAGTATCCGACTTCTATTCTGAATGGTTCCATGGGTAAATGAATGATGAGTTTGAGAATGAGATTGGTACGAGATGGTACAAGTATGTGTATAAACCATATTAGCTTTGAATCGAGAAAATGGTGAAGAAAATATGTTGTTTTGGGAATGAGTAATTGAATGGTTTGGTAATTTATGTGAATTCATGTATTTATATTCACTTTTTGAATTATGTGTTTATGGTTATATTGAGTTTATTTTAATACAAGCTTACTAAGCTATAAAGCTTGCTTTGTTTAATTTTTCGTGTTTTATAGTGAAATCAAGCTAGCTCGGATTCGAGGATCGTCGAAGGCTTCGTCACATTATCCTAAAATCAATTTGGTACTTTTGAGCTTGCTTTTCGATCATATGGAATGTATAGGGACTTTGGCTATTTTGATATGTATCTTTGTTGTGAACTTTGCCATTTAAGTTGGCTTGTGAATTACTATGTTTTGGTTGTATATATTTAGCCATGAGAGTTGGTTTGATTTGGTTTGTTTGTGTATATATATATATATATATATATGTTCATATATGGTTTGAATTGTGAGTCTATGAATGGATTAGAGTATGGCTTATATTATGAAACTTTTGGATGTGGTTATGATGGATGCTAAATGGTTAAAATTAGAGAACATATAGGTTTGTGAAATGATGCATATTTGGAAAAGTATAATATTGTGAATTGTATATTGTGATTTTGGTATAAATGGTATGGTATATTTTGTGACTTGTGTGTATTGAGAAAGGTAGTAAAGAATATGCATGAATTAAGCTTGAATTGGTTGAATTGAAATGCCTATTGATGTTATGTATTGGTGCTATTGAGTTGATGTAGGCATAAGTTTGAGTGGCAAAATGGCTTGGTAAATAGCCTATTTTTGTCCACACGGGTAGAGACACGGACGTGTGTCTCAACCGTGTGTGACACACGGTCAGGTTACACGACCGTATGTCCCCTAGTGTTGATTTTGAAACCAAGTCAGTATACTCCACATGGCCACAAACAGGGGCGTGTGACTTGGTTGAGTGGCATAAGTCAGTATACCCTACAGGATTGACACAGCCTAGCACACGTCCTGGCACACGGGTGTGTATGGTTATTTTTAGGGCACACAGGCGTGTGTGTTGGCCGTGTAACCCAAGCCAGAGAGTTATATGGCGTTGGACACGGGCTGGGACACAGCCATGTGCTCCCATTTCGAATGACCACACGGCCTTTGACATAGGTGTGTCTATTGGCCGTGTAAGAGACACGGCCGGGCCACACGGACGTGTGTCCCCTGTTTTGAGAAAACTTTTCAAGGTTTTGTGAAATTCTTCTAAGTTATCGGTTTAGTCCCGAGCCACTCCCAAAGCATGTTTAGGGCCTCGTAGGCTCGTTATATGAACATTATACTTGAGTGCTTAAATGTTTTATAAGTTAGGTAATGCTCCGTAACCCTATTCCGGCGTTGAATATGTGTGAGGGTGTTACATTTATTGGTACCAAAGCTAGGGTTTAGTCGATTCTAGGACTAACGTAGCGTGAGTTAGAGTCTAGCTATACATGTCATATATAAACTATGATAGTATATGACTCCTGACATTTGAAATGTATTTTCGTATAGTAAATGGATCC
Source organism: Gossypium australe (assembly GCA_005393395.2). Taxonomy (NCBI): domain Eukaryota; kingdom Viridiplantae; phylum Streptophyta; class Magnoliopsida; order Malvales; family Malvaceae; genus Gossypium; species Gossypium australe. The sequence continues at coordinate 83,866,268 of CM016622.1, read as the reverse complement.
CGAACGAGCTGTGGCTGATGATGTCGAGTGTAATACACCGACTCTCGCTCAAGGGACAGCATTGTCTGATTCTAGACCGATGTCGAGTAGTCACGGAGGAGAGGCTAATGAAGCCTTCTTCCAAATGATGAACGAGTGGTTCACTCAATATGTCTGGACAAATCCGGTTGTTCAACAACCTCCACCCCCACCTAATCCTCAACTGATTCTTGTTGCCCCTCAAGTTACGGAATTTCAACGACTAAATAAGCCTTCGGTTGATAAAATTCACAAGTATGGGGCCGAGGAATTTAGAGCTACCGTTGATGACGATCCCGATAGAGCTGAATTTTAGCTTGAAAACACTATTCAGGTATGTTATAAATTTTCGTGTACTCTAGCTGAGAGTTTAAAGTGTGCCATTTCATTATTGAGAGATACGGCGTATCAATGGTGGAATACACTAATATTTGTGGTGCCAAGAGAAAGGATTACCTGAGAATTCTTTTAGACCGAGTTCAGAAAGAAATATATAAGCCAACGGTTTCTGGATAAAAAACATAGATTTTTTAAAACTGAAACAGGGTCATATGACCGTAAACGAGTACGAGAGAGAATTTGTACAGTTGAGCAAATATGCTCGAGAATATGTCTCTACCGAAGAAATCATGTGCAAGCGGTTTGTTAACGGTTTGAATGAAGACATTAAAATTCTAGTCGAAATTTTATAACTGAAAGAATTTGTTGTCCTGGTTGATCGAGCTTGCAAAGCCAAAGAACTTAGCCAAGAAAATAGGAAAGCTGATTCAGAGTCTAAAGATTTGAGAAAAAGATCAATGAATAAACCTTATCATTCTTCATCAAAGAAACCTCGAGATTCGTTGAGTCGATCACATGCTTCAGTGGGATATCAGAATAGAGATCGTGGAAATCAACATGTGAGTCCTAAGTTCAAGCTACTTCAGTCTCGAGCATAAGCAGTGTGAAAAATAACAAACCCGAGTGTCAACAGTGCGAGAGAAGACATTTTGGAGAGTGCTGGAATAAGAGTAATAAAGCTTCTTTCAAATGTGGCTCGCCAGATCATTTTATTTGAGATTGCCCAGAATTATCTGAGAAAGATAAATTTCAGAGTGCAAGACCGAGCAATACGACTACGAGAGAGAGACTATCGAGAAATATAGGGAATGTGTCTAGTGGAAAAGGTGTGACTAGAGATTCAGCTGTGAGATCTGAGGCTAGAGTGCCAGCTGGAGATTATGCCATTCGATCTCGCGAAGATGCGTCATCACCTGATGTTATCACCGGTAAATTCTCTCTTTATGACACTGATGTAGTTGCTTTGATAGATCCTGGATCGACTCACTCGTATATCTGTATGAATTTAGTGTTTAGTAAGAATTTGCCTGTTGAATCTACTAAGTTTGTGATTAAAGTATCAAACCCCTTAGGCAAGTATGTTCTGGTTGATAAAGTATGCAAGAACTGTCCATTAATGACTTGGGGTTGCTATTTTTCGGCTGACTTGATGCTTTTGACATTTGATGAGTTCGATGTCATTTTGGGTATGGATTGGTTGACTATGCATGATGCCATTGTGAACTGTAGACGAAAGATTATTGAATTGAAACGCCAGAATAATGAAATTCTTCAGATTGAATCTGATGAGTCGGGTGGATTATCAATAATAATATCGTCTATGTCAGCTCTGAGATTTGTAAGAAAAGGTTGTGAAGCTTATCTTGCGTACGTTTTAGATACGGAAGTGTCTGAATCGAAGATTGAATCAGTACCGATAGTATGTGAGTATCCAGATGTATTTCCTGAAGAATTACTAGGGTTGCCACTTATCAGAGAGGCTGAATTTGCTATTGAACTAGTACCGGGAACTTCACCGATATCTATAGCTCCATATAGAATGGCTCTGAAAGAATTGAAAGAGTTGAAATCTCAGTTGCAAGAGTTATCAGATAGAGGTTTTGCACAACCGAGTTTTTCACCTAAGGATGCACCAGTATTGTTTGCACAACTATCGACGTTTTGTAAAAGGGTCCTCAATAATTGCTACACCGATGACCAAATTGCTACAGAAAGATGTAAAATTTGAGTGGTTTGAAAAATGTCAACAGAGTTTCGAGCAGTTGAAAGCATTGCTAACTGAAGCACCAGTTTTAGTTCAACTTGAGCCGGGTAAAGAGTTCGTAGTTTACAGCAACGCGTTATTAAATGGTTTGGGTTGTGTTTTGATGCAAGAAGGTAAATTGATAGCTTATGCCTCTAGACAGTTGAAACCGCATGAAAAGAACTATCCGACGCATGATTTAGAGTTAGTTGCTATTATTTTCGCATTGAAAATTTGGCGACATTATCTTCACGGTGAAAAATGTCACATCTTTACCGATCATAAAAGCTTGAAATAAATAATGACTCAGAAAGATTTGAATTTGCGACAACGGAGGTGGCTAGAGCTATTGAAAGATTACGTGTTAGTTATTGATTATCATCCGGAGAAAGCAAATGTAGCTGCAGATGTATTGAGTAGAAAATCATTCTATACTTTGCAAGCGATGAATACTCGATTGTTATTATCTGACAATGGTTTGATTATAGCAGAGTTGAAAGCTAAACCAGTATTTCTTCAGCAAATTTGTGAAGCTCAAAAGTGTGATAATGAGTTGCAAGCTAAAAGAGTGCAATGTGAGTCGAATAGAGATTCAGACTTTCGTATCGGATCCGATGATTGTTTAATGTTCGGAGATAGAATCTGCGTACCAAAAAATTTCGAACTGATTTAGAAAATTCTGCACGAAGCACACAGTAGTTGTCTATCTGCTCACCCGAGGAGTACTAAAATGTGCAATGATTTGAAACAACTATATTGGTGGCCGGGTATGAAATGAGACATTTTTGAATTTGTAGCTAGATGTTTAGTGTGTCAGCAAGTTAAAGCCGAGCATCAAATGCCTTCGGGATTACTACAGCTTCTAATGATACCAGAGCGAAAAAGGGATAGAGTTACAATGGATTTCGTATTGGGATTTCCTCTGTCTCCGAAGAAGAAAGATGTATTTGGGTTGTCGTTGATCGATTGAAAAAATCGGTACATTTCATTCCGTTATGTACAGATTATTCACTTGACAAATTGGCTGAGTTATATATTTCAGAAATTGTTAGATTGCGCGGGGTGCCACTTTCGATTATTTCAGATAGAGATCCAAGATTTACATCGCGATTTTGGAGGAAATTGCAAGAAGCTATAGGTACGAAGTTGAATTTCAGCACAGCTTTTCATCCGCAAACCGACGGTCAGTTTGAGTGAGTAATTCAGATTATTGAAGATATGTTCTGATGTTGTGCTTTAGAGTTTTAAGGCAACTGGGAGAAATATTTACCGTTGGTTGAATTTGCATATAACAACAGCTTTCAATCGAGCATAAAGATGGCACCGTACGAAGCATTGTATGGTCATAAACGTCGAACACCATTGTACTGGATTGAGCTTAGCGAGAAACAAATTCACGGGGTTGATTGATCCAAGAGACTGAAGAAAAAGTAAATGTAATTCGAAACTATTTGAAAACAGCTTCAGATTAATAGAAATCATAAGCGGATTTGAAACAAAAAGACATTGAATTTTAGATCAATGATAAAGTGTTTCTGAAAGTATCTCCGCGGAAGAAAATACTTCATTTTGGTCACAAAGGCAAGTTGAGTTCACAATTTAACAGGTCGTATGAGATTATTGAAAGAATAGGGCCAGTGGCATATCGACTAGAATTACCAACTGAGTTAAAAAAGGTCCACAATGTGCTTCATGTATCGATGTTTCGTCGATATAGATCGGATTCATCATATTTGATTTCTCCGTCAGAGATCGAAATTCAACCTGATTTTACATACAACGAAGAACCGATCAAAATTCTAACTCTAGAGATTAAAGAGTTCTGAAATAAACGAATAGCCTTAGTGAAGGTTTTGTGGCAACGACACGGTGTTGAAGAAGCCACATGGGAGCTCGAGGAAGCTATGAGAAAGTAGTACCCTAACCTATTCATTGGTAAGATTTTTGGGACGAAAATCCCTAAAGGGGGAGAGTTGTAACAGCCAGTTTTTAGTCAAATCGAAACAGTGGTTTTGGGACCACAAATCTGAAGTCAAAATATTTATTTTATTATTATTTTAATTGCTACAGCATGATAAAATGTTTGTGTGAAAATTTCATTAAGAAATTTTATTGTTTGAATGGTCAATTTTATAAAAAGGACTAAATCGCATAAAGTGTAAAACTAGAGTTCTATTAGCTAAAAGTATCTAATAGCCATAGAACCTTAAGGTGGAAGTCTTTATGTGGAAATTAGACCATTACTAATGGTAATGGACATTTATGGACATCACTAGTGCATTTTATTAAAGGTTATATTTGTAAATTACTATTCTTTTGAATAAATATATTTGTAAATTATTAAATAAACTAAATTAAGTAAAACCAAAATATAAATTTTGTCCATCTTCCTCTCAATTGCCGAAATTTTGAGTTAAGAGAAACCATTTTAGGGTTTGAATCATTCGGCACTTGTAAGCCAATTTGTAAGTTCATTTTTGTCCCTTTTTAATGATTTCTATGTTTTCGAGATCGTTGCAACAAGGTCTAGCTAGCCCAGGGACTAATTTGCAAAATTATTAAAGATTTTGAATGTTTCCATTAATGAATATATGAGTATTTTGATGTTTGATGATAGTTATATAAGTTTTGTTAAGTGATTTTGAGTAAAAATGCAAAATAGGGATTTATTTGTGAAAATGTGAAAATGTGTGGTTAAATGTGTGAAAAGTTGATAAATGTGGGCTGCTAGGGGCATTATACTAATTCGGCTAGCATGGGTTATGCTTGAATTTTATGAATTTGTGATTTTGTAAAATAAAGACTAAATTGTAAAAGTTGTGAAATTCTAGGGGTAAAAGTGTAAATGTACTTAAATATGAGTTTTGGGCTAAATTGAATAGAAATATTATCAAAAAAGTTAATTCTGAATATATTTAGATCAAGAAAAGTAGAATTCAAATCTAGATGGGGAGAATACTAAAGTTATCGACTAATCGACTTATTTTGTCGTTTCCACATCCGACGTAAGTTCGTATGCGATAAAATTCATTATAAATGTATTTTTAAATGCTTTGATATTGCTTAAACTGTGAATACGAGACTTCGGACAAATTAGTCAATGACTCGATGATAATTCGACATACTAAATCTCGGTTGAACCTTAGGAATAGTTTAGGATACTAGTGACATGTCATTAGGGGATACATTGATTTGGCTTCGGGCCATGATATTAGCACTTTGGGTGCGAGTTATACCAATTTGGCTTCGGGCCATTAATATCGGCTGATTTTGCTTCGGGCCACGATATCAGTACTTCAGATATAAGTTACCTTGATTTGGTTTCGGGCCATTGTATAGGTACTTATGGAGCGAGACTCCTAAGTATCTGACTTCTATTTCGAATGGTTCAACAGGTAAATGAATGATGAGTATGAGAATGAGATTGGTACGAGATGGTACAGGTATGTGTATAAACCATATTAGCTTTGAATCGAGAAAATAGTGAAGAAAATATGTTGTTTTGGGAATGAGTAATTGAATGGTTTGGTAATTTATGTGAATTCATGTATTTATATTCACTTGTTGAATTATGTGTTTATGTTTATATTGAGTTTATTTTCATACGAGCTTACTAAGCTATAAAGCTTACTTTGTTTAATTTTCCGTGTTTTATAGTGAAATCAAGCTAGCTCGAATTTGGGGATCGTCGGAGACTTCGTCACACTACCCTAAAATCAATTTTGTACTTTTGAGCTTGTTTTTCGGTCATATGGCATGTATAGGGACTTTGGTTGTTTTGATATGTATCTTTGTTGTGAACTTTGCCATTTAAGTTGGCTTTTGAATTGCTATGTTTTGGTTGTATATATTTAGCCATGAGAGTTGGTTCGATTTGGTTTGTTTGTGTGTGTATATATATATATATATATGTTCATATATGGTTTGGATTGTGAGTCCATGAATGGATTAAAGTATGGCTTATATTATGAAACTTTTGGATGTGGTTATGATGGATGCTAAATGGTTAAAATTAGAGAACATATAGGTTTGTGAAATGATGCATATTTGGAAATGTATAATTAGGTGAATTGTATATTGTGATTTTGGTATAAATGGTATGGTATATTTTGTGACTTGTGTGTATTGAGAAAGGTAGTAAAGAATATGCATGAATTAAGCTTGAATTGGTTGAATTGAAATGCCTATTGATGCTATGTATTGGTGCTATTGAGTTGATGTAGGTGAGCATAAGTTTGAGTGGCAAAATGGCTTGGTAAATAGCCTATTTTTGTCCACATGGGTAGAGACACGGACGTGTGTCTCAACCGTGTGTGACACACGGTCAGGTTACACGATCGTGTGTCCCCTGGTGTTGATTTGGAAACGAAGTCAGTATACTCCACACGGCCTCACACACGGGCGTGTGACTTGGCCGTGTGGCATAAGTCAGTATACCCTACAGGATTGACACGGCCGTGTATGGTCATTTTTAGGGCACACGGGCGTGTGTGTTGGCCATGTAACCCAGGTCAAAGAGTTACACGGGGTTGGACACGGGCTGGGACATAGCCATTTGCTCCCATTTCGAATGTCCAGACGACCTGTGACACGGGCGTGCCTGTTGGCCGTGTAAGAGCCACTACCAGGCCACACAGGCATATGTCCCCTGTTTTGAGAAAAATTTTCAAGGTTATGTAAAATTCTTTTAAGTTATCGGTTTAGTCCCAAACCACTCCCAATGCATGTTTAGGGCATCGTAGGCTCGTTATAGGGACATTATACTTGAGTTTTGAATAATGTTTGCATGAAATGTGATATTATATGTGAATTGAATGCTTAAATGTTTTATAAGTTAGGTAATGCTTCGTAACCCTATTTCGGCGTTGAATATGGGTGAGGGGTGTTACATATTTAGCTAAATGTTTAGGATTGATTTTAATTTTCATTAGCTTTTTATTTTACAAAAATCGTATCACTCTAGAAAATGGAATTTTGAGCAAAAACATAGCCAGTGTCACAACACAGGAGCTCTGTGTCGCAACACCAAGGGTAGTTTTTAATAAAATTGTGAAAATCCACTTGACGTCGCGACACAGACTTTGAGTGTCGTTACACCGAAGCCAGTGTATTAAGAAATCAAAAAGTTTGAAGTGTATCGTGACATCGAACCCTGATGTTGCGACAATGGTAAACTATCAGGAATGTCGACACACATAACTCCTATGTCGCGACATAGTTGCAGTTTTTTGCAAGTGACCCAACTCGACAGCGTAACCCGACGGCATTAAAACCCATTTCAGTCGACTTTTAAACACCTAAACCTCCATTTTTAACCTAAAAACATATTATTTCACTCCTTAAACACATATTAACCCCTTATCCTCAAACCCCTTTTAAAATCTCTTACAACTCTTTAAACCTTAAACCCCTAATCTTTACTTTTTAAAACTTCCATTCCTCAATCATACTCGGTTCCACAAGGAAGGGGAACACTCAACGAACAATAGACACCGCACGAAACGAGGAATTCAAACAACTTCTACAAGGTTAAGGGTTCCTAATTTAATTTTTTTTACTATTCCATTGAATTTCTTGATATTTTTCTTTCATTCCCAGTCTTGTAATAATGCCTCCTATAAAAGTTAAAAGAACTATGGAAATTGAGTCATCAATTGTTCAAAAGCCCTTCAGTTTTTCGAATTCGAATGTTGAAAAATATTTTAATGAACTTAAAGGAAAAACATTCATTCAAAAGAAGGGATTTGATCCATCCATGATTCTTGCAAGGAAATATAGCTTTTGGTTAGATATCATAGGTGGGAACATTTTTGGATGATCCCAAAAGATAGTGTTGTGGTCCCTATTGTTCAAGAGTTTTATGCATCCTTACGGGACCAAGAGTCTAGAAACACTGAAGGTCATATGTGGGAAATAGTACATGTGCGAGGGATGGAAGTGCAAATAACCCATCAAATTATTTTTTTTATAATGCTTCATATTATGAAAGAGATTTTATCGATGAAACTGATTTGGAGTATTTTCGAGACATAGATATGGATAACATTATAAACTTTTTTAACTGCAGGAAGGGGTGAATGGAAATATCGCCCAAGTACCAATATTCTCGCATAATTTCATTAAACTATTATGTTTCCAATGGCTAAAATGTGGATCCAATTTGTATACACACGAGTTGTTCGTGCTTTAAACGTCTCTAACGTCAATACTTTTTGAGTTGTTTTACTCTATGCTATTTTGCAAAAAAAAAAAAAGTAGGTATCTATTGGCAGAGGGATCCACCAAAACATGAAAAGATGTATTAGTGGCCAGAAAGTGGGAGTTTTCTTTCCCCACTTAGTGACGACCTTATGCAAAAAGGCAAGTGTACCTATGACATCCACTGAGCAGCCGCTAAAACCATCCTGAAGTATTATTGGCAACACCATGTTCCAACAATACATAAAACTATGAGCAAAACAAATAAGAGATTGGAACAAACGACAACAAGAAGCGATGACTACACCAGCTTCATCACAGAGGTTGACAAGAGCTTAACAAGAAATTAGTGAGAGTAGTCATCCAAACCTAGATTGGATGATATAATGGATGCAAGATTCAGAGCAAATATTTCAAGAATTTGCTAGGAAAAACAACATCCAGGTCCCCAATTATACACCTGACATGTTTGGGCCAACACATCTAGAGCGGAGGCAAAGGTGCATAACAGCAAAGGGGAATGAGAGGATGAGGAAGAAGAAGGAGACGAAAGTGAGGAGATGGATTTTGAGGAGGACGATTGAACGTTTTTATAATTATATTTTTAAAAGACTTGTATTAATTTTTGGATGATTTTAATCTAACTTTGTAGGAGTAGGATTAATAGTAGATTATTAGTTATGTTACATTTTGTTTAAGTTTTCTATGTTGGAACCCAACACGAAGGAGACACAAACAATTCGAGCTTCACACGGTCAAAAGAGGAAGCACCACCATTAGCAGTTGGAGTGATCACGATCAATCGGGTAATTTCTCTACTTATCTTTTTATGGGCCACACATTGAGGACAATCGACTTAAGCATGGGGGTAACATAGAAAATTTGCTTTAATTTTTTATGTTTTTCTTTGATTTTTCTTGTCTTTCATGTGCATCAACTTGTATAAATACAAGTGATTGGTTACGAGCACATACATAGGTTGCTTGTGCTTACAAATAAAGTTGGCATGATGATAGGTGATTTTAAATTTTTTATTATTAGACTACTAAGTTCTATATGTTACACTATAAATAGGCATTAAGTAATCAATTGTACCAAATGATATAGAAAATACAAGGAAACAAGCATACTAGTATGAATGATAAGTGGTTGAATTTGAGTTTGTTTGGTTGATTAAATTTGTGCATATTAAGATATTAAGGGATGACCTAAGGCATTATTTGGAACACATCCAGAGCCAAAAGGCTGTCCTATAATTCATTAATCTTTAGTACCAAATTTTAAGCTTGTTGACACTTCTTGATGAACCTTATTACAAAACTCGAGCCTAAAACGTTAATTTGTATTTGCCCTTTTTCTTTGGTCCTGAACTGCATGACTATAGACATATGGCCGTACATATTGAGGGTTTAGTAGATACAACACGGTGGATTTTGAAAAAAACAGAGTGAAATAGGAAATATTGGTGTGATATAGGAACTATAAGTTAGCTTAAAAAGTGCAGAACAAAAGAAATATTCAAAAATAAAATCAATACGAGTAGAAAATTTTCTTGAAAAGCAAAAAGCATTTATGAGTAAGATGAATTGAAAAATAAAGTGACAAAGTCACAAGAATAAGAAAAACTCATTCATTAGGCACAAAAACTTGTAAGCTAGCCGTTGTTACTATGTTGTGCTATGATTTCTTATATGGAGAAACAAAGAAGGTGAAAGAAGGAGAAATAAGGCGGTGAGTAGGTAAGGGTCACTAAAGGGGAAGAATTGGGATCAATATGATGTGCCAAACTATTTTTGTGTTCATAACCCTTTTTATGCTTACTATTTTTTGAATTTCATACCTATCCTAAGCCTTAGAACGTTACAAGCCGAAAAGTCCTTTGTGATCTAAATATCCTTATACATGAATGGACATTACATTAAACAAATCACAAAACTGACTATTTGTATTCTGCTTGGATAATCAAATTACTTGAATGAATTGTTGATGGATTCCTTTAGGTGAGACCCTTAATGTTTGTATATTTTGTAATGTGCTGAACTTAGATGTTTGTGGTCAAAAGTGGTAAATAAGTTATTCATCATGTTAAAGTTGTTTGTGAATACGAAATACCTAGTCATGTGCTCCAAAGTCAATACTTGTATGAATTTGCTCAAGGGACGTCTCTTTTATTTTTTATTTTTGTTTGTGTTGCTTGAGGACAAGCAATGACTTAAGTGTGGGGGAGTTTGATCTGGCGTACTTCGGTGTAGCAGATTAAACTAATTTTTGTACTTTAGGAGCTTGAAAGTAAGCATTTTCATTAGGTTTTAATTATGTTTTTGCAAGATTTATTAAAGTTAATAAAATGTACAAATTGAGTCTTTTATTGACCTAAGGGGTCGAATGAGGCCTAAGGGGGAGTTAATTAATTGTGTGAGTGTGTAGAGACCATTAGAAGGAATAATAAATAGATGATGGTCACTATGTCACAACATGAAATAATCAATGTCGTAACATAGGCAGTATAATGAAGAAATCACGAAACTGCCTTCGATGTCACGATACGAACTAAGGGTTTCGCGACATACTCTTGAAGATATCCCAAGAGGAGTATACTGACTCTTATGCCGCGACACAAGTCCTGGTGTGTCACGACATTGACTCTGGACAGAAATTAACACGAGCTAGGGGAGTTTTGTTTGCACAATCAAACCTAAAGCTTGGGAACATCAGCTAACCTATGGTTAAGGACAACGACCACCTAAAATATATAAATAGGCTTCTTTGTCACATGTTATAGAAATCAATTCCTTAGTGTAGTTTTTTGCTTTTAATTCTAGTTTAGAATTTCTTTCTTTTAGGTTTTTAGATTTATTTTCAAGTTGTTATCTAGAGATTTGATTTGTGGAGATAATCAAACTCTATGAATTCATATTCATCATTAATGCAAATCTGACATTTTCTTAAACTCTACACTTCAATTCATTTATCATGTTCTCTCTTTACATCAATTCTATATTGTTTATGAAATCATAAGGATCTAATCCCTCTATGGGGGATTAGCGAGTAAAGGTATGATCTATTAACTATTTTATAGGGTTACTCAACAGATCAGCTATTTGGGAAAGGAAAAACCTAAACCCTAGACCTAAAAACTCTGGGAAATCATGAAGGTGGGAATTAACCCAAAATTGGTATGGCCTAACCGTGAACACCTTCACCCCAAACCAGTCTGAACTGTGAGGTCGGAAGATAAGTAGTCATTGCTAACTCATTATTTAAGTGGAAGATCAAAAGGTCATACTGAGATAGCGACTAATTGATTGATGAGGAACCCGAAGCAACAGTGATGGGGATTGTCGAAGCGAGCTAATCACCCATAATCAAATTTGATTTTTTCTGTTCTTTCATCTCTTAAATTTTATTTTTTTATGTTATTTTATTTTATTATTATAAATGTAACACCCCTTACCCGTATTCCATGCCGAAATCGGGCTCGAGGCATTACCGGAATTAATCCACTTAATCACACCACTTTAGTCATAACTTGACAACTCTCTATAGTCACCACAACAATTTCATTAAGGACTCACGAGGCTTTAAACATACATACGAGGGGTTTCGAAATCCTACCGGAAACCTTTACGATCTTAAAATTTTTCACCTAATCAAGGGCCACACGCCCGTGGGGGTAGGTCGTATGGTCACACACGCCCATGTCCCTAACCCGTGTCGAAAAACTTGGATATTCTGTTTGTGTCACACGGCCTAGGCACACACCCGTATGGCTAGCCTGTGGTCGACACTGACTTACTACATTAACATACAGAGGACACACGACCAAGTCACACGCCCATGGGCTGACCATGTGTCACACACGGCCTAGACACACGCCCGTATGCCTACCGCGTGGACAAGAACAAGGCTATTTGCCAACCTCTTTTCACCCCTCTAGCTCACACAACATGGATCCATTCAGCACATCATCAAGCATTTCATGTTTTGCAATATAACTTCCATGGACAACTACATCTTTTCATATATAACAAGGTGAGCCATCAACCAAGGCATTATACAAAATAGTTTGTCCATCTAAAGGGCCAACACACCCTTGACCAATATAACAAATTAAACTAACTTGTCTAGCCTCTATACATGCCATATACAAAAGCACTAAGTCTAAATATACCGAAGTGAGCTGATAGTGTGGGCGATCTTTCAAATTATCTGTGTCTCTCGATCCGACTCTTTGGCTCAATAAGACAAGGGAAAAGAAAGGGGAGTAAGCTTTAAGCTTAATAAGTTTACGTATAAACAATTAGCATCATAGTATAAGCTAAACAACAATTAGCATTATACCAAACAAAGACAATTCACATTCACAATCATGCTCACTCATTTTATCCCTTACCACATTTCCACCGCATCACAAGCCTAATGCTTTCATTCATTTGCATATCTGCACTCAACACCAAAATTTCTCATGATACAACACATCATAATTCCTCACTAATTCAACCACAATGCCAGATCACTCGGTGGTTTCTCACTTAGCCCACCATAAATCGTTAATAGGTTAGTATCGCACATAGCCTACCAAAAAGGATAATTATAGTGGTATCGTACATAGCCCACCAAATAAAATGAATAATGATAGCATCGCACACAGCCCATCGTAATTAAGTATTAAGGTGGTATCGCACTTAGCCCCCCATCAAGTGTTGTTATTACACATTTACAAGACTATTTTGTCATTCATACGTAACTACACCATAACTATCAAATTCAATTCACTTAAATCATACATGTTTTCAATCATGCCATTCACCAATCAACATCAACAATGTGTATATAAAATGTACTGTTTACACATAAACTTACCTCGGTATTCAAAATGTATGAAGACGTGCAATTTAGTCCACGACTTTGTTCTTGCCTTAGTTTTGATCCGGGCTTCATTTTTCTTGATTTATAATGATAAATCAACTCATTTAATACTCACATTGATAAATTGACTCATGACTCATACTTTGGCAAAATTACCATTTTGCCCCTAAACTTTCTCAATTTACACTTTTGCCCCAAGGCTCGTAAAGTGATTTTCATTCAACTTTCTTGTATTTCATGCTTAGCTGAATCATACTCTCAATTATAGCAACCTTCAATTCTCACTAATTCACTCATGTATGACCATTTTTATAACTTTCACAATTTAGTCCTTACATGCTATTTTCATGAAATTCACTTAGAAAAAGATGTTTATTCTACATCAAGCTCTCGTAATCTTCCTTAAAACATGAAAATACATGCATGCATACATGGGTATATTTTTGAACATGGATCCTAGCTCAAAAATACGAAGAATATTAAAAACAAGGCTAGGATGCACTTACTATGAGCTTGAAAGTTAAAGAACCCTAGCTATGGCTTCCTTGGAAATTTCAGCTAAGGGAAGAAGATGAACATCAAATTTTTGACTTATTTCATCCTTTTTAATCATTAATTAGCCAAATGACTAAAATACCCTTTTTACCAAACTTCCAAAATTTACTCACTCATGCTCATTTTTGTCCAAAAATTAGAAATTGGGCAAATTGCTATTTAAGGACCTCTTATTAATAATCCAAAGCTATTTCATACTTAAAGCTTCTAGAATCTCATATTTTGCAACTTTTGCAATTTAGTCCTAATAGACAATTCAATCACAATTGAATAAAAATTTCTTCATGAAACTTCCATACTATCTTGCAAACATCTCATAAACCTTAAAAACTCATATTTCTACTTCGGATTTGTGGTCTCGCACCACTATTCTGACTAGGCCCTAAATCAGGCTATTACAACTCTCCCCCTTTAGAGATTTTCGCCTTCGAAAATCTTACCGATAAAAAGGTTAGGATATTGCTCTCTCATGGCTTCTTCCGGTTCCCACGTAGCCTCTTCTACACCGTGTTTTTGCCATAACACTTTTACTAGGGCTATGTCCTTATTCCTCAATTGCTTTACTTCTCGAGCCAAGATTTTAATTGGCTCCTCCTCATAAGACATATCCAGTCGTATCTCAATTTTTGTTGAAGAAATCACATGCGAAGGATCGGAGCAATATCGCCTTAACATCGATACATGAAACACGTTATGTATTTTCTCTAACTCCACTGGCAAAGCCAACCGATATACTACTGCCCCAACTCTATTCGTAATCTCATACGGCCCTACGAATCGCAGACTCAATTTCCCTTTACGACCAAATCTCAATATTTTCTTCCACAGAGACACTTTCAGAAATACCTTGTCTCCCACTTTAAACTCAATTTCCTTTCTTTTCAAATCTGAATATGACTTTTTTCGGTCTAAAGCAACTTTCAGACTATTACGGATCACTTTCATTTTCTCCTCGGTCTCTTTTACTAAATCAACCCCATGGATTTGCTTTTCACTAAGCTTAGTCCAATATAAGGGAGTCCGACATTTACGGCCATAAAAAGCTTCATACGGTGCCATCCATATACTCGATTGATAACAGTTGTCGTAAGCAAATTCGACCAAAGGTAGATATCTCTCCCAACTACCTTTGAACTCTAACACACAGCATCGGAGCATATCTTCGAGAACTTGAATTACTCTTTTAGATTGACCATCAGTTTGCGGATGGAATGCAATACTAAAATTTAACCTTGTACCCAAGGCCTCCTGCAACTTCTTCCAAAACCTCGAAGTAAATCTCGGATCCCTATTCGATATTATAGATACAGTTACTCCATATAATCTTACCACTTCCGCAGTATACAACTCGGCTAACTTATCCAGCGAATAATCAACACGTACCGGTATAAAGTGAGCCGACTTCGTTAATCTATCAACGAAAACCCACACAACATCTTTCTTTTTGGGAGTTATAGGCAACCCCGTTACAAAATCCATGGTGATCCGATCCCACTTCCACTCGGGAATCATCACTGGTTGAAGTAATCCCGAAGGCACTTGATGCTTATCTTTCACTTGTTGACAAATCAGACATTTTTTCACAAACTCAAAGATGTCTCTTTTCATACCCGGCCACCAATAAAATTTTCTCAGATCGTTGTACATTTTCATATTGCCCGGGTGTATGACAAATAACCACTATATGCCTCATGTAAAACTTTTCGGATCAACTCATCATCTCTGTGTACACAGATTCTATCATGAAACATCAAACAACCATCTGAACCCACTTGAAAATAAGAATCATTTTTCGATCCACACTTAGCTCTATTCACTTGCATCTCACTATCATTCCTTTAAGCCTCACATATTTGTTGAACAAATAGTGGCTTAGCTCTCAACTTTTCCAATATAGCACCATCATCAAACAATGCTAAACTCGTGCTCATAGCTGACAAAGTATACCCGGATTTCCTACTCAAGGCGTCCGCAACCACATTCGCTTTTCCTGGATGGTAATCGATGACTAACTCATAGTCCTTCAATAACTCATAGTCCTTCAATAACTCAAGCCACCGCCATTGTCGCAAATTCAAATCCTTTTGATCCATTAAGTACTTCAAACTCTTATGGTCTGTGAAGATTCAACACTTCTCACCATATAAATAATGTCGCCAAATCTTTAATGCAAAAACAATCGCAGCCAACTCCAAATCATGAGTCCGGTAATTCTTCTCGCGCAGTTTTAGCTGCCTCGAGGCGTAAGCGGCTACCTTACCCTCTTGCATCAACACACAACCAAAACCATTAAATGATGCTTCACTGTAGACCACGAACTCTTTTCCCTATTCTGGTTGAACCAAGACTGGCGCCTCAGTCAACAATGTTTTCAATCTCTCAAAACTCCATTGACATTTCTCAGTCTATTCAAACTTAACATCCTTGTGTAACGGTTTCGTCATCGGGGTAGCAATCATAGAAAACCCCTTTACGAAGCATCTATAGTATCCTGCCAAACCCAAAAAGCTTCTGACTTCTGACACGTTTCTCGGAGGTTTCCAATCCACAATAGCTGAAATCTTACTCGGGTCAACTCTAATACCATCACCTGACACAATCTGTCCTAAGAATCCGACCTCTCGAAGCCAAAACTCACTCTTACTAAATTTAGGATACAACTGCATATCTCTTAAGGTCTGTAAGACAATTCTCATATGTTCTGCATGATCCCTCTCATCCCGAGAATAAATCAATATGTCGTCAATAAAGGGAACCACAAACTTGTCCAAATACGGTCGGAAGACACGGTTCATCAAATCCATAAAAATCACAAGAACGTTCGTTATACCGAACGGCATGACCAGAAACTCAGAATGGCCATACCTCGTCCGAAATGCAGATTTTAGCACATCTTGCACCTTAACCTCAACTGGTAATAGCCAGACCTCAAGTCTATCTTAGAGAATACTGTGGCTCTCTTCAATTGATCAAATAGATCATCTATCCTTGGAAAAGGACACTTATTTTTCACCGTCACCTTGTTGAGTTGTCTGTAGTCTATGCACAATCTCATCGACCCATCTTTCTTCTTCACAAATAGTACCGGAGCACCCCACAATGAGTAGCTCGACCTTGCAAAACCCTTATTCGTCAGCTCTTGCAATTGAACCTTCAGTTCTTTCAACTCTAATGGTGCCATTCTATACGGAGCAATCGAAATAGGTGTCATTCCCGAAACTAACTCAATTCCAAACTCAACCTCTCTAACTGGAGGTAGTCTGGGTAACTCTTCCGAGAATACATCCGGATATTCACATACCACCAGTACTATTTCAATTTTCACCTCAGACTCTTGAGTATTCAATACAAAAGCGAGATAGGACTCATATCCTTTTCTCAAATATTTCTCGGGCACAAAGGAAGAAATCATCACCGATAGATTATCCGACCCTCCTGATTCAACCCGAATAACATCTCCATTTTCACATTTCAATTCAATAAATTTACTACCACAGTCCACTAAAACACTATGGGTAGTCAACCAATCCATACCAAGAATCAAGTCAAATTCATCAAACGGCAACAACATAAGGTTTGCCGGAAAACAATAACCTCTAATTGTCAAAGGACAATTCCTACACATCTTGTCAACTAATACATGTTTACCTAACCGGTTTGACACCTTTACCACAATTTCTATAGACTCAACGGTCATACTTAAACTAGATGCCAGTCTCATGCAAACATAAGAATGGGTAGACCCTGGATCAATCAAAGCAATAACAAAGGTGTCATTAAGAGAAAAATTACCCGTTATTACATCTGGAGATTATGCCTCTTCGCGAGCGCGAATGGCATACGTCTTTGTAGGTGCCCGACCCTCCGATATCACAGCAAAGTCTCGTGACACACCTCTACCACTAGTCCCACCTCTCAGGTTCTTTGGTGGCCTACACCTTGCAGATACATTGCTGGATCTTATCTCTTGCTTCCTTTCCTTGTCATCCCTCTCAAGGCAATTTCTGATGAAATGGTCGGGGGAACCACATTTATAACAATTTCGGTTGTTTCCCCAACACTCTCCAGTGTGATATCTACCACAACATGGACACTCCAGTTTGGCCTTCGGATTGCCCACACTTTCCATTGAGGTGGCCTAAACTCTCAAACCCGAACGAGTGTTACCTCGGTCTCGATGTGAATATCCAACTGATACAGTCGTCCGAGGATTCGTTTCCTTGGATCTTTTCGATTGGGCTTGGTATGATTTGCCCATCGGCCGTTTTCTTGCATTTCGGGCCTTACTCACAACCTTCCTCTTTTCCTTACTCAGTCCTTCGGCCTTACTTGCCCTGTCAACCAACACTACAAACTCTTTTAACTCCAAAATACCACCTAGTAGATTAATATATTCGTTCAGCCCATCTTCGAACCTCTTGCACAAAATAGTTTTCGTTGACACACATTCTTGTGCGTACTTGCTAAGCCTGACAAATTCGCGCTCATATTCCGCCACAGTCATTCTTCCTTGCTTTAACTCAAGGAATTCCTTCTATTTCTGGTCAACAAATCGCTGATTTATATACTTCTTTCGGAACTCCTCCAAAAAGAAGTCCTACGTCACTCTCTCCTTTGGAACCACTGATGTCAATGTTTTCCACCAATGGTATGCCGAATCTCTTAACAAAGACACGGCGCATTTTAAGCTCTCCTCGGGTGTACGGAAGAGTTCATCAAATACTCTCATTGAGTTCTCAAGCTAGAACTCCGCCCTCTCAGGGTCATCATCTATATTAGCTCTAAACTCCTCAACCCCTTGCTTCCGAATCTTATCTACCGGGGGCTTCGTTATCCTCACTAAATCTATACCTTGAGGAGCCACTGGAAATGGCTGAGGTATAGAAGGAGGTGGAGGAGGTTGAGCATTAGGGTTTGCTCGAACATACTCCGAGTACTAGTTACTCATTATCTAGAGAAAAGCTTCGTGAGCCTCTTCTCCCTGAACCCTAGTCTCGGGTCCACTCTGAACAGGCGCGGTCCCTTGCGCAGGAGCTGGCGCGTTACTAGCTGCGTCATCAGCAGTCGATTGATCGGGATCCATATACTATATAGAACAAAGTTTAGAATCATCAGAAGCCATCACACTATCATTATACGCTTATGGCATGTATAGCTAGACACTTACACACGTTACGGTAGTCCGAGAACCGACTAAATCATAGCTCTGATACCATTAAATGTAAGACCCTTTACCCGTATTCTATGTCGAAACGAGGCCGACGCATTACCAGACTTAATCCACTTAATCACACCACTTTAGTCAAAACTTGACAATTCTCTATAGTCACCACAACGATTTCATTACAGACTCACGAGGCTTTAAACATACATACGAGGGGTTTTGAAATCCTACTGTAAACCTTTACTATCTTAAATTTTTTCACCTAATCAAGGGCCACACGCCCGTGAGGGCAGGACGTGTGGTCACACACGTCCATGTCCCTACCCCATGTGTAAAAACTTGGATATTATGTTTGTGTCACAAGGCCTAGGCACACATGTGGTCGACACTAACTTACTACCTTAACATATAGAGGACAAACAGCCAAGTCACACGCCTATGGGCTGACCATGTGTCAAACACGGCCTAGACACACGTCCGTGTGCCTACCCGCGTGGACAAGAACAAGGCTATTTGCCAACCTCTTTTCACCCCTCTAGCTCACACAACATGGATCCATTCAGCACATCATCAAACATTTCATGTTTTGCAATATAAACTTCCATGCACAACTACATTTTTTCATATATAACAAGGTGAGCCATCAACCAAGGAATTATACAAAATAGTTTATCCCATCTAAAGGGCCAACACACCCTTGACCAATATAACAAATTAAACTAACTTGTCTAGCCTCTATACATGCCATATACAAAAGCATTAAGTCTAAATATACCGAAGTGAGCTGATACCGACTCTTTGGCTCTATAAGACAAGGGAAAAGAAAGGGGAGTAAGCTTTAAGCTTGGTAAGTTTACGTATAAATAATTAGCATCATAGTATAAGCTAAACAACATTAGCATTATACTAAACAAAGATAATTCACATTTACAATCATGCTTACTCATTTTATCCCTTACCACATTTCCACTACATCGCAAGCCTAATGCTTACATTCATTCATTTGCATACCTGCAATCAACACCAAAATTTCTCATGATACAACACATCATAATTCCTCACTAATTCAACCACAATGCCAGATCACTCGGTGGTTTCGCACTTAGCCCACCATAAATCGTTAATAGGGTAGTATCGCACATAGCCTACCAAAAAGGATAATTATAGTGGTATCGCACATAGCCCACCAAATAAAATGAATAACGATAGCATCGCACACAGCCCATCGTAATTAAGTATTAAGGTGGTATCGCACTTAGCCCCCCATCAAATGTTGTTATTACACATTTACAAGACTATTTCGTCATTCATACGTAACTACACCATAACTGTCAAATTCAATTCACTTAAATCATACATGTTTTCAATCATGCCATTCACCAATCAACATCAACAATGTGTATATAAAATGTACTATTTACACATAAACTTACCTTAGTATTCAAAATGTATGAAGACGTGCAATTTAGTCCACGACTTTGTTCTTATCTCAGTTTTGATCCGGGCTTCGTTTTTCTTGATCTATAATGATAAATAAACTCATTTAATACACACATTGACTAAATTGACTCATAACTCATACTTTGGCAAAATTACCATTTTGCCCCTAAACTTTCTCAATTTACACTTTTGCCCTAAGGCTCGTAAAGTGATTTTCATTCAACTTTCTTGTATTTCATGCTTAGCTGAATCATACTCTCAACTATAGCAACCTTCAGTTCTCACTAATTCACTCATGTATGACCATTTTTATAACTTTCACAATTTAGTCCTTACATGCTTTTTCATGAAATTCACTTAGAAAAAGATGTTTATTCTAAATCAAGCTCTCATAATCTTCCTTACAACATGAAAATACATGTACATCATACATGGGTATATTTTTGAACATGGATCCTAGCTCAAACTATAGCTAAAAATAGCTAAATCATGTTACAATGACTTAAAAAATACGAAGAATATTGAAAACGGGACTAGGATGCACTTACCGATGAGCTTGAAAAATTGAAGAACCCTAGCTATGACTTCCTTGGAAATTTCGGCTGAGGGAAGAAGATGAACATCAAAATTTTGACTTATTTCATCCTTTTTAATCATCAATTAGCCAAATGACCAAAATGCCCTTTTTACCTAACTTCCAAAATTTACTCACTCATGCCCATTTTTGTCCAAAAATTAGAAATTGGGAAAATTGCTATTTATGGACCTCTAATTAATAATCCAAAGCTATTTCATACTTAAAGCTTCTAGAATCTCATATTTTGCAACTTTTGCAATTTAGTCCTAACGGACAATTCAATCACAGTTTAATAAAATTTCTTCATGAAACTTCCATACTATCATGCAAACATCTCATAAACCTTAAAAACTCATATGTCTACTTTGGATTTGTGGTCTTGTAACTACTATTCCGACTAGGCCCTAAATCGGGCTGTTACAATAAAAATCTTAAAACCTCTTTTTTTTTTTTACTTTCGTACTACAACTAAATTAAAGTACTAATTAGATCTTTCAATGTTTAGGTTAAAACTGATCTAGCACTCGCCTCCCTTAGGTAAGATCCTCGGAGTACTCACCTACTCTGTTGTAACTATATTACAATTGGACTTGTATCCTTGCAGATACCGCCTCATATATCCATATTTTTTACTACAATATTTACACTCTGAATGTTAGTACGTTCGGAGGTAGTTAGTAGCATTATGAGGCCAGGCTTTTGAAGCTAAAAGGATATTAAAAACGTCCAACCAGTTTAAAAGGCTGGTTGCCCGAAAATCGTTTGGAACCAAGTCACGCAGACAGTATTGGAAAACATTTCTGACTGAAACCACTTCTACCAATTCCAGTACATGTCATCTGTTTAGTCATTTGTATTGTTTCCAAGCAACTTGGGAGTCAACTGGTTAAATCTATGCACATACATTCTTCTGAAGAAGGGACCACCATGTGGGGAAACCAAAACCAGATTTAAGTTTATAGATAACCCTCACATGCTTATCTTTTTTTTTTTAAAATGAAGATTTGAAATGCTATTCTGAATTATAAGCTCACAACCTGGGCATACATTGAAATGGGCATTTCCAGCAGAAGTTCTTGGCTTTCTTTCTTCAGTTGGTAAAACTTTTGGAATACACCCAGCAGTGGTGGCTCTTGGTGCATCAACAATCTATGAAGTAAGTTATGAAGGTCCACTATGAAAAAGTTGATATTTGTCCAAGTACGATGTCATATTCATTTAACACTGCACAAAAGAAAGGGTGAAGTGACAGATGGAAACCGACCTCCAATAAAATTAAGGGAAGGATAAAGCCTAGGGTATTATCGCTCAAGGAAACCTTTGTGGTTGTCTGAAACAATAATCAAAATTTGAATGGAGAATACCTTAAGCTCCTAAGAATCAATGTATTTCGTCTGGGTGGAACTACAATCGTACAGAGAAGTCTCAACACGCAGTAGAGTATCATCAGAACCTTGGGATCTGTATGAGAATGGATCTATGGGATTGACGTTCCGGTTAACTTGGTCTCGACCCTCCCTCTAGTTTTGTTCTAACCATTTTGTATGTAAAAGAAAGTGAAAGGAAAAAGAAAAGGAGGAAAAGAAAATGTTACCTTTAAAAAAGAAGAAGGCTAAAGACGAATAAAGTAGAAGGATTAAGCAGAAAAGAAATTAGGGTTTCGATTGATTCGGCAAAGTGTCTACAAGAGGTCTTTGAGAATCTACTTTATAGAGAGAAACAAAGATGTGCAAGAAGTTTAATTTGTGACAACTATGCAAGTTCTCTACTATAAGTTTGACATCTGTTAAAAGGGTAAGTTATATAATGTTTGAAATTTCCAAAGTGACTTTCAATCGTTGAACTCACCAATTAAAATAAACTTTTGGCACTCCTACCAGCAGGGGATTTCTAAGTGTGCGTCTCTAAAAAGAAGTCATTATGAATTTAAGAATATTTCACCAATCCATATTATACGCCTGGCACAAACTGTTAGTTATACAGTTTTTGTAGTTGAATTTTCCATGTTATAAAAATTTTGAGGGCAAATATTTATTAAGGGGGATAGAGTTGTGACACACCAAATCTAGCGGATCCAAGTCTAAGGCATAGAGTTGTGAAGTTATCTATTTGGCGTACTGTAATCCACAATGTTACATTTTTCTGGCAAATGGGACTGTGACATATATTAACCGTCGTAGAGGTGAATACATGTTTTAGGCTATTGTCATTCTAAAAAAATGGTATATCAAGTGAAGTATAAGTCGATTGAGTGACTGCCATATGCATAGTACGTCCAGTTTGTCTAAGTATTGTGTTAGTTGGGTTTTGTAAAATGATTTGGTTAAGAGCCAACTGGATTGACTGGTCAAATATCAAATATACAGAATTCTCATTTATGTTCCTCTCGGAAACTATAAGCCATTATGAAGGAAAAACTTTGGATTCAATTGACACTTGTAGAGTCCCATTAAAGGGAAACTGAATATATTTATAGTGTGAGAAGGATTAGTTTGGGGGTTCTTTCTTCAAAATCTATCATATGGTTCTTTCTCTTAGAACTTATATGTTTTCTTCTTTGGAAACTAAAGGTTTTGAATTTATGAGTGGATGTTCCACCTCTTGTTGTCTGTTGGT
The DNA here is from genome assembly GCA_005393395.2 of Gossypium australe. Classification (NCBI taxonomy): domain Eukaryota; kingdom Viridiplantae; phylum Streptophyta; class Magnoliopsida; order Malvales; family Malvaceae; genus Gossypium; species Gossypium australe. The sequence goes on along the minus strand of CM016622.1, from coordinate 83,842,748 downwards.
TTGTGTAATGCCTCAAAATCTAAGCATTTATTTTTGCATGTTTTTAACACAAATACTTGTCTGCTTCAATGGTTAAGTGATTTGGGTGTGTTTGGGAGTGTCTGAAAAGTCCTGGGTTCAAGCCTGGGCTTGTGCAAAAAGTTTTGTTTTTAGGGAATAAACCATTGCATATAGTTAGTAGGCTTTTAAATTATTGTGGGTAAAGCATGACATAAAGAGTCTGCTGGTCTAGGGGGTAAGTGGCGTGTTACCTATGCCAGAGGACTGATGTTCGAATCCTGGTGGGACTAGTGGAGTATTTATTTTGCTGCTGTGCCGTGGGGAGTGTTTGACGTTGACTGAAACACTGAAGTGGTTGAGCAGGATTCAAATTAAGTGGTTGAGGGGAGGTGTGATCAGGTGGAGAGATTTGAGGAGGGATTTTAGGAGAAAACCAAGGGAAGTGAGGGGAGAGGAAGAGTTGTGTCGAAATTGGACTGTGGCACTCAAGAATTCAACTAGAGGGGTGCTTCTCATTTTTCAGTTTTGCTTTGTATGTGTTGTTCCCTCTGCCGAAACCTCTTCTCCCCATTTTTGGGTTTTTTGTATTGGTGTTTTTCTCTCTTTTGCTTGAAGCCGAATGTGGTAAGGGTGTTTGCACATTCTTCTGTTTCACTTTTTGACAACATTTCTCTTTGGCCGAATACACCTTTTCTTTTCATTTCATCTTCTCTTCTATTCTTTCTCTGTGTTGGCTAAATATTGCCTCCTCCCAATTGGTACTGTGTTGGCCGAATATATATTTTTTTGCCTCCTTTGATTTCTTTTCTCTCTTCTCCCCTAAACCAGTTCTCTTCTTTCTCTCCCTCAAGTGTTGTGCTACCAATTTCCAGTTCTGATCACTGCCGAAACCATTCCTCTTCCTCTGGCGATTAACTTTGCTCCTTTCTTTTCGGTAAGTGAGTATGGCACTTAAAGTTTCAGCTTTTGAGTTACTAAAGTGGGGTTTGTTTAACTATTTTTGACAGCTTTAAATCGAGGGTGAGGGGCTGTGCTAGGTCGAATCCTTTCACTATTCTGCGCTCTTGCTCTCTTTCGGTAAGTGCTATAGACGAATCATTATTCCCTTTCTTCTTCTGCCTTAAATGGTAACTGATAACAATTGTATGGTAGTTAAGGAAGGACTCCGAGAACTCCTAATCAATCGCTAAAGACTAAAATTCGTGAGATCACCGTGGTTTGATTGAAGGTAATGCTACTCTATTCTATGAATGGATTGTTGGTTTCGGGTTTCTTTTTAACCATAAAGTGGGACTGACAGTGGTGTTGATTGACCAATTATAGGTTGGTGAGTGCTTGAGCGACTGTTTGTGATGAATCAAAACAAGGTGTGTAAACACTACCTAAATCGTAAACCGGCAAAAGCCGAAAACGTATGACAATTGACGCTACACGAGCGTGCGCTCGCTCGAGTGGTAATCTAAACGCATAAAACGTGGGCGTTAGACTACCGAAGCCACCATGAGCTATTTCGTGGTCTTGGGCCGTTTGGGCCATATTGGGCCGAAACAGACCGTGTGGGCCCAATGGGCTTGTGGGCCCCACACCGATAAACCACACGAGCGTGTGGAGAATATTGAGCCGAGCTGTGTAATTTACATGGCTGAGACCAATTCTGGGCTATGTGGGCCACACGGACGTATGGGCCTTGGGCCCATTTGCACTGTTTGACTGTTAAGGTTGCACGGGTCACTCGAGATGACTGTGGACCTACTGATAGGTCGGTAAGTATATGTAGACCCCTAACTGACAAAATAACTATTATGCCCCTATGGTAAAATGACCGTTATGCCCTTATGATATTAATTGATTGTATGCCTTATGTTATGTATGGCTGTATATGAGCATGCCACGATATATATATATATATATATATATATATATGTTGCATCCATGTATGATATGTTGCATAGGGATGGGATTATTATGATTGAAGGAAGTGTACTGTACTGGCAGCCCTGCTACAAATACTGTTTAGTGCCGCAACCAGTGCTAATTTTTGGAGTGTAGAGCTGGGTGGGTGATTTTATCCCCACATGGAGTGTTGGGCTGGACGGAGTGGAGTCTAGAGGTTGGATAGGTAGGATTTCTGATTGCATGCCTAAACTGTTACTGTCACTAAAATGGGCTAAAGTCCACATTGATACTAATACTGTAATGGGCTAAGGCCCAACTGAACTGAAATGTTATTGATTTGGGCTTAGGCCCAGACTGTAATTGCATTGGCTATTTACTTACATGTGGTTACACACTGAGTTTTCATAAACTCATCCCTCTGTTTATCTATACAGGTAATCCCCAGTCTTAGACGGATCAGTGCTGCGAGGAACTCGGAGGTGGTCACACAACCGCACCTACGTCTATATTTGATTTTTATTTTCAATAACTTTAATTTGGGTATTTGTTTTGTAATAAGGCCTCTTTAAATTTTTAACTTTTAATTTGGGATTTTGATTATTTACATTCATACTGATAGTAGTAGGATGCGGATTTTCAAAAGATGAATGCTTTTCAAAACACCACGTTTTCGAAAAATTCTATAAAAGCTTCCGCATCAATCATTGTTTTAAACTATGGTAACATAATAGCACGATCAACTTTCGGCTAGGAGCAACTGGAGTTTTAAATGAACAAGACATCCTAAAATTTCCAATAAGATCACAAACGAGATTTAGTAATAGAACGGGTTTTCCAATGAAGCTATATTTTTTAAAAACACTCCAATGTGATATCGCCAGATCCGGCCATAACGTCTAGGTCGGGTTTGGGGTGTTACAGTTTGAGAAGGGTGCTCGATTTTGAAGTTCAAGTTACTGTTCAGGTGAGTCTCTATCTTGACTCTTGTATGAAAACTGTTCAAGTAAAAGTATATATATATATATATAAATGATAATGACATCTCTAATAATTGATAAGTATATGAAGAATATTAAAGATGATATGTGTGCTATGATTATATGTATAAAGTTCTGTTTGAAAAGAATATTGATTAGAAAACATACAGCTACAGTCTAATTTAAGGGAAAATAATAATATTTAATCACAACACTTTGCACATAAATTATAGGTGTCATGTTAATTAAAATTTATATACTTTTTAATAAATTTCTTTATTTTTAATTTAAGAATTGAGTCATTTTATTTTTTATTTAATAATTGAAATTTAATCGATAACATTTCAGTTAAATTGGATGATGTGATTTTTTTTTTTTAAAAATGTTCACGTGACCAATGTTACAATATTGAATCTAATATTGTAAAAAAAATACTTACTGTGGTATCCACCACGTAAACAATTTTTCAAGGTAAAATAATTCAATTTAACAAGATGTTATCAATTAAAATTTAATTATTAAATCAAAATAGTAAAAATAAAATTCTTTAAATCAAAAATAGAGAAATTAAAATTTAAGTCTTAAAAGTAGAATCACCTAGCATGTTAGACCCATCAATAAAGTAGTTATATATACATGTTATTCGATTATTAGGAATGATAATTTTATATTTATTTATACTATGATTAAAGATAAATTTAATAATTGAACATTTGTTCGTGAATGTAGACCACAAACCAAATAAATTATTGATATTGCGATCATTTTTTTTAAATGCAAGTAGTCTATTTATAATTATTTTTATTAAGTTTTATAATGTAATGTATATATATATATATATATATATATATATATGCAATTTTCACTCACTTTTTAAATCCACTCATCAATCATATCCATTATTTTAATATAAATGTTATATGAATTACATATATAAATTAATAATAAATATTATAATTAAATAATTTTTACAATAAAAGAAATATGAATATTACACATTCATCTTTAAATTTTTTATAAGTATTATAAGTTATTATAAGTTATTATTGGGGATCGATCGTATAAACAACGAAATAGATAAGGTAGAGAAGATCAAACACAAAAATTTATGTGGAAAACTCCTTTGTAGAGGATAAAAACCATTGACAAATGAGGCTTCAGCTTTTTTCACTAAATGAGTAAACAAACGACAGTACAATATGGAGAAAATAAATGTAAATATATTAAACGTACAAACTCCAACCATGCAAACAAAACGCTAACTCTCATAGAGTTCTCTCAAAAGGAATATAAAATTCTCTCTATAGCTACCACGAAAACTCTCACCAAAACTCATTTGCAACTACATCTTGTCGCCCCCAAAAGAAAAGCAATATAATACTACATCTTTAATTGCCTCTCAATTGACCTCTCAAAATAGGATACAATGCCCATTTAAATAGCTTAAGATTAGAGGTCTAATCATACTAAAATATTCCTAGAGTAATCAAAGTTTAACAAGGAAAAGATAGCAGAGTTTAACTGGGAGAAGAAACCCGATTTATAGGGGGAACATGTTGCCACATCGCAATGTCCCCATCCGTGCGTCGCAACATTGGGAAGCTTTTCGTCATGATGTAACAGCCCGATTTTGGGCTTAGTCGGAACAGTGGTTTCGGGACCACAAATCCGATGTTGAGAAATTTATTTTATTTATATTTTTTATGGTCTACAATTTCATGAAATGATTTCATGAAAATCTCATTCGAAAATTTTGACGTTTAGGCACTCAATTTAGTTAAAAGGACTAAATTGTAAAAAGTGCAAAAGTTGAGTTCTACATGTTAGAGGTGTCCAATTGTTATGAAATTTTAAATTGGATGTCCTTAAATGATAATTAGGCCATTGGTTAAGTTGATGGACAAAAATGGACATGGATGGGTATGTTTCAAAAGTTTTTTTTAAGGGGCATTTTGGTAATTTAGTGAATTAAATGAATTAAAAACAAATTTTAAATGCAAAATTTGTCCATCTTCAAGATTAGGCCGAATTTAACATGTGGGAAGCCATAGATAGGGTTTTCAAGCTTTCCAAGCTTCATGGTAAGTCCATTCTAGCCCCGTTTTTCATTTTCTTTACGTTTTTGGAGTCTTAGTAACTTGATTTAGCTTATTCTAGCAATAATTTAACCTAGGGTTCATATTTGGAAAAATACCCATAGGTGAAATGTATTTATTTTGATGTTTTATGGAAAAAATATGAAGCTTAGAATTATGTTAAACAACTTTTACTAAGCAATTTTAAGTGAAAACGAGTAAAACGACATAATCGGCAAAAATACCTAATCTACATAAGTGCATGTTAGAGCAAGAATTTGATATTTCCATAGAAGGGAAAAATGATTAGTATGTTATAAAACATAAGAATAAGGGATGAAGTTTAATTTTCGAGCCTAGGGGCAAAATCATAATTATGCAAAAGTTTAGGGGCAAAATTATAATTTTGCCAAAGTTTGAGTTAGGGGCTGTTTTGAGTAGTACATTAATTAAATAAGTGAAATGTGACGTCTTAGACCCCGAAAAATGAGATTTGGACGTAGAACGGGAGGAAAATTGAAAATCGGGAAAGTTGGTAAAATAACCGTTTTGGTATCGAGGTAAGTTCATATGTTTAATAAGCATTTAATTATGCATCTTTGAATGGTAAATTGATATTTTGGCCATAAATACTATAGTATTGAGTTTCAGATATAATGATTAATGTTCGATAATAATTCGATATTGGAAAGAGAACTTGTATAATTTATATGTTAGACCATATTTTGTATTATGGCTTTGTATGATAACAAGAAAGTATTGACTAGCATAGTTTGATGAGAATAAGTTAAGTTGATGATATGATGAGATTTAGAATGTAAGTATGTAAGTTGAGTAGCATTTTATTATTATGCAATTATTGTTATTAGTAATGTTATTATTGAGTTATGCGACTAACCTTGAGAATTTGAGCAAGTATGTTTCAGCTATGACTTGACAAGGCATTGATATCTCAAAGTCCATGGCTATACCATGGAAATTAAGGAAGAATTGATGGAAAAGTCCATGTTCATAACATGGCATTTAAGGAGGAATTGACGGTTAAGGATACCATGTAAGACCATGTCAAGACATGGCATTGGTAAGGCAAGGATCCCATGTAAGACCATGTCAAGACAAGGCATCAGCATTGATTAAGGACTCCATGTAAGACCACATCAAGATGTGGCATTGGCACTAAGACAAGGATACCTTGTAAGACCATGTTTGGAACATGGCATTTGGTAAGACAAGGATACCATGTAAGACCATGTTTGGAACATGGCATTTGGTAAGATAAGGATATCATGTAAGACCATGCCAAGGCATGGCATTGGTAAGTTCTATAAGGCAAGAAAATCATGTAAAACCATGTCAAGACATGGCATTGATGAGTTACTATAAGGCAAAGGTCCCATGTAAGACCATGCCAAGGCATGGCATTAGTGAGTTCATAAGGCAAGGATACCACGTAAGACCATGTCAAGACATGGCAATGGTAAGTTCAAAAAGGAAAAAGGTTCCCGAGTAGTCCAAAGAGTAAGTCAAAGAAATGACAAGGTGAGAACATGAAGAAAGAGTATAGGTATGAGTACAGGTATGCATTTAAGGCTTATTTAATATTGAGATTGTAAGTAATTGAGATTATCAAGTATTAAGTAAGTGATGAGTTTTCAGTTATGCTTGTGACATTTTATGACATGATTGCCAATATGCCTATATTATGAAAGAGTACTCATGTGTTAAGTGAGAATGTTGCAGGTATGTAAGCAAGCTATTAAGTAAGGTGCCCTTTCTATTCTGAGCCTTTGGTAAGGTTACCGATGAGTTCACCGGGAAAATCGATTAAGTGAAATTATGTGTGGCTCGTAGTGAGAAGTGTAGGTATATGCATGTGTAACGTATAAGAAATATGCTCGCTATGTAATCAGAAATTGGAAAGATTGTTATAGGTAAGTAATGAATACAACTAAAGTGAGTGAGAGCAAAAATTTACAAATAAAACTGTTTTGGACAGCAACAGTTATGTGATTTTGAAAAATCCCCAAAAATAGTAGAAATTGAATTATAAGTTCAATGAGATATTGATTTAAATATTATTGAGTCTATTTTCATATAAAAGAAACAAAGGAAAAAAAGGATTTGTATAATTTGAGATATTTAAATTTTTGTGAGACTGGTTCAGAATGACTACGTGATCCCCGGTTCTGTCTTGGAAAAATCATTAAAAATTTTACAAAAATACTTATGTGATATAATTTATATTCCTGAAATTCTGAATGAGCCTAGTTTCAAATAAACTAAACAATAAGGTCATCTGAATTTTGTACGAGGAGATAATTGATTCGTAGTGAAGAGAGGTCTGAATAATTGAGCAGTGAAACAAGGTAAATTTTAATGAATAAACTGTACTAATTGGCAAGACCAAAATTTCTAGAAATTTTATCGTATGAAGATATGTGAGTCTAGTTTCAGATAAAATTAGTGGTTTGTAATTTGGAGCTCTGTAGTTCAAGAAATAAATAATTTAGTGACAGTGATTCAAGTAGAAAGATTAATGTGAACATGAGTAATAAGGTATAAGCATGTGATTTAATGATTGTATCAATTAGAGAACTTGTTGTGGGGATTTGTCTCGTTGAGGCTTTGGTAAGGCTACAAATGAGTAAGTTGAGAAAGTAAGAACTTAGCATTATTTATACAAGTTATTACAGCTTAGTAGTAAGCTAAATTCATTGCTAATGCTTATTATTTTTACATGTGAACTTACTAAGCTTTATAAGCTTACCCCCTTTTCTTTCCCATGTTTCAGAGTCCTATTAAACAAGCTCGGGCTGAAGGTCGTTGGAGATCGCTTCACACTATCAAGCTATCTATGGGTATCTTTATTTATAAATGATTTAAGTTATGGCATGTATAGGGGCTTGACTAAGTCATTTTGTATATGTGTTAATTAATTTGATTAAAAGTATTGCTTCATAACGGTAGTAAGGATTATTCTGTATTTAGCCACAAGTTGTGGCTCATATTGGTCATGGAGTTATAATTCTTGTGTATGCATGTGTTTGTTAAAGTTTAAATTATAAGTGAAATTTTGTGGCTCGGGATTTGGTAGGATGTATTGTTAAGTCTGGTAATGCCTCGTACCCGGTTCCGGCGCAGTATACGGGTAAGGGGTGTTACACATGACATCTGTAACACCCCTTACCCATATTCGACGTCGGAACAGGGTACGAGGCATTACCGAACTCACATCACAAGCAATCACAGAATTTCGAGTCATAAAATTTGTGTCCATATATTAAGTCCCTATTACAAACCTACGAGGCCCAAAACATGTATTGGAAGTGGTTCGGGACTACACCGAGAACTCAGGAAACTTTTACAAAGCATAGAAAATTTTTGCTAGAAGCAGGGCTCACACGGACGTTTTCGGTGGTCCAAGGGACACGCCCGTGTGACCCCGAGGACACACCCGTGCTTCAGACATGCCACACGGCCGTGCCACACGCCCGTGTGCTAGGCCGTGTAGCACAGACGGCTGAGACACATGCCCATGTCTCTGCCCGTGTGCTCAATTCTGGACATTCTGTTTCTCAAAATTATGGTGCAGGGAACACACGGCCAGAACACATGCCCATAGGGCAGACCGTGTGCCACACACGGCCCAGACACACGCCTGTGTGTCTACCCGTGTGGACAAAATAAAGGCAATTTACCAAGCCATTTGCTACCCTTGTTCACACATACACTTACACTAATTCAAGGCACAAAAAAAAATACTTAGGCAGCCAAAACATCCACATTCATGCTTAAAACATATCAACTTTATATCTTTATCTAACATATTCACTACATTTATTAAGCCATAAATCAAACATGCGAATTTCAGATTCATTAGGCTTTATTCAACTACTTTCTAGTTACCAAATTAAACTCAAATTCCTCATCTCATCAATAGGTCACATTTCCAAAAATTACACAATCATGCCATAAACACATTTCCAAACATTTCACATTCACCAAGCATACCATGATCATATCACTATAGACATTGACACATATATGAATATACTTAGGTTTACAACCATGTCAGCCAATATAAGTCAACTTACATGGCCAAATAGCAAAACAAGCCTTTGACGATTACAAGCCATTACATAGGCTAAAATCATATGACGCATATAACAAAATAGCCAAGTCCCTATACATGCCATAAACTCAAAATACTTCAATTCATCAATACCCAAAATAATAGCTTGATAGTGTGATAGGATCTCCGGCGATCTCCAACTCGAGCTAGCTTGACGGCACTATAAAACATGGGAAAGGAAGGGGGTAAGCTACATAGCTTAGTAAGTTCGTATGAACATAATAAGCAACTCTTACCCATCATTTACCAAGTCCAACAATATAAACACAAGTTAATGCAAATTGCTATAAAACTTACAATTATAATTTATTCAGTCACATTATTTACTCTATCAATTTACAAGCATATTTTAACATGTATAGACATTAGCCTAATAACCGTAATCTCTCCATTATAACCAATTACCACAATCAACCAATCATTTCAAACCTCATAATAAACATGCGTATTAATTATGAGTACTCACTTTTCAAGCATATATTTTAACATCTTTCAATTATTTAAAGCTCATATCTTTTCATACTTCCATAATCATTTTAATAGGCAATTATGCTAATCTTTCCTTTTTTCTCGTATTTGATAAATCACAATTTGTGTGAATAAAACATGCTATATCATAACTCAATTTGGCCCAAAAGCCAATTACATGATCACCAACCGAATTTACCATGTATTTCATACATCACAAGCATGGACCAATAATTACAAGGCTTTCACAATAACATTATCGTGCAAACCATGAACTCACAATATCATGAAGTCAATGCTTACAAACTTTATGTACATACCTGTACTAATTCGTAATACTTACATGATCTTTCTCTTCTTTGACTTACCCGTGGAATTTACCATTGAACCACTTGGAATATTATCGGATACTCAGGAATCTCGTACACACAGTATCGTACCAATGCCATATCCCAGATATAGTCTTACATGTAATCTTGTATCGATGCCAATAGCCCAGCTATGGTCTTACACGAAATCTCATATCAATGTCATATCTCAGATATGGTCTTACACGTAATCTCAGTAACCCTAATGCCATGTCATTTGTATCCTATCTATTCCTAATGTTCAACCGGGACTTTCGCTGTATCGAATCTCTGTCGGTCATTTTTGTAGTATCATATTCAATAGCATTCACATTTTATTTCAATAATATAGCATTTACCACAATTATATCAATTAAGCATTTATACATATATAATTTAATACTTATTAAACATACAAACTTACCTCGGCATAAAAATGGCGAAAAGGACCCAACCGTCAAATACTTATTTTCCCCCGTTCTAATTACGAACCTCATTTTTCTCGATCTATAATATCATATTTAACTTATTTAATCATTATACTATTCAAATAATCCCAAAATCACATTATGGAAAAATTACATTTTTCCCCTAAAGTTTGACATTTTTACATTTTCATCCCTAGGCTCGTAAAATGAAACGTACTCAATTTCTTCAATACCCATGCCTAGCCGAACCTTATACATGCTTATAGCAGCCCACATTTTTCTTTTATTTTCATTTTAACACCCATTTTACAACTTTTTTACAAATAGGTCCTTTTAGGCATTTTCATCGAAAATCACTTAGCAAAAGTCGTTTATCATACACCAAACATACATTTTCTACCATTAGACATCAAAATACACAAATATCCATCATGGGTAAAATTTTAGACCTTGATTATTTCTTAAATTAGTGGTAGAAATAGATAGATCATGTTACAAGGATTTCAAAAACATAAAAATCATTAAAGACGGGGCTAGAACGGACTTACAATCGAGCTTGGAAGCTTGAAAAACCCTAGCCATGGTTTCTTCTTGGTACATTCGGCCATGGGGTAGAAGATGAGCAAAAATTGGCTTTTAATTTGGCTTTTTAATTCATTTAATTACCAAATTACTAAAATACCCTTAATGAAAAACTTTGCAAACATACCTAACCATGTCCATTTTTGTCCACCAGCTTAACCAATGGTCTAATTACAATATAAGGAAAACTAATTTAAAATTTCATAGCAATTGGACACCTTTAACATATAGAATTCAAGTTTTGCACTTTTTGCAATTTATACCTTTTAACTAAATTGAGTGCCCAAACGTCAAAATTTTCAAACGAAATTTTCACGAAATCATTCCATAAAACTGCAGACCATAAAAATATAATAAGAATAAATTTTTCTTCGTCGAATTTTGTGGTCCCGAAACCACTATTCTGACTAGACCTATTACAACTTTCCCCCTTTAGGGATTTTCGTCCCCGAAAATCTTACCAGAAAAGAGATCAGGTGTAACACCCCATACCCGTGTTCAATGCTAGAACCGGATACGAGACATTACCAAACTTATCTTGCTTAAACATGCAACTTTGGGCTATAAAATTTTCTTTCCAACTTGAAACTTCTTATTCACATACATAACATCCTTATTATGGGTCTACGATGTCTTAAACAAATACTCGGAATGCCTCAGGACCAAACCAGAAACTTTCAAACACTTGGAAAATTTTGACATGAAATAAGGTCACATGCCCGTGTGAAGAGTGGGACACGCCCGTGTGGAATATCACACGCCCATGTTCCACACTCGTGGTCAACACTGACTTGCATCACACGGCCTATCGTACGCCCGTGTGCTTGGCCCGTATGCCAGAACCATGGCATTCTGTTTATGACGTTATCACCTTACCATGGTCACACGGCTAAGGCACATGTCCGTGTTCTTAGACCGTGTGTCGAATTAAATTCCTAATTTTAAGTGCAGACTTCACAGGGCTTGGGCACACACCCATGGCCAAGGCTGTGCCTCCCACACGGCCGTGTCTTTGCCCGTGTGTTTACTGCTGAGCATTCTAACTTCGTAAACCTAGCATGCAGGGGACACACGGCCGACCAACACGCCCATGGGGTTGACCGTGTGTCTCACACGGCCTAGACACACACCCGTGTGTCTATCTGTGTGGACATTAAAAAGGTTATCTTTCAAGTCAAGTGCCACCCTACATAGCAGTCATATTTACATCAACTCAATTCAACATAACTCATGACCCTAAGGCACTCTCAAGAACTCAAATCAAAGCATCCACTCAAGTATGAACTTCATAATTCATCATCGTTGAATATATATATATATATATATATATATATATATAAACTTGTCAAGTATCGGCCCAATTCCAATGGCCACTTACAAAATGAATTTGATAACATACAAAGCCAACACTTTGGCTAACAAATACGACATAACAAAATACCCAAGTCCTATACATGCCATACTCAAAATAAGCCTAACTTGTTATACCAAAGAGATGTCGATGGTGTGATTTTCGAACTCCGACGTCCCATGATCCTCAAGTTATCTTGGAAATACTACAAGGAAAAGGAAAATGAGAGGGGTAAGCATAAAGCTTAGTAAGTTTGCATGAAAATAAATAGCAATAATAAGCTCATAATGACATCAATCCATGGCATTAGATAACCACACAAAGTCATAAGCACTTTGCCATAACTTACTTGTACTTGTTCTTATCTAGAACATACCATGCCACATATCGTAGACATTCCTCGTGAATTTCTCACAGGTACCTGTATTCACTAAATCACATGACTTTAATACTAATCTCATTTCTATTTCCAAGCTTATCTATTTATCCCACTAATCACTAGGGGTACTCAAAAACACATATTCGTCATTAACATAAACACAAAGCCAATGCCACTTCCTAGATGTGGTCTTACATGGGGTCACCTCTGAGTGCTGATGTCATATCTCGGATATGGTCTTATACGGAATCTCACTTCAAGTATCGATGCCATATCCCAGATATGGTCTTATACGATTCTCATATTCAATACCGAAGCCATATCACAGATATGGTCTTATATGGAATCTCAATTTTGTGCCAAGGTCATGTCCCAGACACAGTCTTACACGGGACCTTATCATTATCCATCTCATGACTCGGTGATAGTAATCTCACATTTATTATAGTCCCATTGGGACTTCAACATCTCGAATTTTATCATCTTTCTCATTCAACACCAATACTCAATTTCATATAATATCATGCATCATTATAATATCAAACATTCTCAACATACTAGCATAAATGTTGAATTTATCACATACAAACTTACCTCGATTTCAAAATAAGCTAGATCGTCGATCTAGTCCGATACTTTGTTCTTTCCCCAGTCGAAGTTAATTCTTGGTTCTTTTTTATCTATAATAGTAAATTAGCTCATTTAATAATCACATTAACTAATGCATTTCAATAATCACGCTTTGGCAAAATTACTATTTTGCCCTTAAACTTTTGCGAAATGACCATTTTACCCTAGGCTCAGAAATCAATTCTAATCAAATTTCTTTCTTTAATGAGCCTAGGTGAACATTTATTCCTCTTATGGCTACCATCAAAACTCAACACACATTTACTACAAATTACACAACCTTTACAAAGAGGTCCTTTTAGGTGTTTTCATGGAAACACCTTTCACAAATATTGTTTATCTAACAATCAAGACTCATTTTCTTCTATAAAAATGCAGCAAACAACTTAAAAGCTCTCATGGCAAAATTCTAAACTCTTCACCATTTTACAAAATAGTCCCCTCTTTAGAAAGCTTAAGCTTTAGGGGTCCCAAAAGTACAATTTTATCAAGAAATGATCACTAGAACACTTACTTGTAAGAACAGTGTGCTAAAATTTTTGAGCTTTCAAACCCCCATTTGCTGCTAATTTTCAGTGGAGAAATGAATGAGAAAAGATGATATCTTTTCTTTCTTTATTTTTAATATAAAATCTCAATTTAGTCCACCTAACACACCTACTTGACCAAATTTTGACCTCTATTGTCCCCTATGGCCGGCCAACCTTTATTTAAGGGGCTAATTGCTCTTTAAAGACCTCCAATTAATATTCTATGGCTATTAGGCACTTTTAGCTTGAAATTTTAAACTTTCACACTTTATGCGATTTAGTCCTTTTTCGCGATTAAGCATAAAATCGCTAAAATTAAAGCACCAAAAGTTTCATGTACTTATATAGCCATGATCTAACTCATAAAATATCATGAAAATGATTTTCTCTAACCTCGGATTAGTGGTTCTAAACCACTGTTCTGACTAGCCCATAAATCGGGTTGTTACATTAGGGTAACGTTCTCGTAGTTTGCTCTACCTCATCGAAGAGTCCTCTTCGAGGGCAATACTTCGAGAAGCACTCTGTCATCGATCTGGAATCCAATATCTTAAATTTTCAAATCTGTATACCACTTATATCAGTCTAAAGTTGCTTTCAACTTTCATGAATCACTTTCATTTTTTTCCTCAGAGTCATAAATCAATTCCACCTCGTATATCTCTTTCCAATCACCTTTGAACTTTGAAACACAGTGTCGAAGCATATAATCAAAGATCTAAATTATTCTCTTAGGCTTACCATCAATCTAAAGATGAATTACGTTGCCAAGATGCAACTGCATACTCAAATTATATTCCCGATCATCAGAACATCTTCTTCAAATAACTGCACATTTATTACTCCCTGAATGAATAAACGAGCTACTACTGAGTCACGTACAACATTTTCTGCATAAACTCTGGATAATTCATTACGCGAATTCTATCTTAGAATAATAATAATAGAAGTTAGAATCAAAAGTTGTCTCACACTGTACTCGTTTAGTTTACCACTCACTTTCACATTCCTGAGGTTCTCAATCAAAATGAACAAAGGCTTTCCATTCAATCATCTTCAACTATATCTACTTCCCTAAAGTTAATCATTAACTATTCACAATCTTTCAATAGTTCAAGCCATCATCGTTGTCCTAATTTTAGATTTTTCTGTAACATTAGATACTTTATACTCTTAGAATCAAGAAGCATATGACGTTTTTCGTCGAACAAATGATGTTATCAATTTCTCAACACAGACATACTAGCGGCCAACTCTAAGTCACTCGTCGAAAAATTCTTTTAATGAGACTTTAACCGTCTGAAAGCATAAATTGTCAATTTACATTCTTGTATTAAAACACATTGCAATCTGTTTGATAGTGCACCGCTGAAAAAAATCATGAATTATTTACTCAATTCAAACAGAACCCAGAACCAGTGTTTTGGTTAATAACACCTTCAACTGTTTTCAACTTTGCTAACATGCAACAGACCATTTAAACTTTCACAAATGTGATAACTTTATCAATCGAAACAACTTTAACTCATAACAACATCATTCGATCAGAACAAATCTAATAGGTATATCTCCGTATCATACTTTCTAGAATATGAATTCTTCCTTCAAAATGTCTGTCTAATCACCCATGAATGTACAAGATTTTATTTTCTTACTTGAGGATAAACTTAAATGCATATAACGCAAACTACCTTTCGACCGACCAGCTCACTCAGATAAAAACAACTGAGTCGACTTTAACTATCAAATAATAACATATCAAAATAATCATTTCTTCATACTGTTGAACAACTCAAACATACAATCTTTTATAATTCCCTTAACAGGCTAATCAAAGATCTTTACAACTACATTAGCTCAAGGAAACAAAATATCCTGATTGAACTCATTGTCCTTAATCGAACTTACCTGAGAAAAGAAAACCATTGTACAATTTAAGCTTAAGCTTTCGCTATCTATACCTTTGCTGATGTCAATCTCTTTCACGAAAATTAGAGAAATCTTGATACCAGAATCACCACGTTCCTATGATCGAACCAGAATTACAACCGTAATAAACATAGTTATCACAAGCCAAAGAACACACTTTAAAGATAAGCCATGATTGATAATTTGTGAAATAAGGATGATAAGAAAACCGAGATAAAGAAATCCAAGATGCGATATCATACTGGAAGTCCGAGAACATAACTCATAAGAAAATAATAAAGATCTTGATGATTCCTCAGAGAAAACCAAAAGAAAAACAATGCTTACATTCTCTGAAATCAATTGTAACAGAGATAATATATTTTCCAAATATATATATAAAACAAAACAATATCCAGTAGAAACAGAAGAATAGTCTCATATAAATTTTCACCATCAACTTTTATTCCAAACATAATAGAATAGAACCCCAAAGAGAGAGATAAGAAATGCTGCTCATCAACTAACCAGATCAACAGTGCTCTCATCTAACATTAAAATCAGCTAGCATTCTCATACGATAAGAATTTCATCAGAAAACGAACAATCACATATATCTTTAAGGATAAATGAATATATAAAATACCCAGGAGAGATCATCATAATCTATTCAACTACAATTGTTACTGTAATACCCCTAACCCGTATCTATCGCCAGAGTAGGGTTACAAGGTATTACCGATCAATACACATCATTTAACATACTATACTCATACATTTATGCATTCATACTCAAATACTATTCAGCACAGTTTAATTTGTCCCTTATAAGAGCCTACGAGGCCTTAAACATGCTTCAGAAGTGGTTCGGGACTAAACCGATAACATATGAAATTTTTGGAAAACTTAAAAAAATTTTCATCCATACAGGGGTCACACACCCATGTGAACAAGCCGTGTGCCTCACACAGCTCCAGACACACCCGTGTCTCAGGCAGTGTGAAAACAGGGCATACATACTGACTTGGGTCACACAGTCGACCACACACCCGTGTGCCCTTCAAAATGGCCACACACGCCCGAGTGCCAGGCCGTGTACTAGGTCGTGCCAAACCTGCAGGCAATCCATTCAAATCATTAGACTCAACTCGAACAATATCATCATTCGGACATCTCAAATCAATAGTCTTTCTTTTACAGTTCACAACAACATCATGCAAAGACAACCAGTCCATACCCAGAATGATATCGAACTCATCAAATGGCAAAAGCATCAAATCAGTAGGGAAACAAATATCTTGAAACATTAATAGACAGTTCTTGCATACTTTGTCAACTAGGACACTCTTACCTAAGGGGTTTGATACTTTTATAGCAAACTCAGTAGACTCTACAGGCAAAGTCTTATTGTATACTAAATTCATGCATATATATGAGTGCGTAGAACCAGGGTCTATCAATGCAATCACAGAAGTATCATAAAGTGTAAAAGTACCAGTTATAACATCAGGTGCTGAAGCTTCTTCACAAGCTCGGATAGCATACACTCTGGTAGGCGCTCTAGCTTCAGATCTTGCAACAGTGTCTCTCGTAGTCCTCTGACTACCACTAATATTTCTTACATTCTTTGAAGGTCTACCTCTCACAGGTGCATTATCAGGTCTCAGATTCTGAACAGTCTCTGGCTCGACAGATTCAGGACAATCACGGATAAAATGCTCAAGCAATCAACATCTTAAACAAGCTCTGTCGTTTAATCTACAGCTTCCCGGATGCCTTTTTCCACAATGTTTACATTCAGGTCTCTCAGTCCGGACATTACCAACACTGGCTACTGAAGTTGCTGGAGTTTTGGAACTCATTTGCGATCTAGCTCGATTTCTATTCGAATGTCCACATTATCTCTGGAATGATTTTGGTCATCTCTGAATCTCTTCAGAGCAGACTGAAATGATTTACTCTGAAATCTCTTTCTCATATCTCGAGCTTCAGACTCAGCTTTTCTTTTATCTTTCTCGAGTGCCTCAGCTTTGCAAGCTCGGTCAACGAGTACAACAAACTCTTTTATTTCTAAGATCCTGACTAGCAAACGAATATCTTCATTAAGACCATCTTCAAATCTTTTGCACATTATAGCTTCAGATGATACACATTCTCGAGCATACTGACTCAGTCTCACGAACTCTCGTTCATACTCAGAAACAGTCATTCGGCCTTGTTTAAGTTCCATAAATTCCTTCCATTTTTGATCAATGAATCTTTCGTTGATTTATTTCTTCCGGAACTCAATCTGAAAGAAGTCCCATGTAACTCGTTCTCTCGGAACAACAAAAATTAAGGTTTTCCACCATTGATAAGCAGCATCTCGAAGCAAGGATACAACATACTTTATGCATTCTTCCGGAGTCAGAGACATTTCATCGAATACTCGGATAGTATTTTCAATCCAGAACTCGGCCTTTTCAGCATCATCATCATTAGTAGCCCGGAATTTTTCGGCCCCATACTTACGAATCTTGTCAACCGGAGGCTTATTCCACAGATTTAGACTTGCAGTCAGAGGTATATTAGATGTCTGAGGGGGATTAACGGGGGGCAGGGTTGCGAAATAGTCGGGTTATTCTTTACAGGCTTGTTTAGCTTTTCCTTCTTGACCGCTCGTAGCTGGTCTTGAATCAGAGGGTGTTGTCCCTTGCGCGGGAGCAGGCGTATTACTTTCTACGTCGTCAGCTACGGCTCTTTCGGGATCCATTGCTATACAAAAATCACATTTTATACGTCAGGATTCATCACATTATCACAATTCAAATATATAGCATGTATAGCTAGACTCTGACACGCTACATTAGTCCGAGAATCGACTAAATTGTAGCTCTGATACCAACCAAATGTAACACCCCTATCCCATGTCCGTCGCCGAATTAGGGTTAGGAGCGCTACCGGACTGATCGAAAAACATTTACAGAAATTCATACATTCATCCATCAATCTCAAACATAATGTCCCTTAATACGGACAACGAGACCTTTAGCATGCTTATAAACTGGGTCGAGACTAAATCGAAACACATACAGAAATTCTCAAAAATTTAAAACTTTTCTAAGTTTTAGGGCTTACACACCCGTGTGGACAGGCCGTGTGCCTTCCATGGCCGCTAGACACCCCCGTGTGTCCTTCCCATGGTCGGAACTGACTATTCACCCACGGCAACCAAGCACGCCCTTGTACCTTGGCCGTGGACCCTTATGCTAGCTACTGAATTTGTCCAACGGTCACTAGGCACGCCCGTGTGCCACAACCGTGTGACATTATAGGCCATTTGCAAGGCCAAAATGTCATCCACCTAAGGTCACACCTACAAACCAATCAACAATACATCTCAAGCACATTTAACAACCAAGGATATACCAAAATAACCATTCAATCCAAACATTCAAAACCTATCCCAACTAAGCAAACTTTCAAGACTAATACTCATCTCATCACAAGCATAATTCATTATTTTACCTACTCAAAACTTGACCATTTCATGGATCACCTAACCTTGCCAAAAATTCTATACATATCATAATCATTTAAGCAAATTCTCAACTCATAACTAGCCAAATCACATGGCTAAGTTCATATAACAACTTGTACCAAAATACTAGCCTATACATAGGGGCAAAGCCAGAACAATATTTTAGGGGGGCCGGATAAAATTTTATTTTTTTATAGTTTATATATTTATAATTTGTAAAGGACTAAATCAAATTTTTATAATTTTAGGGGGGGCAAAGTGCAATTTTACCTTTACTAATTTAAATTTTTTAAAAAATTCCAAGGGCCTAAATTGAAATTTTACATTTGGGGGGGCCGAGGCCCATGCCAGCCCTTTGGCTACGCCCCTGCCTATACATGCCATATCTAGCTTTATACATTTCCAAAGTGTACCAAAATGAGTTTACTAGTGTGATGACGATCATTGATGGTCCCGAGCCTTCAGTAGCTTTGACGACCTATAAAACAGAGAAAACACACACAGAGAGTAAGCTTTCCAAAAGCTTAGTAAGTCATATACAAATAAACTTAACATGAAAGACATATATGTGTACATAGGTACATTGGTCCATCTTAATTTCTTAACAAACTATCACATAATGCTTTGATTCATGTACTTGGCCATATTTGCCACATTCATCAATTCAAAAGTCTTACAAATACAAAGCTCTTTCATGCTTATTTTCACATATCATATTATTATCCCAATATACATATTCATCATTGTAAGATCATATAGATACTTACCTTATATACACACTTGGTGTATAAATCAACGTACCTGAAACGGATTCTCTATTTACATAGCCATTTGGATAACAGACTTGCCCGTTGAACAGTAAGGAATATAGTAGGATACTCAAAAAGCTCGGAATAGTCGTACAATGCCAATGTCCCAGACGAGGTCTTACATGCACTCAGATATCGATGCCACTGTCTCGGACAGGGTCTTATACGAATCAATACGATGCCGATGTCTCAAACATGGTCTTACATGTAAAGCTCATATCGATGCCAATGTCCTAGACGTGGTCTTACACGAAATCTCAAATTAATGCCAATGTCCCAGACGAGGTCTTACATGATAAAACAGAACAGATACCTATGTCATGACATAGCTAATCCTATCTATTCCTAGGTTCGTACGGGACTTCTCGGACATTGTCACTATATCGAACTTATCTCGGAATTCATATGCATAACCTCTCATAAGCATTCATTATCAACATTAGTCATATACGCAACTACAATTTCATACAAGTACGTTTATTTGCATAATGACTTACCTTGGATTCGATATATCGGAATGGAAATGGCTACTCGGTTACTTTCGTTTTCCCGCGATCTAAGTCCGTTTTCCTTGTTTCTTGATCTAAACATATTCAAAATTAACCCTTTTATTCACTAATTCATTCTATTCAATCCATACACATATATTTAGGGTTATTTGCAAATTAACCCTCATATTTGCATACTTTATCAATTTAGTCTATTTTTCTCAAAACATCAAATTCACAAAATCAACCCATACTCATGCTTAGCCGAATGTTCCTACATCTCATACAAGCCCATATTTTTCATCAAATTCACAAATTAGTCCTCCAAAATAATATTTTCTCAATTTGGCCCTAATTAGCTAAATTCATCAAAAATTCAAGAACAAAATATATTCATCTAGCTTATATCTTTCATTTAACACCATAAATCATCACAAAGCTCAACATAGCATCAATGGCACTTCTCATGAACAACATCAATTCATCAAATTGAGACATGGGCTTGATAGTAGACTAAGCAACAATCTCAAAAACATAAAAATCATCAAAATTTAAAGCCAAAACATACCTAAATTTTGCTTAATGAGTGCTGAAACCCTTGAAGCTTTTGTTCTTACTCTTTCTTTTGTGTTTTCGGCAAAATGAAATAATAATGGCTTTATTAATGCCTTTGTTTTTATTATAAACTCTTATAATATAATAATATTGACATAACTTATAATAATAATATATAAAAGCATAATATATATACATGTTGCCATCCACTAACCATGTTTTTGGCTTATTTGCCACATGAGTCCTTACTCTTAAAAAGACATAACAAATAAGCACCCTTTCATAAAACATGCAAATTTCACATTTAATGCAATTCAATCCTTTTGTCAAATTAAACACACGGACGGACAAATTAACTTACGAAAATTTAGCATATGTTTAATCACATATCAAAGACACAAAATATAATATTAAAATATTATACAAACTCGGATTTGTGGTCCCGAAACCACTGTCCCGACTAGGGTATAAACCGAACTGTTACAGGGACACGCCTGTGGGGTCAGGTAGTGTGGTCACACACGCCCATGTCCCTACCCCGTGTGTCATAACTTGGATATTTTGTTTGTGTCACATGGCCTAAGAACACACACGTGTTCTCTACCCGTGGTGAACTCTGACCATCTCACACGGCCTAGGCACACACCCGTGTGGCTAGCCCGTGGTCTATTTTGACTTAAAACACTATCATGCAGGGGACACACGGCCTATTGACACACCCATGTGGGTTGACTGTGTGTCACACACGGCCTAGACACACACCTGTGTGTCTACCCATGTGGACACTCAAAGGCTATTTTCCAAGCCAAATGCCACCCTGAAACATGAACTCGTCCATTTATTCACAAATAAAACATACATGGTAATGTTATACTATGATACATCATTCTATCCACAATCATACCCAATAACTTGCATGCACATTTCTTTCATTATGCTCATTAACCTTGAACATGAACTTGGCAGTATTGGCCAATTCATAATGACCAATTACAAAATGAGTATATAGACATTAATAGCCAACCTTGGGCCTTCAAATATGATAAAATTCATAATGATTAAGTTCTTATACATGCCATACTCAAAATAGATTAACTCTACTATACCAAAAGAGCAGTTGATAGTGTGGCCCGAACTCCAACATCCAATGATCCTCAAGCTAACTTGATGAAACTATAGGGAAAAGGAAAATGAGAGGGGTAAGCATATAGCTTAGTAAGTTTGTATGAAAATTCTAACGAAATATAAGTTTACTTTCTATGCACATCTATATCATGAAACAAGGGCAACATAATCTTAAATACTTGAGTGTATTTACTAGTACTTAATCACTCTTAATCATATTTATTCTTACCCGTCTCATGCCACAATATGATTTCATACCATATGCTTACTCATAGATCCTGTGTCACTTGATCACATAAGTTAACACATATACTAACTTGATACATAACTTTAGTATACCTCATTCTTATTACAAATAAGACATCAAAATCATCCATAATAAGCTTGGCTACATGCTATTCTTCGTGCTTAACTATTTAGCCCATGAGTTAATCAAATTATCGTTGGATACTCAAACTCATCATTTATAGAACCCGATGCCAATGCCATATCCCAGATATGGTCTTACATGGGATCGCCTGTAACGTCCTGAAATTGGGCCTAGGAGAATTGGGCCTATTGGGCCCTGAGCATAGAAGCATTTTAAATTTTTTAAGAATGTGAGAATGGTATTAATGCAAGTTTGATCTATTAGGTATGTGATTTTGGAAGGTTACGGGGTTTCTATGAAGTTCCGGGTTCAAGTTAGGCCATAGGAAAAATTTTGGTTTTTGGCTCCTTAGGGGGGTGAGCTAGTGGAAGCAAAACTTAAGTTTAATTAGGTGTATCTTGTAAGCACAAGAGGAGCGTGTAGCACAGTGGTGTGGCGTCACAAGGGAAGCATGGAGGTGGAGAGTTTGAATCCCACAGGTAGCATTTGGTAGCTTTTATTTTGTGCTGAGCAGGTGGAAGAAGTAGAGTTCAGCTGGAACTCTGCCTTGGTGGTTGAAGACTCAGTCAAACCGTTTGAATGGGAGGTGGAGAGTGTTTGGTGGAGCAAAGAGTAGAGTGAATCAGGGGACTGAGGATGAGAGGTAGTAGTGACTGAATATGGGGAAGTGCATGCGGGAGTTTTCGGTCAAAAACTTGTCATTTGGAAGAGTGCACATTCGACTTGGTAAGGGAGTGTAGCCGAAATTCCATTTGGCTTCCTTTTCAGTTTCGGTTTTTGGTGTTTTGTTTTGTTGGGAGCATTTCGGGTTCTTTGATTCACACATTTTCTTCTATTCCCTTTGGACACTCTTTTTCTTCATCTCTTTTCCTCATTTGAGTCTTAGCTGAATCTGTAGAGAATTGATCACTCATGCATCTCCCTTCATCCATTCTTTCCTACTTTCCTCTCATCTTTTCTCTTTGTGCACACCATAGCCAAAACTTTTCTTCTGCTTCATTGTTTTTCTACTATTTTCTCCATAAGCCAAATTTCCCCTTTGTCCCATTTGAATCGGTTTCCCTTTTTCTTTTGTCATTAGCCGAACATTGACTAGTCTGAAGCTAGGTGTTTTCTTTATCGTCGAATCTCCCTTGCATTCGGCTTTCCCCTAGTTTCAAGGTAATAGTTTCTTTTCTTTTTTATGTTCTCTTTCTCTTTTCTCTTTTAAAGGACCGAACACTCATCTTCTAACTCTTTTATTCAGGCTGAATCTGAATACTCATCTCCACCCCAAATCTTGTTTGTTCCTTTGTGAAAGCCGAAACCCTTGTTGGACAGTTGCCGAATCTGTGGCACTTGGTAAGTATATCTATGGCCGAATGGGGGGGAAATGGTTGGTTTCTTTTTATTAATCTTTGAGTTTCTTAAAAGCCGCTTCTCTTATTGCCTCGAATAGTTTTCTAACGCTATCTTTCTGATAGGGGCACGAATCTTTGATCAGTAAAAGGTGGACCGAATACCCTCTTGGGAAGAGAGGCTAGTACTTGGTGGTAAGTAGCCATTGCCGAATAGGTGGAATGGATGGGTGTTATTTATTCTAGGTTCGTTTAGGCCGAAAGGCCGTTTCTTTGTTTTGAAACAACATGCTAACTTGTGCTCTTCTTTAGGGATTCAATTTCGTAATCAAAGGGAGTAAATCGAACATTCAAGCGTAGTAAAGAGTTACCATCGTTCTTGGTGCGTAATCCCGAGGGTTCAATCTACACTCGTAACAGATGTGTAATTTCTCATCCCTCTGAATGATTGCACGTGATGTTATGCAAATCGGCCAAAAACCAAAAAGCCGACATCTGTGACCACACGAGCGTGCGAACGCTCGTAGTGGTAAATCGAGAGACGAATAATGACAGTAAGTCGTTGAGAGTGTCACGAGCACTCTCGCGATACTGAGGCTGTAACGGGCCTAACCGGGCAGAAACGGGCCAAATGGGCCCAATGGGCTATCCGGCCCACTTGGGCAAAATTGTTAGAAAAACTGTCAAATGATAAGTCTGAATGCAAAATCTGCAAATCTGAGACCGAAATCATGCGAAATGGGCCACACGAGCGTGTGGGCCCGGTTAGGCCTAAGATGGATTTTAGGCCCAATAGTTTCGTAGTGACCTAAAAGGGTCCTGTGTCGCTCGAGGCGACAGTAGGCCTTCAGAAAGGCCGTTGAATGCGAAATTACTGAAATACCCCTGGAGGGTAAAATTGCCGAAATACCCCTAGAGGGTAAACTTATTGAAATACCCCTTGAGGGTAAAATTAATGAAATACCCCTAGAGGGTAAAATTAATGAAATACCCCTGAAGGGTAAAATTACCGCAATACCCCTGGAGGGTAAAATTATCGAAATACCCTTGGAGGGTAAAATTACCGAAATACCCTTGGTGGGTAAATTACTGAAATACCCTCGGTGGGTAAATTACTGTTATACCCTTAAGGGCTGATTAGTATGATTGCATGTATTCTGTTTAGCTGGTTATGATGGTAATTTATTTCATACATCATTTTTGATATATGCTTTGCATACTTGACATTCTGCATGGGATTGGGATATTGATGATCGGAGGAAGTGTAATCTGGTAGCTTTGCCACATATTCTGGTGGCTCTGCCACAATCTGTATAGTGGCTATGCCACGTATATTCTATTATTCTGGTGGCTTTGCCACAAATTCTGTGATTAGCAGCTTGTCTACCATATTGGTGTGTAGCGGATGGGTGGGTCGATTTAGAAATCCCCACAGATGTGTTGGGCTGGTATGGGTGGTGTGTAGCGGATGGATTATTGGGTTGGGCTACATACTCTGTTTGCATTATCATGTTTATAGGGCTAAGGCCCAGTTTATCACTGAATAGGGCTTCGGCCCAGATTGCTTCTGTTTGGGCTTCGGCCCAATTTGCTTCTGTATGGGCTCAGGCCCAATTAGTGACTGATTAGGGGATTACACACTAAGTTCTTGTAACTCACCCCTCTGTTTTAACCTTGCAGGTGATCCTCAGTATTAGAGGATTTGGAGCTACGGAGGACTCCGAAGTGGCCATACATCGGAAATATTTCTCGGGAACTTAGTAAATTTTCGTTTTTGCTTTATTTTAGCTTTATTTTATTTTGGGTTAATATTTTTGTAATAAGGCCGTTGGTTTATTTTCTTTTAAGTTTTCATTATAATTGTTAAATTTATAAATATGTGGTTTTCTTAAACGACACTAACTGTTTTCAAAATATCATATCTTCGCAATTCACTGAATTTGGTTTATGTTACAAATAAAGTTTTCGGAGATAATAACATCAATAATGTTTTTACAAGAAAACCCTAAAAACAAATCTGAATTTCACAAATAACGAAACTCGAAATTTCAAAAAGAACAAGAACTTTTTTAAGCGAACGCGCAGTTTTAAACAACCCTTTCATGTGACATGCTAGATCCGGTCATAACATCTAGGCTGGGTTTGGGGTGTTACATCGCCTCTTGATACCAATGCCATATCCCAGATATGGTCTTATACGGGATCTTGTAACTCGATGTCGATGCCATATCCCAGATATAGTCTTATACGATATCGTACTTAGATGTCGATGCCATGTCCCAGACATAGTCTTATACGAGATCTTTCTTTGGTGCCGAAGCCATAACCCAGACACGGTCTTATACAGGACCTTTCATATCTCATGTGGATGCATAATATCATCCTTAATCCGGGACTTAATCGGGGACTTAAACTCCACTTGTTTTCACCATTTTCTTACCGAGACTTCATTGCTTGGTTTTAATAACAATAACTTACATTACCATAATATTGAGCAATTTCAAACATCGCAACATCATGAAACTTTAATTTCATACAAACTTACCTCGATTTTCTCAAAATATGTATTGATGCTTGATTTAGTCCTTGATTATGTCCTTGCCTCGGTTTCGATCCGAGCTTTGCGTTTCTTGATCTATAATAACAATTTCATTTGTTAAATACACACATTGACTAAATCGACTCATAATTCATATTTTAGAAAAATTATGATTTTGCCCCTAAACTTTTACATAATTACACTTTTGCCCCTAGGCTCGTAATATGATTTTCATTCAACTTTCTTGAATTTCAAGCCTAGCCCAATCATTTTCTCAACTATAGCAACATTCAATTTTCACTATTTCACTCATGTATGACTATTTCTATAACTTTTGCAATCTAGTCCTTTTATGCAATTTTCATGAAAATCACTTAGAAAAAGATGTTTATCATACATCAAACTTTCATATTCTTCCATAAAATTTCAAAATACATGCATGTCATACATGGGTAAATTTTTGAACATGAACCCTAGCTCAAATTATAGTTAAAAAATAGCTAAACCGAGCTACTAGGTTTTCAAAACTACGAAGAACATTAAAAACGAGGCTAGGATGCACTTACTATCAAGCTTGGAAGATGACAAATCCCTAGCTATGGAGGGCTTGAAATTTTTGGCACTTATTAAGAAGATGGACATGAATTTTGGGTTCTTTTTCCCTTTTTAATTCTTTTGTTTACCAAAGGACAAAATTGCCCTTAATGCCCCTTTCTTGAGATTTTTCCTTCCCATATCCATTTTTGTCAATCATCAAGTATAATGGTCTAATTGCTAAATAAGGACTTCTAGTAATTTTTATAATTCTATTTCATACTTGAATATTCTAGAATCTCATATTTTCCATTCTTTGCAATTTAGTCCTAATGAACAATTTAATCACTAATTAATAAAATTTCTTCATGGGACTTTCTCACAATCATGCAATTACCTCATAAGCCTTATAAAATCATTTAAACACATATTTTTACTTCGGATTTATGGCCTCGCACCACTATTCCGACTAGGCCCTAAGTCAGGCTGTTACAGACACACTCGTGCTTCAGACCGTGTTCAAATTAGGGTGCTTTCTGACTTATGCCACACGACCGTGCCACACGCCTGTGTGCTAGGCCGTGTAGCACACACGCTAAGACACACCCCATGACTCTGCCCGTGTGCTCAATCCTGGACATTCTGTTTCTCAAAATTAATGTGCAGGGGACACACAGCCGGAACACATGCCTGTAGGGCAGATCGTGTGTCACACACGGCCTAGACACACCCGTGTGTCTACCTATGTGGACAAAATAAAGGCTATTTACCAAGACATTTGCCACCCTTGTTTACACATACACTTACACTATACTTAGGCAACCAAAACATCCACATTCATGGTTAAAACATATCAACTTTATATCTTTGTCTAACATATTCACTACATTTATTAAGCCCTAAATCAAACATACAAATTTCACATTCATTAGGCTTCATTCAACTACTTTCTAGTTACCAAATTACTCAAATTCCTCATATCATCAATAGGTCACATTTCCAAAAATTACACAATCATGCCATAAATCACATTTCCAAACATTTCACATTCACCAAGCATACCATGATCATATCACTATAGACATTGACACATATATGAATATACTTAGGCTTACAACCATGTTAGCCAATATAAGCCAACTTACATGGCCAAATAGCAAAACAAGCCTTTGACGATTACAAGCCATTACATTGGCTAACATCATATGATGCATATAACAAAATGGCCAAGTCCCTATATATGCCATAAACTCAAAATACTTGAATTCATCAATACACAAAATGATAGCTTGATAGTGTGATAGGATCTCCGGCGATCTCTAACTCGAGCTAGCTTGATAGCACTATAAAACATGGGAAAGAAAAGGGGTAAGCTACGTAGTGTAGTAAGTCCGTATGAACATAATAAGCAACTCTTACCCATCATTTACCAAGTCCAACAATATAAACACAAGATAATGCAAATTGCTATAAAACTCACAGTTATAATTTATTCAGTCACATTGTTTGATCTATCAATTTACAAGCATATTTTAACATGCATAGACATTAGCCTAATAACCATAATCTCTCCATTATAACCAATTACCACAATCAACCAATCATTTCAAACCTCATAATAAACATGCGTATTAATTATGAGTATTCACTTTTCAAGCATATAATTTAACATTTTTCAATTGTTTAAAGTTCATATTTTTTTCATACTTCCATAATCATTTTAATAGGCAATTATGCCAATCTTTCCTTTTTCTCATATATGATAAATCACAATTTGTGTGAATGAAAAATGCTATATCATAACTCAATTTGGCCCAAAAGCCAATTACACGATCACCAACCGAATTTACCATGTATTTCATACATCACAAGCATGGACCAATAATTACAAGGCTTTCACAATAACATTCTCGTGCAAACCATGAACTCACAATATAATGAAGTCAATGTTTACAAACTTTATGTACATACCTGTACTAATTCGTAATACTTACATGCTCTTTCTTTTCTTTGACTTACCCATGGAATTTCTCGTTGAACCACTTGGAATACTATCGGATACTCGAGAATCTCGTACACACAGTACTGTACCAATGCCATATCCCATATATAGTCTTACATGTAATCTCGTATCGATGCCAATAGCCCAGCTATGGTCCTACACGAAATCTCATATCGATGTCATATCTCAGATATGGTCTTACACATAATCTTAATAACCCTAATGCCATGACATTTGTGTCCTATCTATTCCTAAGTTTCAACCAGGACTTCCACTGTATCAAATCTCTGTCGGTCATTTCCGTAGTATCGTATTCAATAGCATTCACATTTTATTTCAATAATATAGCATTTAACACAATTATATCAATTAAGCATTTATACATATATAATTTAATGCTTATTAAACATACGAACTTACCTCGGCATAAAAATGGCGAAAAGGACCTAACCGTCAAATACTTGTTTTTCCCCCGTTCTAATTCCGAACCTCGCTTTTCTTGATATATAATATCACATTTAACTTATTTAATCATTATACTATTCAAATTATCCCAAAATCACATTATGAAAAAATTATATTTTTCCCCTGAAGTTTGGCATTTTTACATTTTAGTCCATAGGCTCGTAAAATGAAATGTACTCAATTTCTTCAATACCCATGCCTAGACGAACCTTATACATGCTTATAGCAGCCTAAAATTTTCTTTTATTTTCATTTTAACACCCATTTTATAACTTTTTACAAATAGGTCCTTTTAGGCATTTTCATCGAAAATCACTTAGCAAAAGTCGTTTATCATTCACCAAACATACATTTTCTACCATTAGACATCAAAATACACAAATATCCATCATGGGTAAAATTTTAGACCTTGATTATTTCTTAAATTAGTGGTAGAAATAGATAGATCATGTTACAAGGATTTCAAAAACATAAAAATCATTAAAAATGGGGCTAGAACGGACTTACAATTGAGCTTGGAAGCTTGAAAAGCCCTAGCTATGGTTTCTTCTTGGTACATTCGGCCATGAGGTAGAAGATGAGCAAAAATTGGCTTTTAATTTGGCTTTTTAATTCATTTAATTACCAAATTACTAAAATGCCCTTAATGAAAAACTTTAGAAACATACCTAACTATGTCCATTTTTGTCCACCAACTTAACCAATGGTCTAATTACCATTTAAGGACCTCTAATTTAAAATTTCATAGCAATTGGACACTTTTAACATATAGAATTCAAGTTTTTCACTTTTTGTAATTTAGTCCTTTTAAGTAAATTGAGTGCCCAAACGTCAAAATTTTCGAACTAAATTTTCATGAAATCGTTCCATAAAACTGTAGACTATAAAAATATAATAAAAATAAATTTTTCTTCGTCGGATTTTGTGGTCCTAAAACCACTGTTCCGACTAGACACAAAATCGGTCTGTTACAACATCGCCATCTGTTCGGCCGAAAATGCGAAGCACATCCCACAGTTATATAAAGGGATAAAACAACATTTAGTCATTATTAAGTTTTTTTTAACTTGGTCCCCCAAATTTTTTCTTGGTGCAAACCAATACTCAAACTTGAATCCCATTAAACGATTTAGTCCATTTTTGTAACACCATTAAAAAGTATTGACATTACATTTTAAATTTGAGTCACATCATTACCTAAAAATTTTAAAAATAAATATTATACTTAATTAATATAACATTGCAACATTATAAACTTCTAAATGTTTGCTTTATCCCTTATATAAATTATTATTATACTTATTATTAAAATTTTAAAAAATCATTATAAATATTGTAATGTTATATGCAATATTCATTTTCTCATTTATATGTATTATACATTTTTTAGTTCAAAAATGTTTTTGGTGTAATTTCTTAATCGCTTTTGTTTTGGTGGGTGCAATACATTTAGGGAGGGATTTGATGAGATAGGCAAAAAGATGAAGATGTCCTCCTCGACTGTTTTACATGTGTCTATGGATGTTTGGTGTTAGACATTTTTTAGGCCTAGGTAAAATAATAAAATGAGGTTTTAAGTTCTTTAAAAGTTAAAAAAAAAAATTTAGGCCCTTTAAAAGTTGGTAAAAAAGATTTGAGCCCTTAAAAGTTAAAAAAAAAAAAAAATTGGACCCCTTAAAAGTTGATTTTTTTTTTAAAAAGTTAAAAAAAATTGAACCCCTTAAAAATTGAAAAAACAATATTTTGGACCTTTTCAACCTTGGACCCTAGGAGGCCGCACCTCCAGACGATCCCCAAAACTGGGCCTGGATTGTTAGTTATATCTCAAATTAAAAACTTAATCCCCACCTATGTTTTCAATTTTATAATATCTTTAGAATTTTTTTTTATTATTTTGGATTTATATTTTTTAAATTAAAAGTACCAAATTGATATTTTAATTGGAGTTTAGGAATCAAATTAGTTACTAAACCCATTTATGAACATGCCATGTCATGAGCTTGTTGTTGTGTTAATAGATAAGAGACCAAAAGCTTATAAATTAATAACATTAAATACTGTTTTGTAATTTTATTAAATGTGCACTAAAGCTCAAAGACAAACACGTAACCATTACGGGTTGTTTGAAGCGCATGCTTGTTATAAACTTTGTTTTGCATACTAACGTCAGTGATAATAGACTTCTTGCTCATTGCAGACTGCTCTACACTAATTTATTCCGAAGCACACTCATAACCGATTTTAGTATTTAATTTATAATTAATTTTATTTTTATGATGTAAAAATAAATTTTTATATTTACAATAATAAAATATCCTAAAAACACTAAAAATTACTTTTTCAGTAAAATACAATGTAAAAGTTATTATCTTGTGTACTTGAAAATTTTTATTTTTTTGATTTTTGGAAATATTTATGAAATTTTATCAAATAATATCCAAAAATCAAAAAATAAAATTTATTTTTGATAAACTAAGTCCATAAACTCAAAACTCAAAATTAATATGAAAAAAACCAAAATCAAATCAAACCGAATTATTATGAATTCGAGTAAATCGAATTCACTCCTAGTATAGAGAAGGCCGATGCCTGTGCTGTTCTTCTTGTATCGCACTATGGTTAGGTTAATTTAATGCACATTTCAGATAAAAAAGAACAATTATGGCTTGTTTCCCAAATCATCCCCTAATTCCTAAACCCATTTTCAGCCATCCTATCAATCCAATCCAACTATCAAAAGACATTGATACCTGTAGGCCTGGTCCGAGCTGAACTTGGACAATATAATACTCACAACAGTGAATTCAAACCAGGCCAAAAACAGACTTAAACAAAAAAAAATTTCCGGCTGCACATGAACAGGTCCTATATAAATAGTAACTTGTGAAGTGAATACCCAGGAATGTGTCATTGAGTGAGCTAAGAATCAATCATAATAGTAGGATTAAAATTGTTTGCAACTTGTAAAAGTTTTTTTTTTTTTTTTCAAGAAACACACTTCCTTGCGAATGTCAAATATCCAGTATGCCCTCGTGTTTCAGCAGATGGCCGGGCCATAACTGCAGGAGAATTTGCATTGTCCCCCACACTTGCTTCACTCGAAGGCTGCCTCCTCTTGCGTGGAGGGCATGCAGTGGAATTACCATCATCGACTTTCGAGTGATCCATTTTCCATTCACGGACTTCATATGTGCGGAGCAGTATTTCAAAGGTCCGTATATCTGTGCATATTACAAGCAAAGTTCATGGTGCTTTAAAAGAAAAACTGCTTGAACAAGATAGGATAACTCATTTCTAATATGTTACCTGTAAAGTCAGATCTAAGGGTTTCACATGAACGTTGCACTTGTTCGATGCATGGTGAGAAGGAACACAGAGTTCCATCTTGTTTCAACATGTTTCTAGCTGAAGGAATGGCTAACCAAGGTTGCGGTAGGTCCAAAAATACAGAATCAGCCAATCCAGAAAACTGATCGGGAAATCCATCACCCTGAATATCTCGGACTCCCACAGTGACTAAAGTGCTTATTCCAGTCCTCTCGAAGTCCTCTCTGTTGAAGTAGCGAAAAATCATAAAACATTCCTTCTTTTGCAAACCGACACAGAAGAATCAAAGAGAAAAAAAAAAAAAAAAACCATCCTTGGATCTTTCTATCATCAATTAGACAACCAAAAACCACATAATGGGATAAAAAATGCATCATAAATGAGTCCTACGCAAGGTTCCATAAAACCGAGATAATGTTGAGACTATGAAGCATGAAAGCAACAGAATGTCGATCGAAGAATACATCTATCCAAACAGACTTCTGAAATCTACCTAGAATCCAAGCTCAACCTAAGCAGTTACTAAAATCATATTTCATAACTTGAATATTTGAAACCAAAATTTCATAACAATGCACCCACTAATGAAACTAATAAAGATCTGTAAACCGAGACAATTAGAGACAATGAAGTACCACGGCAACAAAATGTAGATCTATGAAGACATCAACTCAAGATGACCCAGAATTTAAGTTCAACCTGAGCAGTTACTATATCATATTTCATCACAATGCACTTTCGGAAACGATAAACATTAAGGCTTACCTAGCTGAGGCAGCCCTCTGTTCATGGAAATCAAAGGTATACACATGTCCCATTGGAGACACAGCCCTTGCAAACGATGTTGTTAATGAGCCACTACCGGTCCCGGATTCAAGAACCAAACAACCCGGAACTACTTCCAAGTACATGATCACAAAGCTAATATCCGCAACATAAAGAATCTGAGTCCTATGACTTAGAACCAAAGTCCATAACTCCGGTGTCGGAGCCAATAGGTAAACGAATCCACCTTTGTTGCTGAAAACTTTGGAACCAAACGGCTTCCCAATCCAATCCGAATGTTTAAATACACCGAAACGATTTTGAAGAACCGAATTCTCACACACTTTAACAGCTTTCATAGTATCATGCCTCTCATATACAATAACCAAATCTCCATCTCTAATGCAACGATTGAAAGATATCTTCGTCGAGGAATCCATAAGCAACATCCTTCAAAGACGGAAAACATATTCAATTAAATACACAGATGATGTTGTACTAATATGTAATTTCTGTACCAAACTTTACTCCCCAAAACGAAAATAATTACCACATACCCAAAGTTCCATTAAGAATAAACTATCACCTAGAATACCAGGAAGACCCGAATTCATCAAAAAATATATGGATAAAAATAGGAAAAGAATGTAAGATGAATGGTTTAATCAATAGTGAAGGTAGAAATTTGAGAAAAAAAAAAAAGAAAGGACTTACCCAGAAGTACTTCTGAATTAGATAGCAATATTTTCCAGATATGAAGAAGAAAAGAGCATGGAAGCAGCCAAAAACCCTGGGTTTTATTCAGCTTCCATTATTAACCAAATAGGGTTTTGAATATTTGATTATAGTGTTATTAAAGTACACCGTGGTCTGTGGGTCACTGAGTTATATGTGGATTTCCGTTTTAATTTTTTAAACTGTAAAAAATTACAATTTAGTCATTTAACTATTATATGTTTTGTTGACATAGTTAAATAATTAAAGATGACATGGCTTTTCTAATTGGTATATATACTTAATTCTTAAAAATTTAACTCTTAATATTTATATATTATAACAATTTAATTTTAATTTTAAAATTTTAAAAATTATAAAAAATAAAAAATACAATTTTAAAAGAATTCAAAAAATTATAATAAATTCAAATACAGAGATGACAACTTGATCCGACTAAATATGAGTAAATACAGAGGGAAGAAGGAGGTCTTATCTCTTGGAAGCAGAGGTGAACCAAAAGACTAAAGATTTCTCAGCCTCATTTGGCTCTTCACTTGGATATACTTGTGGATAACAACCACCACCCTTTTCTCTTTCATTCTCTTTCATCCCACTTACGCCTTCATCTTTTTTTTGTTCTTTTTATGCCTTTTCCCTATAAAACCCCATTCGAAATATCTACCAAAAATATCTCTCAACCCTACACTTCTTTTTCTTTTCGCTCTCTTTTTTTGGTTTTCTCAAAAATGTGCCATAAGCATCAATTCCCTTGTTTGCATTGCCACCCACATGACTACATAAGAATGGTATAAACTTCATATTAATTACGTTACTATCGCCCAATCAAAATCTTGGGGATACTTTCAGAATCTTGTGCTTTGCGTACATATTTTAAACATTTAAATTATGGTTTCCTTTTTCCAAATGTTTTCTAAGAAAAGATTTGATTTCTTTTGTAGGTTCAACATATGATAGAGAGCTGCCTGGTTTTTCAGATGAGCAAAGATGAGTCCGTCGAAGCACTTGCTAAGCATGCCAACATTGAACCAGTCATCACCCTAACAGGTAAAACAACTTCCTAGCTTAATCTCCCGTTTGTATATTTCATCATATCATAATCATGTTTAAAGCATTTTGTATTTATATTTTTACCTTCATAAGTTCATTTTTTGCAGTTTGGGAGGAGTTGCTTAAAGAGAACAAAGCCTTCTTTCAAGAGTATTTCCAGGCTTTATCTCCAAGGCAGAGCTCTGTTGATTGAAACTCTGCATGCGGATGATTAATGCAGTTCAGCGGAGAGTTTCCGCTCAAAATATGACAGCTTTCAGAAGAAGAAAGCATTGGCAAAGATTCAAATAGCAAAAACATCATTATCGAAAGCTCCATGAATGAACTTCTAGATGTAAGACCTTGTTAGAAATTTAATAACTGAGCAGGAACTTGAGAGACCTGAGATACAGCCTTCAGACTACAAATTATAACCGAGTATAATATGCAGGTTTGTTTCTGCTTTTAGGACCTGATAAAAATTGTAAGCACGGTACCAGCTATTTCAAGCGCATATCTGTATGTCAATCGGATTCAGGGACAAGCATCTTTAGTACAAGTTCGTTCAATTTTATCTATTTCATTTCATACAGTTATAAGGTAATATCATATACCCATATCTGAATATATGTCAAACAAACATTAAAAGCCATAATTTAAAGCTTAGTTCTTAAAATTTGGAATAGAGTTGTGATATTTGTTGTCGTATAAACCAGTTCCTGTTCCCTGTTTTATGTTTATGGTAAAACCACTTAACTGTCCAAGCCAATCTTTAGGGCATCTAAGGCAGAAGTCATGAAAAAAAAAGTCACAGGCAAAACAGCTGAAATCACATAGGACAAACATGACAAATCTCTAATATTAGATTCAGCTAAAACATTTCTGTAAAAAGAAACTTGAAAATATTACTAGGAAGTTCAACAGCAATTCAGTTCGATATCTATATGCTATATTATGGATTCGACTTAAAGGACAGAATCAACATGAAATCAAACTAGGTATTCGTTTATTAATTTTAGGGGAGACAAGCAGCTTAACTCTATTCTAAACAGATGATTTTGTAATAGCTCCAGCTTCAGTTAGCAAAGGAACCAGCTTACCTTCCTTGTGCAAGGCCATTGTAGCTGCAAAAACGTACAGAAACACGGTAATTAGTAAACAAACAGAGATGGTACGAGGAATTTCATTTGTATATGAATAAAATATGATAGCATGGAGTTTAAAGGGCATACAATCACAGCCACCAATGTGTTTCCCACCAATGAAAACGTTTGGCACCGTCCGCTGACCAGTCCACTCGGCCAGAGCTGCTTGAATATCAGATCCATCACCTGGAAAAATACAAAAAACGAAAGCCATATTTACTTTGACAACCAATGTGGATATATTCTCACTATTTATTTTGAAAGCAAGAAAGAGTTGCAAATCCAACCCTCAACTCATATTGACAATATAAAATTTCCATGAAAGCATCCACAACAATCCCGTGAGGGGCATACTGCTTCACTATATCAAACTACGATACCAAATCCCCAATTGAAGATAATGTACTCACACTTTTATAAGGCCAGGAAAAGACATTCAATCACTTTAAAGGCATTATTTAATAGCCATTATTATAGCTAATGGATGGACTTGCATTCCATTACCTCATACCCAAAACCATACACTTGTGTTGTCCAAATCTACGTCTCAAACCAATGGAACCACAAACAATGAAACCAACCATGCCTTACAGTCTTATAGGATCTTTCAAAGCAAGATTCAAAACAATCGAAGTTGGCTTCAAATTCATTTGTTCAACATGATCGAGACATGGATATTGATAACAAGACTACAGATTTTCCTATACAAACATGTAAATAGACCCTCAAACTCAAGATTACTGCCCACATAAAGCTTCCAACTGCTCCTTTTTCTTGTAAAGTTCAAGCAACCAACTAAAAATGGCAGCCAAGTTGAATCAACATGATCCACATCAGTTAATCAATGTTTAATAGAACGCAAAGTTTGGCTAACCAAAACAATCCTAATTGTTCTTAAAAGACTTGGGTTAAAAAGCTGAATAACTTTGGATTAATCAAATACTACAAATAAATAAATAAAACATGAAAAATTAACATGAGCACAGCATGAATATACATAATTTCTCTGACTGAATTGACGTTGAGTTAACTCATAAGACCAACTCATTTAGGGCTCAATATTAGTTTAGATGACAAACTTTATGCAAGACTTTTCATTTTCTTTTTTTCATTTTTCTTTTTTTTTTTTTTTCTAATTTAGCTATAATTCATTAGATCATAAAAGAACCGTTTCCTAAAAAGTGGGGAAAACACTTTCACACTTGATATAACCCATCACGAACAAAAGTTTTGTTTGATTTTACTGAAAGATATCACAATATCAAGACACTAAACAGAATCGAATCAAATTAATACTCACAAAATTCAAGCAATTAAAAGTATTTTCATTTCAAAACCTTAATATCACAAAATTGTTACGAAACGGCATCGTACCTCAAAAAGGGAAAACTAGAATAAAAAGAAAAAGATAGAAAACTAACTTTCTTTGTCGAGCTCAATGGCCTTGAAAGAAGCTCCAAGTTGTTGAAGCAATTGCTTCACTTCCACACAGAACGGACAGTAGGATTTGCTGCATCAACGAATACGTATAAAATACCACAAAAAATGAACAAAAATTGTATACGAATACGTATAAAAATACGGATACCTGAAAACGACGACGGGATTGGTAGATACGATGTCCTTAGCCTTTTGCAAAGCCATTTTTTTTTTTCTCTTTCTTAGCCCTGAAAAAATGACTTTTTTTTTTTGTATTTAAAGAGGGAGAGCGTTGAGGTTTTTATAGTGGAGGGGAAATGAGATAGAAAAGAGGTGCGAATTTCGTGAGAGTGGTGGAGTGATGAAGAAGGAAGGTTCCTAAAATGATCTGAGCCGTTGATATTAAAATATTGGTGGACCCTTTTTGATTTTAACCCACGAATCTTTTCAGCTTTTCTTTTAAAATAAAAATATAATTAATTAATAAGTTGATTTTGATTGGAGAAACGTGAACTAAACGTAACATCCTTATTAAATTCACTTTTTTATTCCTTTTATTGTCTAATTCTTCTATTACAAACGATTCCGTCAAGCCCTTGTATTATTATGTTTTTTGGACCGAACCTTTTCAATCGTAGAAAAGGGTCAAATTCCGACGCAAAAAATACAATCGGCACAAGACAAACAGGACAAGAGAAGTTCCAACATGCTTGAAACAAGTTCCGAGAGAAACAGCAAACTTGAGTCAGGTTGCCATTCCTTATAAAAAGCTAAGCAAGGGACTTTCATAGATTTGTTGGTGTTCAGCCGTTAGATGGGAAACCACCATGATGCTTAGAGCCTTTCGTCTCCTTGATTTCGTTGCGATTGGTACATTTATGCTAAGTTGAAACTATTAATGTAAAAAGCTCAAACAAATCAGGTAATCTCGGGATATCCAAAAATCCCCATATAGGAACCAAACCTTTCAAATGGCGACATCTTGCACCAAAGAAGACAAAAATCACCATGACAATAGGGGTGGCCACAAGCGCTGCCAACAACTAATAGATCAAGGCCAGTGCATTATTGTGCCCAAAAAAGGTAGACTCTCATTCTCATCTCCACAGGGGGCCAAAGGTTGGCATCTGGGCTGGCGAAATAAAAGAGGTCGGCAAGGCTAAAAGAGAAAACAAGTTGAAACAAAGAAAAAGAGTGAAGCTGGAGGGGAAAAGAAAGGACATAAGCCGACATACTCCCTCACTATGCGTTGTTGCGTAAGCCGACGCAACTTAGCCCGAGTCTTATCCTCGATAAAACTGTGACTTGAATTTTCTATGGAACTCTTCCTAAGTCCATTTAGCAATATCACCTCGTCTCTCATCTGTGGACCTACGACGCCATCATAACAAAACAACATCAGTAAAATACATGACAACAATATTTACCTTAGTAGCATCATCCATGATACCTTTGGCACGGAAGTATTGCTCCATCCCCCACATGAAGTTGCCCGCATCCTTTATGGACCTCGTCCCATTGAACTCTTTCAGCTTCGGGACATCTATCTTAGGCATAAGTGCCACAACTAACACCCCATTACCCAAAGCAGCTTTGCAGATATTTAGCTCCCCCTTAAGCTCCCCGGTTTGCTCCTTCAAGGCCGACACCATTACTTCGAGAGCATCATTCTTCTCAGTTACCTTGCCCACAACGATATTCAAGACCCCTTGCATTGCATCCATTTTGTCACCGAGGGCCTCTGTGTCACATCCCAAATTTGGCGGATCCAAGAGAAAGGTGAATAGATGGGAAAATTATTTGTTTTGGCGTACTTTGCTAGTTAGTCCGCCAATTTATAAGCTTTTGGGGAACTAATCCAGAGTACCCGCCCATAGAAGTTTCTTTGGATTTAATCCATTGCCGGATTAGGGTTTCAGAGCATTACTGTACAATCGAAAACATTTAAACAAAATTTCATTCACTAACATAAACATATCATATGTCAATCATACATGCACATTCCATCCCTAAATCGAGCCCTCAAGGCCCTAAAAATACCTTAAAAACGATTCGGGACTAAATTGAAAACATATGGAAAGTCTAAGAAATATTCACAAAAATTTGGAAACAGGGGTCACACAGCCGTGTGGCCAGGCCGTATAACCTTCGAACTAGCGACACACGACCGTATCCCAGCCCGTGTCCTCACCCGTGTAACTCTCTGAGTAAGGTCACACGAAAGTGTCACACACCCGTGTGTTAGGTCGTGTAACTCTCTGAGTTGCCCCACACACCTGTATGTCAGGCCGTGTGCTAGGTCGTGTAACTCACTGACTTATATACAAGGAATTCCCAGATGACATACGGTCGTGTCACCAGGCCGTCTGTCACACACGGCTGAGTCACATGCCCGTGTCTCAGGCCATGTGGATATAAATTTGCCTAAAAACAAGCCATTTCCTATACCATTTCATGCATAACCATTTGAACAAATTATGCACACTTACAAGGCATCAAACCATATCTAAACATGCATATATTTACCATTCCAAAGGTCCTAATTCAACTAACCAATATAAAGGCACCTCAAAAGCAATCATCAAAACTTACAAAAAGATGTCAGCTTTACCTAAATTCAAACATCAATATCTAGTTCAACATTTACCAAAACATGCCACAAACATATCCATTAACACATCATTTCAAACATACCATTGGAACCATTCAAACATGCATAGTAGCATAACCAAGTTGACACAATTTGACAAAATATCACATGGCGCCAAAACAAGATAACATCCATAACTTATACATACCAAATTATCCATTAAACATTCAACTAAACATAATTATAAGTCCACCTATACATGCCATTATAACCTTGGCCAAAACATTCAAAAACTACCGATATTTATGTTGGATAGTGTGATAGATCTCCAACGAGCTTCCAATAATCTATAAAACATAGGAAAGAAACTACGTAAGCACTTAATGCTTAGTAAGTTCGTAGAAAATAAAACATAACTTACCATTTCATTTACATAATAATAAGTATAAGCATAACATAACCTAAACCACAAGCTTGGCACAAGCCTATACATCATCATCAATACACAAGTTAGTGCATTTATACATAACTCATTTGAATTAACCATATGATAAGTCATTTGCATATGAAAATGCATTATTTGATTCATATATCCTTTTCTTGAACATATGCATAATTCCACTTGGAAACTTACCATTTCAATCCTTTTTCTTGCCTGTTGAACCATCTAGAATATCATCAGATACTCGAGAAAACTCACACGAAGTGTGCCTTTACATAATTGTAATATTTCCTTTACATCATTGCTCACACGAGTTGTGAAATGGGCCTGCTCACACGAACTATGGGTCAAAATGTAAGTTATACGATGCTGCTCACACGAGCTATGGAGTATCCGCAAAAAATGCAGGACCTCAGCCATCGTAGGACATTCAAGATCAGCACCCAAAACATGAAATCCCTAATGACATGTCATTTGTATCCTACAAATTCCTAAGGTTCAACCAGGACTCGATAACCGTCATCGTATTGATTTATTTAAACATCGATCAATTCACACGATAAATATCATATTAACATACAATTTGAAATAGCATTAAAATGATAACTATTCACACGAACTCACCTCAACAACTAGGGGCGTAGAAGTAAAAAAGAGTTATTCCGAAGCTTTTGTTTTGCCTCGATCTAGGTTCGTACATGGTCTATCTTGATCATGCAAGCGCTTAAGCTAATTGAACTTCAAACCCTAAAAATGGCTTCCTTTCTTTTAAATTTCAGTGGTGACTTTCATTTAGGAAGATGGTACCATCTTTCATTTAGTTTAATTTTAAGTTAATTTATTAATTTACTATTTTAACCTTAGTTTTTAACTTAAAATCACTTAAACTATGTCCACTAACTATTCAAACGGTCTAATTACCATTTAAGCTCATTCACTTTAAAGTTTCATAGAAATTTAACTCCTTTAACTAAAAGAACTCTATTTTTTACACTTTTTACGATTTAGTCCTTTTCACTTAATTAATCATGCAAACATTAAAATTTATTAACGAAATTTTAATACGATCTTACTAATATCCTATATACGTTAAACTAATAATAAAATAAAAATTTACTAGTCAGATTTGTGGTTTCGAAATCACTGTTTCGATTTCACTGAAAACGGGTTGTTACATACGCCTCGAAAGTTTTGGTTAAGTATAACACGCCATATCTGAGTTATCGCCAATAGGTATTGTAACAGACTAATATTGACCCTAATCAGAACGGTGGTTTCGGGACCACGAATCCGAGCCCGAGAAAGATTTTGATATTATATTTTATGTTTATTATATGTGGACTAATGTGTGTGAAAATATCGTAGAAAAACGTTGTCGTTTAAGTGCTTAATTTAATAAAAAGGATGAAATTGCGAAGGTGACAAAAGTTGTAAGCATGAAATTAAAAAGGGTAAAGTGAATTGTTTGTGAAACTTTAGGATTTGCATGTCAAATTCCCCACTTTTAAGATAGTGGACGGTAAGCATGCCTTGATTAATATATTTTAGTATATTATAATTAAAGTATTATTTGTGTAATTAGCAAGCTTTAATATGTGTTAATTTTTAAACCAAAAATAAAGTATTTTAATTCTATTTTCTCTCCTATTTCCCATCTTCTTCCCCGATTCTATTTGAAAGAAAAAGAAGAAGCCATTTTTTTTTTTGAAACCTCCATGGCCGGACCTTGCATGTGTCTCTAAGGGGATGTATCAAGCTCCAAATTTGATAATTTTTGTATGGTTATGCTAGTAGACTTAAATGCTACCAACTTTATGTGAAAATTTTGAGTATAAAACCTCCCTTAGATTCGGCCATTAGCAAGGATTATGTTATATTCATGTATGATGAAGAAATCTTGATTTCTTGGGTAGTGAATTAAAGTGTCATTTAAGGGAAATAGGCATGTGTTATGGCTTAGATACTTTGGAAACAATCGGCTGGAAATTATGTCTTGATGATTAGTTTGTAAATTTTGGGAAGAGAGGTACAGTGTTCGGCTCTTATGGGATTTAGCTAAAAATATATATATATATATATATATATATATTCATGAGAAATTGTGAATCTGTTTAGGGGCTAGATTACAAGGAAACCAAGGGGGGGAAGGGTAAATTGCAATTAAACTATTTTGTAATTGTAAGTAAGTATGGAGAAAGGCATATTGCCGAATGTGATAGTAAATTTGGCTTATATAATAAATTAATTGCTTCTTATGGACTTTAGATGTGAAATCATGAAATAAATATTTAAATGTTAATGATGCTTATGGCGTGAGAAATACTAAAATATGATAGGAATATATTTCATGATAATTCGGTTTCATGTTAGTAATTTGACCGAATGTAATAATTCATTTGGGTGTAAATTAATTGAGCTGTGGATTATATGTATGCATATATTTGCAATGTGGTGGATTGGATTTTTGTTAGTTGTATAAATGCGAGATTGAATAGTAAGAATTGTGAAATCTTGCAATTGAATTGAATAGCATTAAATCAATTGGAAATACATATTGAACGAATGTCATTGATAATTCTTAGACCGTGAGCAAAAAGAAAAGGAGCTAGACCGGGGAAAGAGCAAAGTGAACGAATAACCGAAGCATTTGGGTTACTTAAATTTCAAGTAAGTCCTTAAACTATAGTATATTGAAGAATTAATTATGAATCTATTGTACGATAATGCTTGATAAATTTTAGTAGATATTCATGTCATAGCCGAATGTATATAAGCCTATTAGAATGGTTTTGATTGTTTGATGTAAATAAGCCAAGTACTTTCATTATGTGATATAGTATAAAAGGTATTAGCGATGATTGACTACATAAATGTGATTCGGGCTTTAAGCCTAGCAGGCCTAGTGCCGGTGATTTAATTCGGGCTTTAAGCCTAGCAGGCCTAGTGCCGGTGATTTAATTCGGGCTTTAAGCCTAGCAGGCCTAGTGCCGGTGATTTAATTCGGGCTTTAAGCCTAGCAGGCCTTGTGCCGGTGTTATTTATCGGGCTTTTATGCCCAGCAGGCTTGATGCCGGTGTTGTATTTCACAAATTAGAAACCGAAATTGTGTTCAAGGCGAATTAAAGCAAATTTATCGAGTTAACGGTTCAGGTGAGTATGTAAAGTAGGAATGAGCTTCTTACTTAATTAAGACAAGGTAAACTAGTGATTTATTACCAATGGTATGTGTTCTCGGTTTTATTGATGAATGATGTGGTTGTATAATTGATGACATGTTATAATAATTGGTATTCAAGTATATGAATATTTGTACCTATGGTTACATGATGACACTTTGGATTTAAAGATTGGATTATGAACAAATATTTTGATCACAAATATGTGGGCAAAGAGAAATTTTCCTACGAATTTATACTTAGTCACATCGATATGAAGTTGAAAGTTTGATAATAAATATGAGCACAAGCCTACAAGTTGAATTGTAGTAATTAAATTGTTGATATTTGAATGTTATATTTTTATGAAATTAGGACTTACTAAGCTAGCAAGCTTATCGTGTGAAATGTTTCCTTTGTTTTATAGATTAGGTTTAAGCTACAAGCTCGTCGGGATCGTTCGGAAAGTCGCTCACACTATCAATCTACATTTTGGTACTCTTTCATTTTGGATTTAAATGAAGGCATGTATAGGAATGACTTGGTCTTTGTTTTGATGAATTCTTGAGGTTCATGTATATAATAGCCATGCGAATATGGCTAAATTTTTAGTTAAGTATGCTTTTTGTGTTTTTGATACGAATGTCGGTTTATGTTGGCAATGTTTATGCATACTTAATCGAAGTTAATCGTTGTTGATAATGAAATGTTTGTGTACGAAATGAATCCTTGAATTAGGGATGTAGGTATGTTTGGTTAGAAGTTAGTTTTTTCATAAATTGCAACGAAACAGCTTG
The DNA here is from genome assembly GCA_005393395.2 of Gossypium australe. Classification (NCBI taxonomy): domain Eukaryota; kingdom Viridiplantae; phylum Streptophyta; class Magnoliopsida; order Malvales; family Malvaceae; genus Gossypium; species Gossypium australe. The sequence continues at coordinate 83,797,897 of CM016622.1, read as the reverse complement.
TTGTAGCAGCAGTGATGTGATTTAGAAAAATCACCAAAAATTGGGTATATTGAATTAGAAAATGAATGAGATATGAAATTAAACCTTATTGTGTCTATTTTTACATGAAAGAAACAGAGTAGGCAAAGGACTTATATATTATTAGATAATTAAGTTTTAGTGAGACCTGCTCAGAATGAATTCGTGAGTCACTTTTCTGTTTTGGAAAAATTGTTAAAAAGTGTACAAAAATAATTAAGAAGCATGGTTTATATGTGTAGAATTCTTAATGAGTCTATTTTTCATTGGTATAAACAAGAACATTATAGGAAATTTGTGGAATGAGATAACTGTATTTTTGTAAAGACAGGTCAGAATTGTCAAGCAGTGTAATAAAGGTAACTTTGATGAATAAACTGTACTAATTGGCCACATGAAAAATTCTGGAAACATTATGGTGAAAAGCTATACGAGTCTAGTTTCAAGGAAAATTTACGGATCTAAATTTTGAGTTTTGTAACTCGAGTTATGGTCGATTTAGTCAGCGTGACGCAGTTGGACAACTTTAAAATTTTTTTGCTTCGAGTTAATAGTCAAGTCTAGTAATACCACATACCCGATTTCGGCAAGGGTTTCGGGTAAGGGGTGTTACATTTGATTGGTATCAGAGCCTATGGTTTAGTCGATTCTAGGACTACCGTAGCGTGTGTGAGTCTAGATATACATGCCTTTATTATATGTTGATAGTGTGGTGATTTCTGACGGCCTGAATTTCGTTTTATTTAGTAAATGGACACTGATCCTGAAAGAGCCGTAGCTGATGATGTAGAGAGCGTAGCGCCTGACCGTGCACGCGGATCAGCGCCAGTAGACTCTCGACCTATTTCGGGTAGCCACGAAGGAGAGACCAAACAAGCCTTTTATCAGATGATGAATGAGTGGTTTGCCCAATTTATTCAAAATAACCCGGCTGTACACCAACCCCCACCCCCGAATAATCCAACTCCTATTCCTTCAGCTCCCCCGACGATAGATCCAATGAGATCTAGTAGGCCCCCAATTGATAAAATCCGAAAATTTAGGGCCGAAGAATTTAAAGCTAATGACGATGATGATGCTGAGAGAGCCGAAATGTGGCTTGATAACACTATTCGGGTACTTGATGAGCTATCTTGTACTCCGGATGAATGCTTGAAGTGTGCTATATCCTTACTGCGGGACACTGCATATCACTGGTGGAATACACTAGTATCAGTGGTTCCGAAAGAAAAAGTGACATGGGATTTCTTCCAAACTGAATTTCGCAAGAAGTATATTAGCCAAAGATTCATTGATCAAAAACGAAAGGAGTTCCTTGAGCTAAAACAGGGGCGAATGACCGTAACGGAATATGAAAGAAAATTTGTCAGGCTCAGCAGATATGCTAGAGAGTGTGTTTCTACCGAAGCCATTATGTGTAAAAGATTTGAAGATGGCCTAAGTGAAGATATAAAGATGTTTGTTGGTATTCTTGAAATTCAAGAGTTTGTAACTTTAGTTGAAAGAGCTTGCAAAGCTGAAGAGCTCGGGAAAGAGAAAAGAAAGGCTGAGACAGAAGCTAGAGACATCCGTAAAAGATCTTCGGGTAAGGTCTTTCATTCCACAGCCAAGAAGTCCAGAGATGACTACAGCCGACATAAAGCTACTACAGATCCTCCTAGACGGGATCGACCTCCTATGAGCTCCCGAGCTACCTCAATAGCCAGTGTTGGTAACGTTCCACAGAATAGAGTTGAATGCAAGCACTGTGGGAAGTGGCACTCAGGGAGTTGTAGATTTCATGATCGGTCTTGCTATAAATGTGGATCGTCAGGTCATTTTATTAGAGAATGTCCGAGGTTAGCTGAGCAGAATACCGTTCAGAACACTAAGTCGAGCAACGTGTCAACGCGAGGTAGACCACCCAGACATTCAGGCAATGTAGGTGGTAGTCAGAAAGGAACGAAGAACACTACAGATCGATCTGAGGCTAGAGCTCCGGCTAGAGCATATGCTGCACGAGCTAGAGAGGATGCTTCCTCCCCCGACGTCATTACCGGTATTTTCACTCTTTATGATACCACTGTAATTGCACTAATCGATCCTGGTCCGACTCATTCTTATGTGTGTGAAACTTTAAAATTTGGCAAGACTCTGCTAGTTGAGTCTACCAAGTTTGTGATTCGTGTGTCCAACCCTTTGGGTAGATGTGTGCTTGTTAATAAAGTGTGTAGAGGTTGCCCGTTGATGATTCGGGATTATTGCTTCCCAGCTGATTTAATGTTGTTGCCCTTTGATGAATTTGATATAGTCTTGGGTATGGACTGGTTAACTTCACATGAGGCAGTAGTGGATTGTAAAAGGAAGCTTATCGATTTGAAATGTCGAAATGGTGAGACCATCAGAATTAAATCCTGTGACGTAAATGGGTTGCCTACAGTAATATCTTCAATGTTAGCCCGAAAATATATGAGAAAAGGGTGTGAAGCTTATTTGGCCTATGTACTGGATAATAAAATGTCCGAGATACAAATTGAATCTGTATCAGTTGTATGTGAATACCCCGATGTGTTTCCTGAAGAACTACCGGGTTTACCCCCAGTACGAGAGATTGAGTTCGGCATTGAGTTAGTACCGGGTGCGGCTCCGATTTCGATAGCTCCGTACCGAATGGCACCTATTGAATTAAAAGAATTGAAAGCGCAGTTGCAAGAGTTGACAGATAAGGGCTTCGCGCGACCGAGTTTCTCTTCGTGGGGTGCACCGGTTTTATTTGTGAAAAAGAAAGATGGAACTATGCGAATGTGTATCGACTACCGACAACTAAATAAGGTAACCATAAAGAATAAGTACCCGTTACCTCGGATTGATGACTTATTTGATCAATTGAAGGGGGCTTTAGTGTTTTCGAAAATAGATTTGAGATCGGGCTATTATCAGTTGCGAGTCAGAGATTCAGATGTGCCAAAGACTGCTTTCCGAACGAGGTACGGACACTATGAGTTTTTGGTTATGCCTTTTGGACTCACTAATGCACCTGCTGTTTTTATGGATCTAATGAACCGGGTCTTCCGACAGTTTTTGGATCGGTTTGTAGTAGTGTTTATTGATGATATACTGATCTACTCCAAAAATGAAACGGAACATACTGAGCATTTGAGATTAGTACTACAAACTTTGAGAGATCAACGATTGTATGCAAAGTTCAGTAAGTGTGAGTTCTGGATGAATGAAGTCAACTTCTTGGGACATGTTGTTTCGGTGTCAGGTATTCGGGTGGATCCAAACAAAATAGCAGCCATACTCGATTGGAAACCACCAAAGAATGTTTCCGAGATTCGAAGTTTCCTAGGCCTGGCGGGCTATTACAGACGGTTTGTAAAAGGTTTTTCTGTTATAGCTACACCGTTGACGAGACTACTACAGAAAGATGTCAAATTTGAGTGGTCAGAAAAGTGTCAGAAAAGTTTCGAACAGTTGAAAGCCTTTTTGACCGAAGCCCTAGTGTTAACTTAGCCTAAATCGGGTAAAGAATTTACTATTTTTAGTGATGCTTCCTTAAATGGGTTGGGTTGTGTTTTAATGCAAGAAGGCAAGGTGATAGCCTACGCTTCGAGACAATTGAAGCCGCATGAGAAAAATTATCCAACTCACGATCTGGAGTTAGCAGCCATTGTGTTCGCATTAAAAATTTGGCGTCACTACTTATTTGGCGAAAAATGTCATATTTATTCAGATCACAAAAGTTTGAAATATTTGATGACTCAGAAAGACTTAAACTTGAGACAACGCAGATGGTTAGAATTGCTGAAAGACTATGAATTAGTGATTGACTACCATCCGGGGAAAGCTAATGTTGTTGCGGATGCGTTAAGTCGAAAATCGTTATTTACTCTTCGTGCATTGAACGCACGGGTGGCTATGTCTGATGATGGTTCGATCTTAGCCGAGTTACAAGCAAGACCGATGTTTATTCAGCAGATTTGTGATGCACAAAAAGTTGACGAAAAGTTGATTTCTATCCGGAGTCAGTGTGGAAGTGGTACAGAATCAGATTTTCAGACTGATGCAAATGATTGTTTGAACTATAAAGGCCGATTGTGTGTTCCAAAGAACTCAGATTTAATACAGATGATCCTGTGTGAGGCCCATAGTGGTCGACTATCGATACACCCGGGTAGCACTAAAATGTATAACGATTTGAAGCAATTCTATTGGTGGCTTGGCATGAAACGGGATATATCCGAGTTTGTTTCTAAGTGCTTAATCTGTCAACAAGTAAAAGCTGAGCATCAGGTACCGTCCGGACTACTTCAACCAATCATGATACCCGAATGGAAATGGGATAGAATTACAATGGATTTTGTATCCGGTCTTCCTATGACACCGAGTAAGAAAGATGCAGTATGGGTTATCGTTGATAGATTGACTAAATCAACTCATTTTGTACCGGTACGTACCGACTATTCACTTGATAAGCTTGCCGAATTGTATGTGTCGCAGATTGTAAGGTTGCACGGTGTACCGAGTTCCATTGTTTCAGATAGGGACCCGAGATTCACGTCGCGGTTCTGGAAGAAATTGCAAGATGCTTTAGGTACTAAACTCCATTTTAGTACAGCTTTTCATCCGCAATCAGACGGTCAGTCTGAGCGGACTATTTTGATACTTGAGGACATGCTAAGGTGTTGCGTTCTCGAGTTTGAAGGTACGTGGGAACGATACCTACCTTTGGTTGAATTTGCTTATAATAATAGTTTCCAAACTAGTATAAAAATGGCGCCTTATGAAGCCTTATACGGTCGAAAATGTCGCACACCGTTGTATTGGACTGAGCTCAGTGAAAATAAGATACACGGGGTTGATTGGATTAAAGAAACAGAACAGAAAGTGGTTGTCATTAGAAACAATTTGAAAGCTGCTTCGGATCGTCAAAAGTCCTATGCTGATTTGAAGCGAAAGGACATTGAATTTCAGGTTGGAGATCGGGTGTTCTTAAAAGTTTCTCCGTGGAAGAAAATACTCCGATTTGGTCGGAAAGGCAAGTTGAGTCCGAGATTTATCGGACCGTATGAAATTACTGAACGTATTGGGCCCGTCGCTTATAGATTGAAGTTGCCCTCTGAGTTAGAAAGGATACACAATGTATTTCACGTCTCGATGCTTCGCAAGTACATATCAGATCCGTCTCATGTAATCACACCGTTAGGAGTTGAAATTCGATCCGATTTGACATATGATGAAGAACCGATCCGTATCTTAGCTCGGGAAATGAAAGAGTTGAGAAATAAGAAGATTTCATTAGTGAAAGTATTATGGACTAGACACAGAGTTGAAGAGGCTACATGGGAGCCTGAAGATTCAGTGAGGCAGCAATATCCGAACTTGTTTAACGGTAAGATTTTCGAGGACGAAAATCCTTAAGGGGGGAGAGTTGTAACAGACTAATATTGACCCTAATCGGAACGGTGGTTTCGGGACCACGAATCCGAGCCCGAGAAAGATTTTGATATTATATTTTATGTTTATTATATGTGGACTAATGTGTGTGAAAATATCATAGAAAAACGTTGTCGTTTAAGTGCTTCATTTAATAAAAAGGATGAAATTGCGAAGGTGACAAAAGTTGTGAGCATGAAATTAAAAAGGGTAAAGTGAATTGTTTGTGAAACTTTAGGATTTGCATGTCAAATTCCCCACTTTTAAGATAGTGGACGGTAAGCATGCCGTGTAATTAGCAAGCTTTAATATGTGTTAATTTTTAAACCAAAAATAAAGTATTTTAATTCTATTTTATCTCCTATTTCCCATCTTCTTCCCCGATTCTATTTGAAAGAAAAAGAAGAAGCCATTTTTTTTTTTGAAACCTCCATGGCCGGACCTTGCATGTGTCTCTAAGGTGATGTATCAAGCTCCAAATTTGATAATTTTTGTATGGTTATGCTAGTAGACTTAAATGCTACCAACTTTATGTGAAAATTTTGAGTATAAAACCTCCCTTAGATTCGGCCATTAGCAAGGATTATGTTATATTCATGTATGATGAAGAAATCTTGATTTCTTGGGTAGTGAATTAAAGTGTCATTTAAGGGAAATAGGTATGTGTTATGGCTTAGATACTTTGGAAACAATCGGCTGGAAATTATGTCTTGATGATTAGTTTGTAAATTTTGGGAAGAGAGGTACAGTGTTCGGCTCTTATGGGATTTAGCCAAATATATATATATATATATATATATATATATTCATGAGAAATTGTGAATCTGTTTAGGGGCTAGATTACAAGGAAACCAAGGGGGGGGGGAAGGGTAAATTGCAATTAAACTATTTTGTAATTGTAAGTAAGTATGGAGAAAGGCATATTGCCGAATGTGATAGTAAATTTGGCTTATATAATAAATTAATTGCTTCTTATGGACTTTAGATGTGAAATCATGAAATAAATATTTAAATGTTAAAGATGCTTATGGCGTGAGAAATACTAAAATATGATAGGAATATATTTCATGATAATTCGGTTTCATGTTAGTAATTTGACCGAATGTAATAATTCATTTGGGTGTAAATTAATTGAGCTGTGGATTATATGTATGCATATATTTGCAATGTGGTGGATTGGATTTTTGTTAGTTGTATAAATGCGAGATTGAATAGTAAGAATTGTGAAATCTTGCAATTGAATTGAATAGCATTAAATCAATTGGAAATACATATTGAACGAATGTCATTGATAATTCTTAGACCGTGAGCAAAAAGAAAAGGAGCTAGACCGGGGAAAGAGCAAAGTGAACGAATAACCGAAGCATTTGGGTTACTTAAATTTCAAGTAAGTCCTTAAACTATAGTATATTGAAGAATTAATTATGAATCTATTGTACGATAATGCTTGATAAATTTTAGTAGATATTCATGTCATAGCCGAATGTATATAAGCCTATTAGAATGGTTTTGATTGTTTGATGTAAATAAGCCAAGTACTTTCATTATGTGATATAGTATAAAAGGTATTAGCGATGATTGACTACATAAATGTGATTCGGGCTTTAAGCCTAGCAGGCCTAGTGCCGGTGATTTAATTCGGGCTTTAAGCCTAGCAGGCCTAGTGCCGGTGATTTAATTCGGGCTTTAAGCCTAGCAGGCCTAGTGCCGGTGATTTAATTCGGGCTTTAAGCCTAGCAGGCCTTGTGCCGGTGTTATTTATCGGGCTTTTATGCCCAGCAGGCTTGATGCCGGTGTTGTATTTCACAAATTAGAAACCGAAATTGTGTTCAAGGCGAATTAAAGCAAATTTATCGAGTTAACGGTTCAGGTGAGTATGTAAAGTAGGAATGAGCTTCTTACTTAATTAAGACAAGGTAAACTAGTGATTTATTACCAATGGTATGTGTTCTCGGTTTTATTGATGAATGATGTGGTTGTATAATTGATGACATGTTATAATAATTGGTATTCAAGTATATGAATATTTGTACCTATGGTTACATGATGACATTTTGGATTTAAAGATTGGATTATGAACAAATATTTTGATCACAAATATGTGGGCAAAGAGAAATTTTCCTACGAATTTATACTTAGTCACATCGATATGAAGTTGAAAGTTTGATAATAAATATGAGCACAAGCCTACAAGTTGAATTGTAGTAATTAAATTGTTGATATTTGAATGTTATATTTTTATGAAATTAGGACTTACTAAGCTAGCAAGCTTATCGTGTGAAATGTTTCCTTTGTTTTATAGATTAGGTTTAAGCTACAAGCTCGTCGGGATCGTTCGGAAAGTCGCTCACACTATCAATCTACATTTTGGTACTCTTTCATTTTGGATTTAAATGAAGGCATGTATAGGAATGACTTGGTCTTTGTTTTGATGAATTCTTGAGGTTCATGTATATAATAGCCATGCGAATATGGCTAAATTTTTAGTTAAGTATGCTTTTTGTGTTTTTGATACGAATGTCGGTTTATGTTGGCAATGTTTATGCATACTTAATCGAAGTTAATCGTTGTTGATAATGAAATGTTTGTGTACGAAATGAATCCTTGAATTAGGGATGTAGGTATGTTTGGTTAGAAGTTAGTTTTTTCATAAATTGCAACGAAACAGCTTGTTGTAGCAGCAGTGATGTGATTTAGAAAAATCACCAAAAATTGGGTATATTGAATTAGAAGATGAATGAGATATGAAATTAAACCTTATTGTGTCTATTTTTACATGAAAGAAACAGAGTAGGCAAAGGACTTATATATTATGAGATAATTAAGTTTTAGTGAGACCTGCTCAGAATGAATTCGTGAGTCACTTTTCTGTTTTGGAAAAATTGTTAAAAAGTGTACAAAAATAATTAAGAAGCATGGTTTATATGTGTAGAATCCTTAATGAGTATATTTTTCATTGGTATAAACAAGAACATTATAGGAAATTTGTGGAATGAGATAACTGTATTTTTGTAAAGACAGGTCAGAATTGTCAAGCAGTGTAATAAAGGTAACTTTGATGAATAAACTGTACTAATTGGCCACATAAAAAATTCTGGAAAAATTATGGTGAAAATCTATATGAGTCTAGTTTCAAGGAAAATTTACGGATCTAAATTTTGAGTTTTGTAACTCGAGTTATGGTCGATTTAGTCAGCGTGATGCAGTTGGACAACTTTAAAATTTTTTTGCTCCGAGTTAATAGTCAAGTCTAGTAATACCACATACCCGATTTCGGCAAGGGTTTCGGGTAAGGGGTGTTACAGGTATAGTACGCCAAGTTTACTCAAACGATGTGCAAAATGGGTTCTGTAACGTGATTGGGTGGGAGTCAATTGTGAATTTTATGTTTCTAATCCTTTAAATTCATGTTTTTATACTTAGTAGAGCATTTGGGAGCAAAATGAGTGAAAACGAGCAAAAATCGAAAAATCAAAGCAAGCCATATAAGCTACACGGGCTGACCCATTACACACGATCGTGTGAGCCACACGGGCTACAATATGACCATGTGGCAAGTCATGTCGATAGTGCAAATTTACACTCTGAACAGTGAAAAATGTGATTTTTAGGTTTTTTGGGCATTCTAAGACATATATATGACAAAAATAAGAAGATGGAAGTGAGCCATCATAGAATATTCAAGAAAACAACTCAAAAAACACCATTGAAGTCGATTCTGAAGTGGATTTCCTTTAAGATTGAATACTCCCAGTTGATTTCTTAGGAGATTATAATGAGTTTCTTTATTTCTTTCGGTTATATTGTCTTTTGGATATTTTTATTTTCAAGCATCAACTAATTTTTTAAATACCTAGGGAGATGAACCCTATGATGACTTCTGTCATTTGATTTTTATTTTACGCAATAATTTTTTTAGTTTATTGTTCTCAATTATGTCTGTTTAATTTCTTGGTTTAATATTTCTAGAATATTAATCCATGTTTGGTGTGCTTAAATTAGAGGAAAAATTGTAACACCCAAAACCTGGCCTAGAAGTTTAGGCTGGATTCCAGAGGTCACATTGATCACCGAAGTGATCGTGGGAGAAATTTTAGTTTAACCAGTTAGAAAACAAATGGTATTTAAGTTACATAAAACTCTCCGTTGTAAAATCCTGATATTACAAAAATTTTAATCCCAAAAGAAGCTTACGTGCGTATACCACAATATTTCATACCACAGTATTCAAAATTAAACTTATAATTCAAATCGTTTATTCATAAATGCGAAATTTATGAAAAATACTTTTAAAGTCAATAATAAAACGTGGCTGTCCGAGACCTCCGGCGTGCCAAGTCCAGCAAAGAAAATACCTGAAAAAGGGAAACTGAGGGGGGTGAGCTACACGAGCCCAGTGTGAGATCGAAACGACAGAAAAATGAAAATTTAGCGTTATAATAAAAACGACATATCACAATGGTAATCTGATATCCAAATAATCATCACAACCAAAACAGAACCATCAGTACTAAACTTATCGATTTATATACCGTTAATCTCTCAATCAGATAGACAGACACGCAAAATGTAGAACAAATGCAACAACGAAAGCCACCCATCCAGCCAAACACCCTTTCGTCCCCCAGTCACACCACAAATGAGCTATAAGAAACTCAACTAGACTGCACACCACATAGGACCATGATAGGCCCATCCAACCCTACACACCATGAATGTGAAACAAAGCCACGTAATAGCAATATGCAGCTGAGCTGCCAGAAGTATCGTACTATGCGGTAAACCGCTATACAGACGTATTGCAGTTAAAACTGCCAAATTAGATCAGACTTCCTTCTCTTCATATCCTAAACCCAAAATCATAATGCAAATGCAAGAATGCACACCAAACACTATCAATTACACAGACGTAGAAGCTCATAACCAGTTAGTCAGTTACAAAATTGATGTACACAGTTTCCAGACAGTCACACATACACCCACATCACTTAACCATTGAAGTAGATACTCATTATTAGGCAATATCACATTAACGAGTCACTTAACTAATGCAACGCTTGCATATAACAGATATGTCTGAGTCAAAACAGAGTCTCAACTACCCTTACTAAGACCTAACCAAGGGTCGAAACACACAGAACCACAAACAGGTCATAAATCAACATAATACAAAAAATTTGGCGTGGTAGGACCACATGGCCGTGTGCCTCGGCCATGTGGAATTGCCCAGGCTGTGTGGGGGTCTACATGCCCATGTGGAGGACATACACGCCTGTGTGGAGGGGGCACACGCCCGTGTGGAGGGGGCACACGCCCGTGTGAACATCCCGTGTAACTCACTGTCCAAAAGTACTAAAAATGAAGAACAGAAGACACACAGCCGTGTGGAGGTCTCACACGCCCTTGTGGCTAGGCTGTGTGGTACCAAAAATCATCGAAAACCTTAAATTCCCAAATCTGCCACATGGCCATGTAGCCAGGCCGTGTGGCACTTAATCTTACTCGAAAACCCTAATTCCTAATTCCACACGGCCCTGTGAACAAACACACGCCCGTGTGGCCACCTTTGTGGTCACGAAACCACTTTAAAACAACCTGAAAAACATGAATTCCAACATCAAATGATCCTTAACCTCTAATATTGCAAAAACACACCCCAACCAGTCGAATTTTACGTAAAACTGCAATAATTGACACTTTAAATGATAATTTCAGAAACCCACAAACCATGTCGAAATTCACAGAACCAAATTAGAATTTCATCAATAACAAAAAAGGAAAAGTTTTCGAACCCACACCTTATTTCACGATAGCAACCACCGAAATCGTTCGATTCGCTCCTCCAAACCAACTCTGAGACCTCAATTACAAGCACAACTAAACTATGAGAATTAATTAGCAACACAACAAAATTGAAGCAATCCCCCATTAAAACAAAAGACAAAACTTACCCAATTTTAAACCAATCCAACAGAACACTCGAGCCTAATCAATCGACCATGACGATGACAAACCCGAGATTAACTTGATGAACATAAAAGAAAAAGAAGAAACGAAAATCTTGAAATTGAAAAACAAAAGGAGAAGGTAGAAAACGTCCAGAGAGTGAGAGGAAAAGAACGTGTGTTTGTTTTTTTTCTTTCTTATCAAATTTCTTATAACCAATTTAAAATAAAAATAAAATAGAAATAAATAAATAAACAAATAAATGCTGAAAACTTAAAAGCAACAAAAAGAAAACAAATTCCTCAAAGCGCACATGAGAACTCGAACTCGGGACCCCAAGCTAAACTAACACACAACCAACCACCAAACCAGCAGGCCCATTCTGACATTAAAACACAACAACAAATCGAATTGTCCGATCTAGCCACCGAACTTACCCACAAATCTCAAAACTTCCAACCCCAAATTCCGGGGTGTTACAGAAATAGACAATGTTTAAGAGTAGATCTTGCGTAATTGAGTGGAGTTGCATGCAGTCCTAAAACTAAGACAACATAAATGTACTAGCTTAGAGTCAAATCTAATAAGGGAATCCATAGATCGAGTTAATGCGATAATAGGGGTTTAAATTAGAAAGAAATTCCAATTAATCAACTTAGAGTCAGTTGCTCTTACTCTCGAAAGAGATATAAACATAATTTAGGGATTTCTATGGATCAAGTTACTAAACAAAGAAATTGTGTAATTTAGATTAATAATGACAGATGAAATCTAGGTTAATTCTTTCCTTTGTATTATTTTTCTTATTGGTTGTTAATCGATTATTTTCTTGATTTGTTCTTTTGTCGTGTTCGTTAGTTAATTAATTTAGTTAATTTTAGTTTTTAATCAATCACAGAAATTATTCGGTTCAATAATAGAACGACAGTAATTACTAGTACTTTTAGTCTTCATGGGAACGATATCTTTGCTCACCATAGCTATACTACTAATTATAGATGCATTTGCCTTAGTCAAATTTTTAGTTGGTTTCGTAGATATCAATTGATTGGTCAAATAGCATCGACTTCTAATTTTCCTTTATATTTTCTCCTATTTTTGTAGGACATTAAAGGGACAATTTTTGTATGCAATTGACACTTGTTAAGATCCACTATGAGGTATTGAGTATATATATGGTAAGAAGGGGAACGTCTAGATGGTTTTTCTTGATTCAATATTCTGGTTCTTCTTCTTAAACTTAAATGTTCTCTTCTTCTTTCAAGTTGGAAGTTAAGGTTTTGAATTAATCAGTGGATCTTCCACCTTCTGTTAAGCCTGATAGTGTTGTATGTAGGTTTTTGAAAGAGTAAGGATGTTAAAAATCTTGTAAACAGTAAGTTATGAGTGGGAAGCCCTGAATGCGGATCATCTATAGTTGAGATAATAGAAAATTGTCAATAAATGGATTTTTAATGGTGGTTGCATGTTCTTTTAAATAGTTACGGCTGTTGATTTGTAAAGGACATTCAGGTTTAGAACTTTGAGTTGCAGTAAAGGTGAGTATCAAGTGAGCCTCTACCCTGATTCATGTAAGTTAATTTTAATTGTAAAGATGCATGTTGATATCATCACGGATAACAGGTAAGTGAGTAAAGCATCGTAATGTTGTTGCATGTCTACAACTGAGGTAAATGAGTTATTGTATTAATAGAAGGATGTGTGATTTTAGGAAGATTATTGAATTAGTGATTTGTGTTTTAGAAGGAATTAATAGGTTAAGTGATTTTGAAAACGAGGTATCGAGACCTTGAGTTTATAAATCTGAGCCGTAAATAATTTTAGAAATATTTATGGAGTGTCATTGAGTTAGTATTAAAGTTTTGTTATAAAATTTTAACATTTCTGTACTTAATTAACTAAAAATGACTAAATTGAAAAAGGAGCAAAATTTGCTAAAATGAGTAAATAGCTTAAGTAATAATTAAGGAAGGACCAAAAAGGTAAATATACACTTATTATAAGGATGGACGGCATGTGGGTAAAAGAAATAGACAAAACTAGTGTGAACTAAGGGCAAAATGGTAATTTGGTTAAAATTAAAAATAAAACTATTGACCAAATTGAATTCTAGACATTTCTTCTTCAAATTTTCAGTCCAAAAATGGCATTGAAGGTTCTGTAAACTAGTTTTTCATGTTTTTGCATCATATCGAGAACCCAAAGAAAATCGTGGAAAAGAGAAATTATCTGAATAGTTCCTGATCTACAACAAATTTTACAAATTAGCCCAGGTAAGTTCATATGGTTAAATTTTTAACGTTATTTGTTAAATTGATGAATAGTAATATGTATTTATTCATATTATTTGTTGAAAATAAATTATTGTAAAAATTATGAAATTGAATCAAATATTCGAAGTGAACGGAACGCAGGATTGAGTACAATCGTTCAGTGCAAAAGAGGAATTGACGGTAAATTATCTAAGTAAATCGAGGTTCAGCATTTGTTACGAACTCTCGTGTTTACTTTCCGTTTAGCTCTCATGAGCTTCAGTTTAAACCTTCTGGGTTTCAGTTCAGCTCTTTTGAGCTTCAGTTTAACCCTTATGGGTTTCCTTTCAGCTCCTATGAGCTTCCGTTCAACCTTTACGGGTTTCCGTTTTGCACCTATGTGCTTTTGCGTAGCCTTCGAGCTTTTGTTTACGATGTACTCAAATCCGTAAGGCGTTCTCTGGTTTGATAAAGATTGGTAAGTGCCAGATGGAATTAATGTGGAAGAATTTAAGTTATTATTATTGAGCTCAAATAAGTGAATTCATCAATTGAGTTGTGACTGGCAGGAAATGTTTACGAAATGATTTACCTAAATGAATTGTTATAGTACGTTCGGTAAGATTTATGTTTAAAGCCAACAAACTTACTACACTTCATTAAGCTTACTTGTGTTGTTTAATGTTCTTTGTTGATTTCAAAAAGTTCAGAGGATCGGATCAACACATCGGGTCACACTATCCAGATTACTCCGGTAGATTTTGTTGTACAATTTATGGTTTATATGACATCTATAGGGATGGATTAAAAAGGGCTAAACTTGAAGTATAATTATGAATAACAAATATATATAGATATATGTGTGTGTGTGTGTGTGTGTGTGTGTGAAGTTACTTTAACAAAGTTAAACAAATGATTTTTTTGTTAACATATTATGTTAAATACATGTTTTGGCTTGAATTAATTGTTTGGTTGAGATATATTAGTGTATTTCAATGTTGTGTGCAGGTGGATAATGAAAGGGTGAGAAAAGTGGCCTTAAAATGGCATATTTTCGTCCACACGGGCAAAGAAATGGGCGTGTGTCTCAGCCGTGTGTGACACATGGCCTGGTACATGGGTGTGTAGTCTGGCCGTGTGTCCCCTTCACCTTAAAATTTTAAAACAGAATGCTCAATTTTTACACACGGCCTAGCACACGGGCGTGTGGCTTGGCCATGTGACCCTTGCACTTCACACACGGCCTAGCACACGGGCGTGTGGTTGGCCATGTGACCCAAGTTAGTAGCTGCCCTAATTTGAACACGGGCAGGGACACGACCGTGTGTCTCACATCGAATGTCACACGACCTATGACACGGGCGTGTCACTTGGCGATATGATCCACACGGCCTAACCAAACGGGCGTGTGTCCCCTGCTCGTATGAAAAATTTTAAGATTTTCGAAAAATTTTCCAGAGTGTCCGATTTAATCCCGACTCAGTTCTAAAGTGTATATCGGGCTTTAAGAGCCGATCCAAGGGACAATATAACAGCATGTTTGGTTGGGGGCTTAAGAATAGATTCCAACCCAGTTCTGCGGGCCCACCACCAAACATTAGTTTGGTTGGCTGTAATGCTATTACAGCCCGAATCTATTCAGGGTGTATTACGGGAAAAAGGCTGAATAGCCATTCCCTTCCCTCACCATTGAATAGCTATTCATTCCTATGCAAAGTAAATTGTTTCCCCATTTCAATTTTTGCCCTCATCTCTACCTAGAGACTGAAGAAGCACTACAACCATCATCTTCTCCCTCCGTTCATAGGTAAATTTTTTTTTCTCATCTCTATGTTTCCCTTTTTCCTTTTGATTGCAGAAAAGACCTAGGTCAATCTATTCTTCATTTTTTCTTCTTTTTCTTCAGTCAATAAAACTTGTAGAATTTGTCATCGGCCAACAAAAGGCAAATAAGGTAAACCATTCCTTCTACTTCCAATGCCTGTTTTGAATTGAATTCCTTGACTTTTCTAGTTAAGTATGTTCTGAATTTTGAACAAATAAATCTTAACTTTGCTTCAACGCAAGAGAGATTACTCAATGAATACGGGTAAGGAAGCCTTTTCGTCTTAGAAAGGTTTTTCAAGGTTTCCTTCTCTGTATTTGTTAGAATGGAAGGGAGAACAATGGAGGGAAGGAAAGAAAAGGGATTTTTGTTTTTAGCTACACATGTTTTGTACAAGATATGGATAATGGAATGAAAGAAAAAGTTAGCTTCTTCGTATTGGCTTCCCCTCTGTGTGACTCAAAATCCATCATTTACAGTTACAAAACAATATAATTATATTTTGTTTAAATAAATACTTAATTTTTTCAATTTACCAAACAAACCTAGGAATTGTTCTGTGAAGTATGTACTAGCTTGCTTGATCACTCAATAAATTGTAAGGAGGTATGGCTTATTAGTTTTTGGAAGTAATTTCTTAACTTTTGGCTTTAATTTTGGCTGAATATCTTGAATAATTGAAGTTCTTTATGAGTTTTTGATCTTTGAAAGCTGGAGAAGTGGTTATTTACTTTGAAAACAAATTCAGATGAACAAAAATTTTATAAACTATTGCATTAAGTTACTTTGAGCTTCATGTTAATGTCATGCTTTATACCATAGTTAAGCGTATGTTTCTCTTTTGCTAATTTTAGTTTTTATTGTCTTTCTGTTTGGAGGACAGATTTGGATGTTCAAACTATAATGGAAGAAGCCAAGTCTAGATGGCTACGTCCAAATGAAATTCATGCATTACTTTGCAACCACAAGTATTTCCCCATCTACGTGAAGTCGGTGAACCTGCCCAAAAGTAACTTCTGATGATAATCAGTTCCCCTTTCCCATGATTTCGTGAAGTAACAAGCTAATCTATGTTTAACTGCTGAAAGGTCTGCTTAAAGAAATAAATGACTTAGCTTTACTGTTCTTTAAGTTCATACCGCGAGTTATGTTAATTTCTGCTAAGTTTATATGTCAATAGTTAATAATAAACTTCCTTTTTTTTGTGAGTTAAGTTAGGCTTGATGTTATTACTATTTGCCTTTTGCTTCCTATTCATTATTAGCAAAAACCAAATGCATCAACTAAGCATAGCCATATTTGTTTAATCTAATGCAGTATTAATGGATTGCCACAAGTCAGCATTTTGTAAGAGAATGTCCTGTTGTATTACTTATGGCTTTAGGAAATTATTATTATTATTGTTATTTTTGGCTATAGACCTTAGGAAATTATGACTTTGCTTTCAAATGAACAGTATGTTTCCTGTGTAACTTCCATACTTAAAGTACTAAACAAGTGTACTTATAGAATAACTAATTGTATTCTTGATGTTGTAGGTGGTACTATTGTATTTTTTGACCGAGAGATGATAAGAAGTGTTAGGTTGGGGAAAAGAGAAATGAGAGAAGAGTTGGGAAAATGAGTGGAAAAGATTGTGGTACTGGGATTTTAGGCTTTGATCATCCTTATCAGTGTGGTCAATGGCATTGTAGTAAAGCACTTATGATTCAATTCAAACACCCTTTCTTTTTATCCATCATTGCAAGCACCTACATGCCTTGACAATAACTTGTTGGAACATCTGCAAACAAAGAATTAAATCCTACATTTTGGGCATTAATAGGGGAACACCTTTACTTGATGATAGTAACGTGTTTATTAAGAAAAGAGGCATCAAAATAATCATACAACACACTGGTACTAGTGCTTGATAATTGAACCAAAGAATGAATGCTTATAAATAGGCATAAACAAATCATATATACGCAGATGAAAGGACTCGTTTCAATCCAAAATGAACGATTTACAAGAAACTAAGGACAGAAAAACCAAAAACACGAACATAAATCGATACAAAACGATAAAATTAAAGACTGTCCAAGCAGTTTCCTAACTAACATCGATCTATTTCATTTCGAACAATTAGAGATGACAAATGAGTTGCAATAACATAGTATACTACTGAACCATAAGATGCTTCGCGATGATCCTTGGCTGTGTCAGTTTGGGAGATCAAAATCCGGGGTACTTCTAATTTCTTCAAGTGCAAGAAAAGAAAGGGAAAGAACGGGGTTCTACATTTTCTGTTTCTACTAACATTATCGAGCATGGTTTGTTCTTCTTTTTCTTCTGTTTAGGAGGCTGAAGAACAATTTTAATGGCTGAATCGAAAACCGACTTCAAATTCTGTTATTAAATATTATTAAATATTATATTAAGAATGTTATTAAATTATATGTTATTTTATTAAATTGTATTTAATAATAATTATGTTAAAATATGATTAAATTTTTATTAAAATATATTTAACAATAATCTTATTAGAATTTAATAACAATAATCATCTATCTACAAAAATTATGTTAAGGGTACTTTGGTCATTTAAGCCTTTTTCCTTATACTATTACAACATCTATTCCATTTAACCGAACACAAGAATTCTATTACAGCTCTATTCCATTCCATTCAACCAAACAATTGAATTATTAATTACAGCTGTATTCTATTACAACTCTATTTAATTACAGCCCTATTCCATTATAGTGAACCAAACGTACCCTAAGTGTTTTATGATTGATTCTTAATATGAGTAATAAAGTTGTGAAATGTTCGTATTTCTTCCGTAAATTCTGGTAATGCTCTGTAACCCTATTTCGGCGACGGATAAAGGTTAGGGGTGTTATATTTATTGGTATCAGAGCTTCAGTTTAGCTGATTCTCGAAATGAATGTGATGTGTAAAGTGTCTAGAAATACATGCCATAAAAATCTGTGATAGTGTGATGTGTATGATTCGATCTAATTCTTGTTTTTCTTATAGATTGTAAAGATGTTAGATAGATCCGAACATGCTGAACGTGATGAAGCTAATAGTAGAGTACAAACATCTGAGCACGGGACAAGTGGTAGTGTCCCAATTTCTTCAATGTAGGAGCAAGAACTTAAAAATATGTTCTATGGGTTTATGAACAAATGGTTTAACGATTTTATGCAAGAAAGAAATCAGGTTTAGCAACCTCCTTCTCCTCCTGCACCATCTATAGTACCTTCGGTTGTTCCTCCTCCTCCAGTAACTGAATCCAGTAAATGTGCTCCAATAGAAAAACTTAAAAAGTTTGGGGCCGAGGAATTTTGGGGAAGATCAGATGATAATCCAGTCAAAGCTAAATATTTGCTTCAGAATATAGTAAGAGTTTTTGAGAAATAGCTTGTTTCCCATATGATTATTTGAGATGTGTTGTTTCCTTATTTGTTTCCTTAACAAATATGCCCGAGAAATTGTACCAACCAAAGAGGAAATGTGTATTCGGTTTGAAAAAGGGTTAAATAATGAAATTAGAATGATGATTGGCGGCACAAAAATAGGGGAATTTGTTATTCTGTCAGATCGTGCCCAGAAAATGGAAGAGGTATATAACAAAAAGATGCAACGTGACAAATGAAATACATAATCTTACAAGAGAAGCTCATCCAAATCGTTTTCAACATTTTCGGCTAAAAAGTCTAAGGAGGAGCCCAATCGAGCCACTTCAATGTCTGAGCGATCAAATAAGAATAGGGTGACTCAACAAGATTTTGGGGTAACTATTAGACCTATAGCTAGTGTAGGTAGTGTACAGAATGTTTCGAGGCCTAAATGTAAATATTGTGGAAAGTATTACCCAGGTGAATGCAGAGGCAAAATGGGATCTTGTTATAAATGCGGAGCCACTGACCATTTCATTCGAGATTGTCCTCAACTGCAAAAAGAAGAAGATGTACAAAAAGGAAAGCAATTAGACACTTGCCAAATAAGTAAACATTCAGGCCAAAGCAGTGCTACTGGGGCTACTCGTTCGAATATGAGAGATAAAGCTACTCGGTTAGAGACTAAAGCGCTGATACATACTTATGCTATTCGAGCAAGAGAAGAAGCTATAGCTCCAAATGTAATCGCTGGTACATTCTATCTTTTTGATGTTATTTATATGCATTGTTTGACCCTGGGTCTACACATTCTTATATTTGTTCTGCATTAGCATCAGAAAATAAATTGTCTATTGAACCCACTGATTATGATGTTCAAGTCACTAATCCATTAGGCCAAAGTGTGATAGTTAATTTAATGTGTCGAAATTGTCCATTGAAAGTAAAAGGCTGTGAATTCCCTGTTGATTTGATGTTGTTACCCTTTCGGGAATTTGATGTTATTTTGGGAACGGATTGGTTAACGAAACATGATGCTATAGTAAATTGTAGAGAAAAACGGATTGATCTGAAATGTCAGATAGGGGAAGTAATTTCGGTTGAGTTTGGGAATTCAAAAGACATTACTAGAATTATTTCAGCCCTTTCAGCCCAGAGATTGTTGCGTAAGGGTAATGGAGAATTTTAGCCTACATTCTAGATACTCGGGTTTCTGAATCAAAGCTAGAAAAGCTATCAGTTGTTAATGAGTTTTCTAATGTATTTCCTGAGGAATTACCTAGTTTACCACCTGATTGTAAAGTTGATTTTGTAATTGATGTGGTTCCGGGAACAGCTAATATCGATAACACCATACCGTATGGCACCAGCTGAGTTAAAAAAATTAAAGACACAATTGCAAGAGTTATTAGACAAAGGATTCATCAGGCCGAGTATATCTCCTTGGGGTACACCTGTCTTTTTTGTGAAAAAGAAAGATGGCTCTTTGATATTGTGTATAGATTACAGACAGCTGAACAAGGTCACAATCAAGAATAGATATCCTTTACCTCGTATTGACGATTTGTTTGATCAGCTGAAAGGTACTGCAGTATTTTCAAAGATAGATATCAGATCTGGGTATTATCAGTTGAAAGTTAAAGAGTGTGATGTGCCGAAGACTGCTTTCAGAACTCGGTATGGTTATTATGAGTTTTTAGTAATGTCATTCGGTTTGACCAATGCTCCTGCTGCTTTCATGGTTTTGATAAATTGAATTTTCCAACCATATTTAGATAGATTTGGGGTTATGTTTATTAATGATATATTGATCTATTCTAAGACAGAATCCGAACATGCACAATATTTGAGAATTGTGTTACAGACTTTGAGGGAGAAGCAGTTGTATGCAAAGTTCAGTAAATGTGAATTTTGGCTTCATGAGGTTAGATTTTTAGGACATATTGTATCAGCTGAAGGGATTCGAGTGGATTCGAGTAAAGTCTCTGTTGTGATGAATTGGAAAATTCCAAAGAATATTACAGAAGTGCAAAGTTTTCTGGGTTTAACAGGTTATTACCAACGATTTGTTAAGAATTTTTCGATGATTGCTTCACCTTTGACCCGATTACTTCAGAAGAACATTGAGTTTTTCTGGTCTAATGAGTGTCAACAGAGCTTTGATCAGTTAAAGAAGATGTTGACTAAAGCTCCAGTATTAACTCAACCAGAATCGGGAGTTCCGTATGTTGTGTACAGTGATGCATCTCTAAATGGATTGGGTTGTGTCTTAATGCAGTCGGGAAAAGTAGTAGCTTATGCTTGTCGACAGTTAAAATCACATTAGAAGAATTATTGCACGCATGATCTTGAGTTGGCTGCAACTATGTTTGCTTTGAAAATATGGAGACATTATTTATACGGTGAAAAATGCTATGTGTACACAGATCATAAAAGTCTGAAATATTTGATAACTCAGAAGGAGCTGAATTTGAGACAGAGACGGTGGCTAGAGCTATTGAAAGATTATGATTTGATTATTGACTACCACCCGGGGAAAGCTAATGTAGTTGCTGATGCATTCAGTCGGAAGTCATATTTGTTTACACTTCGGGCGATGAACACGCATTTGTCTCTTAATATGTATTAGCAAAGATGAAAGTAAAACCTTTGTTCCTTCAACGAATTTGGGAATTCCAAGGTGATGATCTGAAATTGGTATTGAAAAAACAGATGGTTTGGGACAATTTGAGTTTAGAGTATACTATTGATGATAGCGGTATGTTACATTATCGCAATAGAATTTGTGTTCCGAATAATTCAGATCTGAAAAATGATATTCTTTCTGAAGCTCACAATAGTATGTATTCTATTTATTCGGGTAGCACGAAAATGTATTGTGATTTGAAACGGATGTATTGATGGTTGGGTGTGAAACGAGAGATCTGTGAATTTGTAGCAAAGTGTCTGATTTGTCAACAAGTCAAAGTAGAGCTTCAGGTACCAACGAGTTTGCTACAATCTGTCATGATTCCTGAGTGGAAATGGGAGCATGTCACAATGGATTTTGTATCTGGATTACCTGTGACTCCGAGAAAGAAAGATTTGATCTGGGTGATTGTTGATAGATTGACTAAGTTGGCATATTTTGTCCCGATCAGAACCGACTTTTCGCTTGAGAAGTTAGCAGAATTGTATATATCAGAGATTATGCGATTACATGGGGTTCCTACATCCATTATTTTAGATCAGGATCCGAGGTTTACATCGAGTGTAACATCCTGAAATTGGGCCTAGTAGGATTGGGCCCAATGGGCCTTGAGCGTAGTAGCGTTTAAATTTTTGGAGAATAAGAGATTGGCTTAAATGCAAGTTGGACCTTTTAGATAAGTGATTTTGGAAGGTTAGAGGGCTTCTATGGAGTCCCGGGATCAAACTTTGAATTTAGGGAAATTTTGGTTTTAGGCGGAAAAAACTTTGAATTGCACACTGAGTTTTCGTAAACTCACCCTCTCTTTTTAAATGTTTCAGGTAATCATTAGGCCGCGGATTTGGGGAGCCGAGGCAGACTTGTGGTGGCCCTGCAATGTTTTTTCGTAAACTCGGTTCTTTTAATTAAACTTACTTTTAATTTTGGGATTTTGATATGTAATAAGGCCTTTGGTATTTTATTTGGTTTTAGCTTTCAATTTGGTTACTGTTTACTATTTAATGTTCAATATGGGATTTTCCTGAAATGATAATAAACCGTTTTTATTCAAAATTACTTAAACTCGATTTTCACAACAAATACAATTTTATTCAAATTAATAACAACTTTGTAAAGTGGGCATTGAATGAATTGACTTTTATAAACAAACCACAAAACGCGGAGTTTCAAAAAGAATACGAACTTTTTAACAAACGCACAGTTTTTAAACAACCCTTTTATGTGACATGCCAGATTCGGTCGTAACGTTTAGGCCGGGTTTGGGGTGTTACAATTATGGTATTAGAGCCCAGTTTCAAAAACTAGGCTGTGGGTTTGGGTTCAAACATGTTTTCAAAGGATGGTTTGAAAAATGGTTTAGAAAAATATATATCTCTTTTCTGGAAGTATGGCACCCGAGTCTCCGGCACCAAATCCGTAAGTTTCCTTTTTACTATATTCTATTATATGCTGAATGATTGTATTTATTCTGCGATGTGTGGATGTGATGCTTGAATATAGGAATTGTATGTATGTGTGGAAAATATCTGTTTGCTCCGGTGTTAGATAGTTGGTTATGTGAAGGGTTTCAAGATTTAGTTAGAAAGGGTATTAGTGTTATTAGAATCAGAGTGCGCAGCGTGGGCATAGTGTTGTAAGGTAGGATATACGACTGTTAGTTAGTTGGAAATTTCGAGGATGAAATTTCTTTGAGGAGGGTAGATTTGTAACATCCTGAAATTGGGCCTAGTAGGATTGGGCCCAATGGACCTTGAGTGTAGTAGCGTTTAAATTTTCGGAGAATAAGAGATTGGCTTAAATGCAAGTTGGACCTTTTAGATAAGTGATTTTGGAAGGTTAGAGGGCTTCTATGGAGTCCCGGGATCAAACTTTGAATTTAGGGAAATTTTGGTTTTAGGCGGAAAAAACCCTGGAAGTTGGCAGGTAGGCCTTAAGAATAAAATATGGAGAAAATCACACAAGTGGAGTGTGTGGTATAGTGGCAAAGTGATGCCACATAAGAGACAAGGGGGTGACGCCACAGGGAAGGAAGGAGGTCCAAGGTTCAAGTCTTGGCTTTTTCATTTTGGTTTTTTTTTACTTGGATCTTAGAATTTGGGCCATAGTTTATATTTAGTTGCGCATGGTTTAAGACACAAGAGGAGCTTGTGGCCAAGTGGTAAGCGGCGTGGATTATGTTGCAAGGGAGCCTGCGTTCGAATCTCGTGAGAAGCAAAGGAGTATTTATTTTGCGGATTGGACGGCAAGAGTTTCAGTTGAATTTAAACTCTACTGACGAAAGGATCCCACATCGGAAAGACACAAAGAATGAAGGTGAAGAGCTAGCTATATAAAGAGCATCCTAGGAGGAGAGTAAACACATCTTGGAGGGCCTGTGGGCACAGGAGTGGTCGCAGCACGGTTTAACACCAGAGTCCTATCAGGTGTGTAACTCTCTCTACTCTAGTTGTAGAGCGGCAAATGCCGAAGTGCCGATCACGGCAATAGTAGCCACACGAGCGTGCGAGCGCACTTGTGGGGCTTCGACGCGATAGTTGAGGCCATCAATAGTATTCTTGTGGGTTGGGGCTGCTTGGGCCTCGATGGGCCGAAGTGGGCCCAATGGGCCTGTGGGCCCATATGAGTAAATTGTATGATTGTTTAGTATATGTTGAACTAGACTAGGTGGAACTTATATACGTGGCTAGATTTGTGCTAGGTGGGCCACACGAGCGTGTGGGCCCGGATGGGCCGAAATCGGGTTTTAGGCCCAATTATCCGGTACGACCGGAAATGGTAGCTGAGTCGCTAGTGGCGACATTAGGCCTTCGAAAAGGCCATTGCAGGTGCGAATTTACGAAAATACCCTTGGTGGGTAAATTACGAAAATACCCTTGGTAAGTAAAATTACGATTATACCCTTAGAGGTTGATTAGCTTGATTTTGTTGTTTTATGTCTATCTGATTATGATGGTAACTCATGTTATTCTTATATTTGATATATGTTTTGCATACATGACACATTGCATATATCTGAATAATATGTATGTTGCATGGGCATATGGGTGATATGATATGAAAAGGGAAGTGTTTCGGTGGTTTTTACCATATTATTCGGTGATTTATGTCACATATTATGTATCCGGTGACTTATGTCACATATTATGATTTCGGTGACTCTGTCACATTATCTGGTGGCCATGCCACGATTATAAGGGCGATGTGCAGTTGACTGCAGCGACTGCCTTCAATGGTGTGTAGCGGATGGAGGGTCGATTTAGTAATCCCCACGGTGTGATTGGCAGGTACGGGTGGTGTGTAGAGGATGGATATCTAGGTGGGTTCGGGGATTGCATTTTCATTCTTATATGTACATGTGATTTAATATGCTATGGTTCGATATGCTATGTTATGGGCTTATGGCCGAATATGACTAGAGAATGGGTTTTGCATCATTTGGCATGTGCTATCTGCTATACTGTGATGTTAGGGCTACGGCCCGATTCGATTTATGTGGGCCTCAGCCAAGTATGTTATTGTGAGGGCTAAGGCCCAATCTGCTTTTGTGGGCTTAGGCCCAGTTATCACTCGTAAGGGGAATTGCACACTGAGTTTTCGTAAACTCACCCTCTCTTTTTAAATGTTTCAGGTAATCATTAGGCCGCGGATTTGGGGAGCCGAGGCAGACTTGTGGTGACCCTGCAATGTTTTCTCGTAAACTCGGTTCTTTTAGTTAAACTTACTTTTAATTTTGGGATTTTGATATGTAATAAGGCCTTTGGTATTTTATTTGGTTTTAGCTTTCAATTTGGTTACTGTTTACTATTTAATGTTCAATATGGGATTTTCCTGAAATGATAATAAACCGTTTTTATTCAAAATTACTTAAACTCGATTTTCACAACAAATACAATTTTATTCAAATTAATAACAACTTTGTAAAGTGGGCATTGAATGAATTGACTTTTATAAACAAACCACAAAACGCGGAGTTTCAAAAAGAATACGAACTTTTTAACAAACGCACAGTTTTTAAACAACCCTTTTATGTGACATGCCAGATTCAGTCGTAACGTTTAGGCCGAGTTTGGGGTGTTACATCGAGATTTTAGAGTAAATTTCAAGAAGCTCTGGGTACAAAGTTAAATTTCAGCACAACATTTCATCCTCAGACTAACAGACAATCAGAACGTGTGATTCAGATTCTAAAAGACATGTTGAGATGTTGTATACTCGAGTTTGGAGATAGCTGAGAAAGGTATTTACCCTTGGCTGAATTTGCCTATAACAATAGTTATCAGTCCAGCATAAAATGGCACTATTTGAAGCTCTTTATGGAAGAAAATGCAAGACTCTATTGTATTTTCTGAATTGAGTGAATCCAAGTTAGTAGGATTTGATTCGATCCGAGAAACCGAAGAAAAAGTTTGAATCATTAGGGACAGTTTAAAAGCTACTTCAGACCGTCAGAAATCATATGCAGACTTGAAAAGAAGAGTTATAGAATTTGCGTTTGGCGATTGAGTGTTTTTAAAAGTTTCACCATGGAAAAAAGTATTACGATTTGGCAGAAAAGGGAAACTAAGTCCAAGATTTATTGGGCGTATGATATTGTAGAAAGAATTGGCCCTGTGGCTTATCGGTTAGCCCTGCCTCCAGAACTTGAGAAAATTCATAACGTGTTTCATGTGTCTATGCTAAGATGGTATAGATCAGATCCTTCACAAGTGATTCCTTATAGTGAAATTGAGATACGACTGGATATGACCTATCAGAAGAACCAGTGAAGATTTTGGCTCGAGAGGTTAAAGAATTATGGAATAAACGAGTACTGTTAGTTAAAGTGTTGTGGCATCGTCATGGTTCGGAGGAGGCAACCTGGGAAATAGAAGAATCAATGAGATCATAGTATCCGAACTTATTTTCAAATAACAAATTTCGAGGACGAAATTTCCTAAAAGGGGGAGAGTTGTAACAACCTAATTTTCAGTGGTGTCGAAAATAGTGGTTTGAGACCACTAAATTTGACGAGTGAGTGTGAAAATATTATTATTTATTATTTATGAGTTAAATGTGATTTTAGGAAGATTATTGAATGAGTGATTTGTGTTTTAGAAGAAATTAATAGGTTAAGTGATTTTGAAAACGAGGTATCGAGACCTCGAGTTTAAAAATCTGAGCCGTAAATATTTTTAGAAATATTTATGGAGTGTCATTAAATCAGTATTAAAGTTTCGTTGGAAAATTTTAACATTTTGGTACTTAATTAACTAAAAATGACTAAATTGAAAAAGGAGCAAAATTTGCTAAAATGAGTAAATAGCTTAAGTAGTAATAAAGGAAAGACCAGAAAGGCAAATATACACTTATTATAAGGACGGACGGCATGTGGGTAAAAGAAATAGACAAAACTAGTGTGAACTAAGGGCAAAATGGTAATTTGGTTAAAATTAAAAATAAAACTATTGACCAAATTGAATTCTAAACATTTCTTCTTCAAATTTGTTGCGAACTCTCGTGTTTACTTTCCGTTTAGCTCTCATAAGCTTCAGTCAACTCTTATGAGTTTCAGTTTAACCCTTCTGGATTTAAGTTAAGCTCTTTAAGCTTTGGTTTAACCCTTATGGGTTTCCGTTAAGCTCCTATGAGCTTCCGTTCAACCCTTACGAGTTTCCATTTCGCACCTATGTGCTTCTGTGTAGCCTTCGGGCTTCTGTTTACGATGTACTCAAATCCATAAGACTTTCTCTGGTTTGATAAAGATTGGTAAGTGCCAGATGGAATTAATGTGGAAGAATTTAAGTTATTATTGTTATTGAGCTCAAATAAGTGAATTCATCAATTGAGTTGTGACTGGTAGGAAATATTTACGAAATGATTTACCTAAATGAATTGTTATAGTATTTTCGGTAAGATTTATGTTTAAAGCCAATGAACTTACTAAGTTCATTAAGCTTACTTGTGTTGTTCAATGTTCTTTGTAGATTTCAAGAAGTTCAGAGGATCGGATCAACACATTGGGTCACTCCAGATTACTCCAGTAGATTTTGTTGTACATTTTGTGGTTTATATGGCATGTATAGGGATGGATTAAAAATGGCTAAACTTGAAGTATAATTATGAATGAAAAATTTATATATGTGTGTGTGTTTGTTTGTATGTATATAATTAGGAATAGGTTTTGGTAAATTAATGAGTGAAGTTAGTTTAGCAAAGTTAAACAAATGATTTTTGTGTTAACATATTATGTTAAATACATGTTTTGGCTTGAATTCATTGTTTGGTTGAGATATATTAGTGTATTTCAATGTTGTGTGCAGGTGGATAATGAAAGGGTGAGAAAAGTGGCCTTAAAATGGCCTATTTTCGTCCATACGGGTAGAGACACGGGCGTGTGTCTACGTGGGTGTGTAGTTTGGTAGTGTGTATCCCTTGCAACTTAAAATTTTAAAATAGAATGCTCAAGTTTTTACAAACGGGCGTGTGGCTTAGCCGTGTGACCCCTGCACTTCGTACACAGCCTAGCTTCTAAAGTGTATATCGGGCTTTGAGGGCCCATTTAAGGGACAATATGAGTGTTTTATGATTGATTCTTAATATGAGTAATAAAGTTGTGAAATGCCCGTATTTAGTCTGTAAAGTCCAGTAATGCTCTGTAACCCTGTTTTGGCGACGGATAAGGGTTAGGGGTGTTACATGCATAGCGAAATTGTGACAAGAAAATATTAGTTCATTGATTGTCTAAAGTTCAAACTGAAGATAAATGGCATTGTAAAAAACGCTTACATTTCAAGAAAGACAACTTATTTTAGTAGATAATCAAATGAGTTCACAATCCCGTAAAATAATCAAAGTAAGCATTTGATTGAAATACTAAGAAGGATTATTGTGTTGTCTACAATTCCAATTTGGGAGATGGCTAGTCTTGGCTATTGAAGCAGTTGACTCCACGAGTAGAGATGTAGATGTATTCATTGGTAGAATGATACAGTTGAGTCCAAGATGAATTAATTTTGAATATGTTTGTGAATTAATTCACTTGTGACGTTCATAGTGTGATTTACCTAAATCTTGAGTTAGTCACTAACCATGCATATGCAGCTCATGTGCTTTGATATAAGTGGAGGTTTATGCTCTAAAGATGATTGAGTCCATAGCCGGTATATTGGGTACATGACTTGTGTATAGCATGACTTTACTAGCAACAATGGAATTCATAGCTCAGTTAAAGAGTTAATGATATCCTCTCATTGGCATTGTGTGAATTGATAAATATGAAACGTGGCCACTGGTTGTTTATTCTCAAACAAGCAATTTTTCACAATCATTTGTTGATAGTGATCATATTAATCATTAAGAAGACACAATGGTGACAATAAGATAAAATAGGATTGTATTGAGTGAACGAATTTAACTCAAAGGAATCAAGGATATCATATAAGGGTAACACACACATGACGAGGTCATTAGACAAAGCAATTAGATGAATTGCTTTTGTAAAGAGTATACAATAAGGAGTTTTCATCATGGTACTTCTTGTAGACTAACTCCATGATTAAGTAATTACGAATTATCAGAACGATGCTTTTGAACATAATTGCAATCACTAGAGTCTAATTGTATATGTCCGATTGGTCCCTCAGCTAGCTCAACAAAAGCTCGATCGGACTGCATTTGAATCAGAAGAAAATTCTATGAATTTGGGAATAATTTAATTGAGTCAATTTATTCGATGTGGAATTAAATTATGTGGTGATAACATGATTATTTTGCATGATTTCTTGTATGTAATTCGGTTTATTTCTGAATTAATCCCTGCTAAATTTGTATTTTTATGATTTAAATCTTGTTAGGGATGCAATTGATCAAAAGCAAGCTAAAAGGGGCCAAATTGAAAGAAAATCATGGAAATGGGGCCAAATAAAAAAGATGGAGGAAGCCAAGGACACATCAAGGAATTTGACTTTGTAAAAAGCCAAATATGGAAAATCCTATTTTTAGTTTATTTTATTTTTATTTATTTTTATTGTTAATTATTTAAGATTTTATATTAAATTAATTAAGCCTATTTTTAGTAAAACCCATGTATATAAATAGGGGTTATTTTTATTTGGAAAATCATCAATCAAATATCTCTTTTCCTATTCTTATTTGGAGTTGAATTGCTCTCTTTTCCTATTTCAATTTAGAATAGGATTTCTTTTATTTTTTCCTTCAAGTTAAAGTGAAGTAATCTGCCCATTTCAATTCCTTTTGTTTCTTTTCCAAAATTGGCTTAATTGCTTTCCAAGCTCCTTTCCCCTTTCCAAAATTCCATCACCCTTTACAAAAGCCCAAACACTTTCCACAACCTTCAAGCATGAGTAAAATCATGCCACACTAAACCCCTTTCAGCTTTAAGCCGGTATTAACCCCATCAAAAACCCGTGAGTTACAAACCCGAGCTATTTAACTCCCAACTTTCGATACTTATTATTTCTCCGGATTAAGAGTATGACTTCGTCAACTCACAAAGTCAAGTCATGCTAAGTCAAAAAAGACGTCGTTTGAGTTAGTGTGGCTAGACGTACAGTTGGAATTCCGAAAGGATCGATCTAATTGGTTTTCCGTGAACACATTGGCGTGCCAAGTGGGGATTGCTGTTTGGTTCTGTCAAGGGAAGTAGTAACCGGATTTAAATGTCCCAACGTTTGAGGGCATTGGTTTGAGCTAGGCTCTTCTAGAACGCAAAGCTGTCAGAGTTCTAAATCGCGAACGTTTCGTAGGTTGTTCGATCGGTAAGGGTTAGTTATAGGACGTTCCATAACTAATTTACACAAGGAAGAGTTGGTGTCCGAGGCGTCCTTGGTAGCTATAACTAGCTTATCGGAAAAGAGAAGTTTATCTAATTTCGAGGATCGTGTCAAAGACGGAAAAACCTTCGCTTAAGGCTGAGCTAAGTCTAATCGATTTCTTTTTCAGATTACTTCATTTTTTTTATTTAGTCTTTTACTTTTTATGTTTTTATTTTATCTGTTTATTTCAGGTTACACACTTTACTCCCCCCAACTTCACGGGCACGACAACTGCCCAGACACAAATCTGGTAGAGATAGAAACAATTATCAGTAAACCCAGTCTCTGTGGGATCGACCCTACTCCATATACTGTTTAAATTTGCAACTAGGTGTAGGTTTATATTGGTGAAATTGACAGCCATCAGTTTTGGCGCCGTTACCGGGGACTGGCAACACTTATAATTGTTTAAATCGTCTTCATGACCAGATCTTCATCTGGAGATCTCGAATACGACCCAGAGATCGAGAAATCAGCGCGAGCACAACGAAAGGAGACAGAAGCTCTTAAATGCGCAAGTAAAGCAGAAGCTGAACTAGGATAAGGGATCCTAGAATTCGACATCGAAAAGTTGAGCGAAGCAATTTGTACAGAGGCAATTCGACGTGGGAAACAAGTCGAAGTGGTTGGACCTGAGACCGAACCACTTCTTGAAACAAAAGAAGCAAAAGAAATCCTCGGTGAACCAGAAAGGATGGCAAACCGAACCATTCGTCAACTAGCCGCTGCTCCCAATGAGCAAACACCGTTATGCATCAACTATCCAACCGGAGGAACCCCTTTCGAGTTGAAATCAGGCTTGATTCACCTTTTGCCCACCTTTCGAGGCTTGAAGAACGAAAATCCACACACCCACTTGAGAGAATTCCATATGGTCTGCTCAAGCATGAAACCTCAAGGAGTACCCGAAGATGAAATCAAACTTCGGGCCTTTCCTTTTTCTTTAGTTGATACAGCAAAAGAATGGTTATTTTACTTACCTCCCGGTTCTATCACAATGTGGGATGACTTATCTCATGTATTTCTTGACAGATTCTTTCCAGCATCGCGAGCAGCTGAACTTTGGAGAGACATAGTAGGAATTTGCCAAATGGAGAGTGAGTCGCTCTGCGACTATTGGGAGCGATACAAAAAACTATGTGCAAGTTGTCCTCAACACGGGTTGACCGAACAATCACTTCTTCAATATTTCTACGAGTGATTGCTCCCTATGGAAATGAAGATGATCGATGCTGCTAGTGGAAGGGCGCTTGTCAATATGACTCCTCAAAGGGCAAGAGAACTGATATCCACCATGGTGGCAAATTCTCAACAGTATCGGTCGAATTTGGAACCCACAAGACGGGTTAATGGGGTAAACGTTTCATCCTTAGAAGATAAATTGGATAAGCTTACTAATGTTATTTAATCTTTGCTTACAGAAAAGAATAATCTGACCCAACTGTGTGGAATTTGTACTACGTCTGAACATCTGACGAATTCGTGCCCAATCCTTAACGACAATTCAATGGCACATGTTGATGCTGTCGGAGGTTTTCCGGGACCTCCACAAAGACGCTATGATCCTTTCTCCAACACCTACAATCCTGGGTGGAAGGATCATCCCAACTTGAGTTACGAAGCTAATCCCCGATATAATCCATTATACCAACCGAGACCTCTACAATCGCCACAACAACAACCCAAGCCGAGCACATCTCTAGAAGCTGTTGTGGAAAGACTTGCCGCCGACGCTGTAAAATATCAATAGAGGACAGACGCATCAATACAAGAGTTAACTAATCAAGTTAGTAAACTCTCGATGGCAGTTAATCGTTTGGAGTCTCAAGGTAAATTACCATCCAAACTGAGCATAATCCTCGATACAATGTAAGTACTATGATGTTAAGGAGTGGGAAGGTTTTGGAGCCCGTACCTGGCATGAGAAGAAACTTGACAAAAAGACTCTTGTGGAGTCAATACCACAAAAATCATTTGCAGTACCACCTCCGTTTCCTGGAAAACTAGTCCAATGTAAGAAGGAGCGAGAAGAGAAGGAGATCCTCGACACCTTTCGAAAGGTAGAAATCAACATACCTCTTATTGATGCGATCAAACAAATTCCACAGTATGCAAAATTTTTAAAAGAATTATGCACAAGTAAGAGGAAGCTCTTGGGCAATGAAAAGGTGAGTGTCGGAGAAAATGTCTCCGCTGTTTTACAAAGGAAAATACCACCTAAATGTAAGGACCAATGTATGTTTTCCATATCTTGCAAAATAGGTAGTGTCAGTATTAAAAAAGCCAAGTGTGATTTAGGCGCATCAATTAATGTTAATCCTTTGACAATTTATAAACTACTTAATGTGGGTCCTTTAAAGGAAACAGGTGTAATTATTCAGCTTGCATATAGATCCATAGTGCATCCGGAAGGAGTGCTGAAGGACGTTCTTATTAATGTAAACAAGCTGATATTTCCTGCAAACTTCTACATTATAGACATGGAGGATGACAACTCGGCCAATTCATCTGAGATACTTCTTGGGAGACCATTCTTGAGTACCGCGCGAACGAAAATTGACATTTGAAGTGGAACACTCACCATGGAATTTGATGGTGAAATGGTTAGGTTTAATGTTTATGAGGATATGGGACATCCCAATGATAAGTTACAAACTGTGCCTTGTAGGAATGTTGATCTTGATGTTAAGCAAGAGGAATTATCGATAATCCAAAAACCAATATGTGAAGCTGTCATGAAAGCCTTGAAATTAGAGCTGAAATCATTTCTAGAACGTACAAGTATTCCGACAGAGAAAAATGCAAACTTGAATGAAGAAGCTCAAAGATTCCTCAATCCACTAATGATAGAGGAACCCGGGAAGGGCTTCAAGGATAGTGGAAAAAGGTCGAAACTTTTCTGCAAGGACATCCAAGTGCACAAGATAGAGAAATTAATTCTCAATAAGCCAAACGGATAACATTAAAGGTCGTCGAGCTAACGACGTTAAACAAAAGCGCTTTTTGGGAGGCAACCCAAATTTCTTTTCATTTATTTAATTTTAAGTTTTAGTAAGATTTAGGGTGTAAATAAATAAATTTTTATTTAATTCAGTTGATTTGATGTTTCCAGGAACATAATGGAGATCATGAATTTTTTTCGAAAGTCGGATAATAGTGATGGCGCGGGCACGACATGCTAATTTGGTGACAAATATTTACCTAAAAAAAACCCAACTACTTAACCTTCATAAAACACCAAAACCCAAACCCAATACCCATCCATTCAACCCATCCACACTTACCCAAAAACACCCTCAAAACAAACCCTCTCCCCCACAACCAACCCACGTTGCCGTCACCATCTCCGTCACCGTTGCAGTACCCATCGTCGTCGTCACCGTACTACATCACCGACGCCACTACACTACCATCGCCGTCTTTCCCCCTCTTTGCTATAAGGTTAAGGTGTGGCAATGGGTACATGCATGTCTAGAATTGGATCTAGGGAGAGCTTGGTACTTAAGCAATCTTAATGACTCACCTCCTCTTCTCTAGAATCCTACCTGGTGTATAGTATCTGTTCACTTTAGCCAACGAGGACTTGATAAAGGGCCAAGGTGATCCTCAGTAGGTGGTTCGACAGATGGAGGGACTCAGAGGTGGCCAACTAGCAAGACGATTAGACCTGTTGTTCCCAATATCTAAATTGTCGGCACCCCTGCTTCGTGTTATTTTGTTCCTCCAGGTACACGGACTACGCACGGAAATATGGTTTTTCGCCAACGTCCACACGTCAATACTAGAGAACAAAAGGAGAGGCACATTTAAGCCAAATCGAAGCGAGGCTTGGAACGATGGAAAATCAAGTCTCCACAATCATTGATATCCTGCAAAGCCGTTACCCCCAACATCGACAAAATCATTGAAGACACACATGGGGAGTACTCTGAACTTTTCATTTTGTTTATTTGAGCTGCTGATTTTTTTTTTCTTTTCCATTATATGACACATGCTTGAGGACAAGCATAGATTAAGTGGGGGGGATAAAAATGGTAGTATGCATGGATGGTTGATTTTGGCTTAGTATGCATAGATGGTTAATTGGTTTTGGCTGCATGTTTCTCTTTTGCATATGTTCAATCTTACGTTGAATTCATTTGATAGTTTATTTGACATTGAGCCTTTAATCTCATAATTAGTCAATTTGGACAATTGGGCAATTTTTTTTTCTTGAATTTAAATGTTCAAGTATATAGATTAGTCGACACTTGTGTTTTAAGGTTGATATATGTAGCTAGATTTTTTTTAATTGATTGTTTGAAAAAATATATATGTTTGCTTGTGCATGAAAAAAATTCAAAAAAAAAGAGAAGAAATAAATAAATAAATAAAGGCTCAAGTTATGAGTGAAAGTTTCGAAAACGTGACCGGGTTGAGTAACCGGGGAGAGGTGCTTGGGTTGTCATCTCATCTCGCGTAAAAAGGTCCGAGTGACAAGTCGATAACTTAATAACATTCCACTAACAGAGCCTAATAATAATAATAAAGACTGTTTGAACTGAGTAACCGGGATAGGGTGCTTGGGTTATCATCTTAGTTCACGTAAAAAGGTTTGATCATGTCTAAAATTTTCTAAAGTATAGTTAGTTCATAATGCCTTGCAATTTATGGGATTCAAACTCAATTTAATGAAATTATCTAGTTCGCATATGTCAAATTTTATGACACTTGTCTTGTTGATTAAACTATATGTTCTGAGCATTTATTTAATTATTTTTGCCTATGTTGTTTACATTGAGTAAGGATGCAGAAAAGAGGCTCGGTTTTTAATAAATTGTAGAATCAATTCTAATGTTTGAAAGAACAACATGCTTGAGGGCAAGCATGAGCTAAGTAGGGGGGATTTGATAACATGATTATTTTGCATGATTTCTTGTATGTAATTCGGTTTATTTCTGAATTAATCCCTGCTAAATTTGTATTTTTATGATTTAAATCTTGTCAGGGATGCAATTGATCAAAAGCAAGCTAAAAAGGGCCAAGTTGAAAGAAAATCATGGAAATGGGGTCAAATCAAAAAGATGGAGGAAGCCAAGGACACATCAAGGAATTTGACTTTGTAAAAAGCCAAATATGGAAAATCCTATTTTTAGTTTATTTTATTTTTATTTTTATTTATTTTTAATTATTTAAGATTTTATATTAAATTAATTAAGCCTATTTTTCGTAAAACCCATGTATATAAATAGGGGTTATTTGTATTTGGAAAATCATCAATCAAATATCTCTTTTCCTATTCTTATTTGGAGTTGAATTGCTCTCTTTTCTTATTTCAATTTAGAATAGGATTTCTTTTATTTTTTCCTTCAAGTTAACGTGAAGTAATCTGCCCATTTCAATTCCTTTTGTTTCTTTTCCAAAATTGGCTTAATTGCTTTCCAAGCCCCTTTCCCCTTTCCAAAATTCCATCACCCTTTACAAAAGCCCAAACACTTTCCACAACCTTCAAGCATGAGTAAAATCATGCCACACTAAACCCCTTTCAGCTTTAAGCCGGTATTAACCCCGTCAAAAACCCGTGAGTTACGAACCCGAGCTATTTAACTCCCAACTTTCGATACTTATTATTTCTCCGGATTAAGAGTATGACTTCGTCAACTCACAAAGTCAAGTCATGTTAAGTCAAAAAAGACGTCGTTTGAGTTAGTGTGGCTAGACGTACAGTTGGAATTCCGAAAGGATCGATTGTCTAATTGGTTTTCCGTGAACACATTGGCGTGCCAAGTGGGGATTGCTGTTTGGTTCCGTCAAGGGAAGTAGTAACCGGATTTAAATGTCCCAACGTTTGAGGGCATTGGTTCGAGCTAGGCTCTTCTAGAACCAAAGCTGCTAGAGTTCTAAATCGCGAATGTTTCGTAGGTTGTTCGATCGGTAAGGGTTAGTTATAGGACGTTCCATAACTAATTTACACAAGGAATAGTTGGTGTCCGAGGCGTATTTGGTAGCTATAACTAGCTTATCGGAAAAGAGGAGTTCATCTAATTTCGAGGATAAGGTCAAAGACGGAAAAACCCGCGCTTAAGGCTAAGCTAAGTCTAATCGATTTCTTTTTCAGATTACTTCATTTTTTTATTTAGTCTTTTACTTTTTACGTTTTTATTTTATCTGTTTATTTTAGGTTACATACTTTACTCCCCCCCAACTTTGCGGGCACAACAACTGCCCATACACAAATCTGGTCGAGATAGAAACAATTATAAGTAAACCCAGTCTCTGTGGGATCGACCCTACTCCCTATACTGCTTAAATTTGCAACTAGGTGTGGTTTATATTGGTGGAATCGACAGCCATCATGTGGTCATGAGAATTGTTCAACTAGAGAATTTGATTAAAGAATTTTCTTGAAAAATTAATTTAGAAAATCTGAGTGATTTTTGGAAAAATTAATTTTAATTAAGTAAAATTAAATTAATCAAATTAATTAAAATACATATAATATTTTTGGAAGTTAATTTTCAAGTCAGACAATTGGCTCAATGGGTAATTGATCTTGAAAATTGGACCTAAGATCGTAAATTGGGCCCGGGAGCCCAAAATTGATATCAAGACCCAAAAACTGGTCGAACCGAGCCCGGTATGTGAAAATGGGCTGACGATCCAACCAGTGGCTAGACCGGATCGGTCAAGTTGTCATTGACTTGGATTGAACCAGTAGCAACTGAACCAGCTCAGGGTGCCATAAGGGTGTCACACCTGTATCACTGGACACGATAGTGCCGATGGCTGTGATGGTGGCGTCCCGGTGGCCGACGGCGGTTGGTCATCGATGGTTGAGCAATGGAAGAGTTACACTCCTACTATGACTCTACCAGAGGATTTGATTTTAGATTAATTATTTCAAAAATAATATTATTTTAATAGTTTAATAGTTTAATAGTTTAATATTAAATTTAATTTAATACTTATCTTAATAGTATTTTATTAATTTAATATTAAAGTCATTATCTTAATATTAAATTTAATTTAATGTTTATCTTGTAGATAAATATTCTATTATTTTAACAAGATTTAATTTTAAATTTAATCTAATTAAATATTTGATTAAATTTAATATTAAAGTGATTAAGTCTAATCATAGTTGAACTTTCTAAACTCTCCCTATATAAAGAAAGCCTTGGTGGCGTGTTCTGTAATGCCTTTATGGAGTATTCGATAAAGTCTGTGTGGCTTATTCCGTGTTATTTGTGTTACGTGATCTATAACGCCTTTGTGGAGAAG
This sequence comes from Gossypium australe, assembly GCA_005393395.2. Classification (NCBI taxonomy): domain Eukaryota; kingdom Viridiplantae; phylum Streptophyta; class Magnoliopsida; order Malvales; family Malvaceae; genus Gossypium; species Gossypium australe. The sequence continues at coordinate 83,760,290 of CM016622.1, read as the reverse complement.
TCTGGTCGAACGCTTCTGTGTGGTAATCTGGGTAAACTTCGAGACTTCTTTGCCAACTAATGTGATGGTAGAGAATTGGTAAGTTTGATGATCTCTTAGCTTTGTTGGTCATATGACAGAATTTGAATGTGATTTAAGTAAAACTTCTAAAAGAGTCTCCAACAGTGTTATTGGAATGGTGAATTCGCCATATTAGTCTGTCAGTATAGGAAATTTGGCGTATTTGTAACTATGAATAAGTAAGTGATCGATAGTCCTAAGTTCGTCTATGCTATTTAAGGAAGTAATTTGAGTTATATAGTAACCGCCAAATCTGAATGATTTTCACGTCATGTATAGAGGTCATTTGGAATCTAAGTTGTTTTGTCAAGTTGGGTGTTCTCGTGATTAGTAACATAGTTGTCTGGAATTCTTTAAACCGATTTAGAACGTTTCATTATCAGTGTAAGTTATGATTATTAGGTCGATTTGAGATACAATATGATTGGTATTATGATAATTACCAGAATCAGTATGAGAATTTGCCAAAGGTAAGTTCATTATGGAGTTCTTCTTAAAAGATCAGTTAGTTTAATTATCGACAAAAAATAATATCTGTGAGAACACCATTTTGGGTAAAGTATTCAGTGTTCGTCTGAGTGAGAATCAGTCAAAAGAGGTTCTATTTGGACATTCTTTTGAGGAGTACATTTGTTTTCCAAGTAAGGAAATAAGGTCTGTATTAATTTATGAAATCTAGTATCTGTCAAAAGGGTGAATAGAATAGTCAAGCGTAGAAGTGGAAGAATCTATATGCACCATTGTGAAAAAGTATCTACCAAAGATAGAGATGAAATCCAAAGCCTTCAAGATGGTGAATTCAATTGGAATTACTTCAAGGTAATCTAGAATTTAAACGCACTAAGTTCGTTTGAACTTACAGGTGTTTGTTTATATTTCAGGTTCTGTTGTAAGATTGAGCGTCAAGAGGGACCAAGCCAAAAATGTGTTAGGGTAGTAGTAAGTTGGGATATTATGCATAAAAGGACATCATAGGTGTATGGCATATAGTACCCTACACCATAAAGAGTCTATTTTAATTAAAATTTTATATTGTAACATAGTTTACTATTTACTACTGGAATGTAATTCTTTAATCCCTCTTTTATATTAAAGAACAGTTCAAAAGAAATAATAAATATTTTTTAAATAAAGTTTTCGATGGTAGTCTGAATTTTTGTTAAGTGTTTTGTGTTGAAACATCAATATTTGGATTCGGTAATTCGGGCCGAGTAGAGGGTGTTACACTCTCCCACCACTTGACCCTTGAGCTAAACATGCCTCGATTCGAGCTCTGTAGTATGCCTATCATCTTTCTTGATGGTCTCCTTCACATCACTCATAAAGCCCTCTAGTTTGGCAACCCTGTCATCTAAAGTTGACAGCATATCCCTCGATTGGCTTACTTTCCTAGCCCTCCTACAAGTCTCCATTGGCTCTTTCTCATTTACTCCTTCCAACATCCCAAACGGTGTCTTCGTAACCTTAGCTTGAATACCAACTGTCACAAGCCTAGACCTTTAGTCTTGCAATCTGTACGACCTTAGGTGATTTTTTCGCTTCAAATGCACCTAAGTTTGCCTAGCTCTCGAAAGATGAGAATTCTCCCGAAAATTCTCTAAGCGATACATGTACGAATGGGGAGAAATTTATTAAATTCCATTTACTGAAGCTGTCAATTTTCAAGTTTAGAAAATCAATCGACTTGCGACAACTTTTTAATGGGATCCAGACATTTTTGGGTTAAGATATCTTCACAAAATTCGAAGATCTATCTCTTAGTTTCGAAACGCATTTTGAATCACTAGATTTTGAGTTTGAGAACTCATATTATGATTGTTTTAATGAAGATTGCGTGAGCAGAATTTCTGAACGGGATTATTACAAAAATTACGAGTTTCGGGCTTTTAATTTGAGTTCAAATCATATTGGGTTCGATTTTTAGCTTAATTTTTATTATATATGAGCCCAATATTGTATTTATTAGGTATTATTATTTTATTATTTATTTATTCTAAATTTTTTTATATTTTTAAGTATTTTAAGTTATTTAGGAATTTTATATTTCTCAGTTAACAAGAAAGTTAAGTTTAAAACTATTTTTTATTTAGATTAATTAGAGTTTCAGTATTCTTTAAAGTTTCATTTGGTAGCCTATATAAAGGCCTATTTATTATTCATTAGAGACACAATTGTATTCATTAATAAAGTTTTCAACCCGGAAGTTAATTTCTTTGTGCAAGATTTTTAGTAGTTTTTTTCTCAATTTTTTTCAAGGAGTCATGGGAATTCATTCTCCATACTTCAATTTGCCAAGAATTATTTCTTAGAGGGTTAGAGTCATTAATTGAGTTTGTTGGGATTTATATCTCAAATGATTCAATTGGACACTTATTCATCCATCCATTATATCTATCGGTTTACTCATTCCATATTCCACTTTGGTTTTTTTTTCTAATTTTCATGTATTTATTTATTATTTTTATTTATTATTTTTTATTAAATCTCCTATTTTAGTTATTTTTATTTTCGTTGTTTTTCTAAATTTATTTGGTGTTTTCTTTTCAGGTCAAATTCAAATATTTCTTTTTCAAGTCGAACAACTTGAATACGATCCTCCTTTTGCCTCTTTCGCTTCACTCTTTTATCATTAAGGCATCGAAAAATATAGTAAAAGCAACTCGAAACGAAATAAGCAACAAAGTATTGAAAAACCACAAGAAAACAATGCATATCAAGTGTTTGAGTAAATGCTCTCAATATATTCTTAATTCAAGAATAATTGAATATAATGGGATGAATACAAATGAAAGGAGAGACTTCTATTTATAGTTTAGCTCCACGGAATTAACGGTACAGATTGAATTACATCGACGTTCAAGATTTAAGTTTATATACAATTGAAAGTTCTAAAGGATTTGAACTCTATACAATCTTATCCATTTAGGATTTATCTTATTTACCTTGGTAACTCTAGTTTGATTGAAGTGTTTCACTAGACTATCAAGACTTTAAGTAGATAGGTTTCTCCGTTAATTCCACGAGTCGAGTTAGTTTAAGCGGGTTAAATAAGTCACATTTAATAAGTTAAGTTGACATTTATGGAGTGTTCTATGCGCAATAATCACAGGTTTTGATCCGCAGTCATTGACAGAGGCAGATACAGGGGGGCTGGCAGTGGCCCTAGCCCCCCAAAATGAAAATTTTATATTTAGGCCCTTGAATTTTTTTTTAAAATTTTAAATTAATAAATGTAAAATTGTACTTTAGCCTCCCTAAAATTATTAAAATTTAATTTAATCCTTTAAAAATTATAAATATATAGAATGTAGAAAATTAAAATTTCATTCGGCCCCCTAAAAAATTGTTTTGGATTCGCCTCTAGTCCGTGATATCAACACCTTGTTGCATACTATGTTGCACCAAAGGAGTTAAACCAGAAATTTGGCAAGGAGATAGATGTGTGGAGTGCTGGTGTCATTTTATACATTCTTCTTAGTGGAGTGTCTCCGTTTTGGGTTGATATGTACGTGGAAACTTATTTTGTTTTTCAGATACGTTCTTTTGGTTGTGATACCTCTTCAACTGTTGATGATAATTTTGTTGCAGAGAGTGAGAAAGAAATCTTTAAAGCGGTTTTAGAAGGTAATCTTGACTTGAAAAGCTTGCCATGACCATCTATATCTGAAGGTGCAAAGGACCTCATCAGAAAGATGCTAGCAAGGGATCCTAAGAAACGGATCACTGCTGCTCAAGCTCTAGGTAAAAACATTAAGCTTTCTGTAGACAAAACCCTTCAAAATAATGAAAAAAGGGAATAGTTGGATTGGCAGCATTGAACATTGGTTCATCCTTATTAAAGAACACAATTATTAGATATGTGCCACTAATGTTTACATTTTGTGAATATGAACCAGAACATCCATGGCTGAAGGAGGGCGGTGATGCATCTGAAAAACCTATTGATAGTGCTGTCTTTAGTAGGTTGAAGCAGTTCAGAGTAATGAACAAGCTCACTCTATGATAAATTTACTCAACCATAAAAGCACAAATTTCTTTTTCTCTGTTTTATGTTCCCACAAGCTGATATTTTTGTCTGTAAATATGGTTTGTGGAAGGTGATATCAGAAAGCCTATCAACGGAAGAAGAGATCAAGTGCTTGCAACAGATGTTCAAAAACATCGACACTGATGGAAGTGTTACAATAACACTAGGAGAACTCAGGGATGGATTGCTTGGGATCTAACTGAAAATGATATAAAGCAACTTATGGATGCTGTAAGATTTTATCCAATTATATAATCCCTTACATCCACCATCCAAATTCTGTTATTTATATATAATAGTAACCATTTCCATAATAATGAAACAAGCTGCATCTTCCGAATGCCTAAACCCATTCTGTCAGGCTGATGTTGACAATAGTGGAACCATTGATTACATCGAATTCATAGCTGCTACAATGCATCAACATAGGCTTGAGAGGGAAGAAAAAATAGTCAAGGCTTTTCAGTTCTTTGACAAGGATAACAGTGGCTAGTATATTGCACTATTGCTTTTTCCAGTTTTGAACATTATATTACTTGATTGATTGACTCTGCCTATTATTCTTCTTTTAATTCAGGTTTATTACAAGAGATGAACTAAGACAAGCTATGACACGGCACGGAAGGGGAGCTGAGGTTACAATAGATAAAGTCATTGAGGGATGCTGATTCTGGAAAGGTTTTTCGTTTGCTTCTTTTACTTAAAACAAATAGTTTTTTTGTTAGTTTTTTTTGTTGGTTTTTGTGCTTGACATGATTTGTTGGATATGATGGGAGGATCAACTACGAGGAGTTTGTAGCCATGATGAAAAGGGGAACTCATGATGGGGATAGCAATTGGCAAAGACAGATGAACAGAAAAGGGCTTTCTTTAGTTGGCAATGGCTGCTCCATTTGTTGCAAACTTATTTGCATCTTCTCGATACTCCTCTTCTGTTATGATGCTGAAGCTAAACAATTCATTTCGTTTATTTGGATGGGATTAGATAACAATCATTATTACCAATATTATTATAATTGGATTGTTCAAGTGCTGATATTAAATGGATTTGATTGACTAAACGAGTAACATTCTGAGTTGATTAACTTGCATTTGCCAATTTGGCACCAAATTACAAACTTCTATGCTTGGTTACAAGTTCAACAAACTGCCATGGAGGCAATGCGAAGGAACGTTTGTTTCCCCCCTTCAATTCAATGTTCAATCGACGCCAACATACAAAGGAACATTGCAGTAAAATCGAACTTTGATTTCCCTTTTTTTTCCTCTCAATTTTCTCATCAACCAACTTCTGGATAAGCGGGAATCACAATCGAACAAGGCTAACGCATAAGTTAAGAAATGAGTCCATTTTTATAAGACCAAAACACAACATTTGTTCTTCCTTTAAAGGTTAATCAAATTCAGAATCAGAGAGAGTAAAGAAATGAATCAATCATCACCGACCATCTCCCCGCTCCTCCTGAATCTGATGCCTCTGCTTCTCGGCTAGCTTCTCCAATGCAGATTCAACCGCATCACGCCCCCCGATAAGCAATCGGGTCACAACTTCCGGATCCTTCTCGAAGCGAGCTTCCTCGAACTCCTTCCTCGCATTCTCTCTCAGTATGTCCCTCCACAGAACGCCCCGAGAATCGGGCCACATGAAGAATCGGGTGGCTCGAAGGATGTCGCGGTAGAGACTCAGTGCCTCTCGTCGAGTGCTGGTGAGGCGCTGTCGGTTCAGCGACTCTTCTTCCTCATCATCTAGGGATTTCTCCTTCACTACGTGTCTGTCAAGAAGCTCTTCCACGGTGTCCGGACCATTGTGTAGAAAACGCTGGAGGAAGACAACATTGTTCCACATACGATAGTTAAATTTGGACATCTTCGTAGGTATGCGATCATCCTTTTTACTTTATTTCTCTCACAAGCTTATTTTCCGTGCTGTTTGACAACCACAAATGGTGGAGTTCAACACGAAACAATAAGCAAACAGATGGGAATTGGGTGGGTGTTTTTGTTTCAGGCCCAAAATAATTCTAAGTTTTGATCCATATCTCATTTTTTAAGCATTAAGACGTAAACGTACCATATTTAAGTTTAACCCTAGACCCTATCCCTAACCTAACACAAAACTTATATAAGAGAAGTTAAACATCAACAACTATTATAAAACAGTTAATAGAAACCTCATAAACACTATAGAATCAAAAGGAAAGTGAAAAGAAATATTTGGGATTGGAAAAGTATACTAATGGAACGTAGTCGAGCAAAGTTGCTACCAAATTCTTTTCATTTTTGCACACCAAAATTCATCTTTCATCATTCTACTGCCATCAATATCAGATAAGATATTTCTTCAGAAGAATCATCTTCTACAAACAAAAAACATGAAAAACAAAAAAGAAAACATATTCATCAACAAGAATATGATTTTCAATCCTATAAACAACTTATAGAACATTGAAAATATAAATTCACTAAGAGTTCTGATAAAAATGAAATAATAGAATATCTAAAATTAATAGAACAACTTTATGAAAAACATAAAGATTTGTTTACCTTATTTAATTATCATTATATGTTAAACAATGACACTATAAACAGTAGTAGTTCTAGTAATCCTGATAATTCTATAAACCTAGAAGACCTAAAGGTTACAAGTTATAAATCTGATGAAGAAAATAGTTCAACAGATGAAGACGAAAATATAGAAATACCAGAACCTATGGACACTGATCAAACAAATCCTCATGGAAAAGGAAATAGAATCAAATCTTCAAAAAGATAATTATCTGAGATCTTTTTAATAAAGATTATGAAAAAATTGAAAATACAATTAGAACTTTTGGTAATCAAACCGAAAATATTGCTACAAATGAAATAAATTCTGAGAATTTAGGAGAATCCTCTACTCAACCTGTACCACATAGAATAGATGATTTAAATAAAAGAAATGTGGCCCAAGGAGGAATATATTTAGGCTTTACTAATATTCCTATAACAGACTATGAAAAAACCATTAATAACTGGGCACAATTTATGACTATTGTTGTAAACAACAACAATATGTGGTCAAAAGAAAATTTTTTAAACTATTTTGTTGGAACATTTCAACGAGATGTTCTACAATTTCTAAGAAGATGGGAAGAATCTGATAAAGGAAAAGAACAAAAAGGGTAATTAATCAACCAGATTGGAACTCCCAAAGATCTTTTAAAAAATATAAAAATATTTCTAAACTTTTTTTGATGCCCCTTCTTAGGCTTCTTCCTTCCCCTTTTATAGGAGAAATCTTGAACTTTATTCAATTTTTCTTTGAATCCCGCACAGTTTTCTGATAAGGATCACGTCTCATCATTAACATGATTGCTTCCACGTTGCTTTTTCTTTTTTGTCTTGTCACATCATGGTTGCTTCCAAATTGCAATCTTTTTTTTGTTTGTATCTAGATGCCTTTTTCTTTAAGTTGCCTCCATTGAATATTTGTTTCTTCAAGTTCCTTTCTTGGATGTCATTTTTCCACGTGACTTCCTTTTTTGTCTTTATCCTTCTTGAATATTATCTAGATTCATTTCCTCTATTTCATCTAGATTTAATGAATCTATTGACAGTCTTGGTAAGTTCCAATTCTCCCACATGTTGTAACACCCCAAACCCGGCCCAAACACCACGACCGGATCTGGTATGTCACTAAGAAAATTTTGGAAAACATGTCGTATTTTCAGAAAATATTTTTCTAAAGTTTATCCTTTTATTCAAAAAAATAAATAGTTGATAGTTTAAATAAAATATGCCTTTATAAATTAAAAACCCAAATTTAAATACATGCATTAGTTCAATAAGAATTTAAATAACTAAAAGTAATTAAAGCCCAAAATAAAACAAAATATAAACTAGTGGCTCATGGCCTTATTACAACGAGATTTAAAATCCATTAATTAAAAATATAAAATAATAACTTGAGTCTTTTTGTTGGATCCAGATGTTCTTTTGCATGGCCACCTTGCGCTCCTCTCCAGCCCGGTCCAATGCACTAAGTGCTACCTGAAATATTAATTAATTGGTTGAGTCGCGAGACTCAGTGTGCAACCCTCATTCACCATTAGATGTGGGCCTTAGCCCCGTAAAACAAAATAAACAGTTTAATATGCATAATAAAAACTAATATGCAAGCCCAACCCAAATCCTAGGTTTCCATCCGCTACACGCCCCCGTACCAGTCATTCACACCATTGGGGATTTCTACAATCAACCCACACTGCTACACGCCTTGATGGCAGTCTTGCTGCTCATCATCAGATCATGGCCGTAGCCACTACAACAGATCATGGCAAAAGCCGCTACAACAGATCATGGTAAAAACCGCAACAACAGATCACGGTAAAAACCGCAACAACAGATCACGGTAAAAACCGCTACAACAGATCACGGTAAAAACCGCTACAACAGATCACGGTAAAAACAGCTACAACGTATAACTTCCTCCTTTCATCAACCCAACCCATGCAATCACAGAATATCAATATTCTTATATCATTTAATCAGAACATTCACTAACCTGGTGATTTGCTTTTACGCTCTTTGGGTTTCCATCATTAAGCAGGAATTTCGGCATTTATCAAGACATATAAAACTTATAATCATATATTTAACAAACAGATCTAGATGGTGTGGAGAATTACACACCTGATTAATGTAGATACCCTTGCTAAACCGATCTACGCTTTCCTTCAAAAAGCCGGAAAAATGTGAAAATAGGCCTCTCCTATATTCGGCCATAGTTAGTATTCTACCCGATTTTATATATATGAATAAACAAATCCTCTTACCTTGAAATCCCGAATGTAACACGATTCTATAACTTAGAGATCTATGAGTTTCGGCTTCTAGGAAAAATCCCGGAAAGATTATCTATCGCGCTTTCGGCTTTTGAAAGAACTAAAAATTGAAAAGATGACTAAGGGAGATTCGGCCAATGAATATTAAGAAGAAGAATAGGTGTAGTTTCGGCTTTTGAATCAAAGTGAAGATGAGGGAATAGGCTTAGAGATTTCGGCTTTTGTAGAGAATGAAGAAGAAGATGGAACTTTAGGAGTTTTCGGCTTTTACTCAGAGAAGAAGAGAAAAGAATGAGAGAAAAACCCCAAATGCCGAAATTGAAGAGATATTCCCCCTATTTATAGAAATTTCGGCACTTACCTAACCTTGCAGATAAATCCTATCTTTTCTCCTTTATCTTAATCTACTGGCTCATCTAAAAGAGACTTAATTATCTCTAACTCCTCCCTCCTTTATCAGCATATTATCCACATATTTTAAACATTAAAATCCCTAAATTTTAGCCTTTATCTGCTTATTATCCTCATAAAATAACTTCCTAAATAACAGCCTTTATCTGCTTATTATCCACATATTTTAAACATTAAAACCCCTAAATTTTAGCCTTGTTGCCATCCACTCCACCTAATCCTAATGCCCAAAATTTAGCTAACTTAAATTAAAAGAATTGGGCTCCATGAAACTTAAATTTGGGCCCGTTACTCCCTTGTGTGGCGTCACCTCCTAAGATTGGGCCACAAGCCCACTTTGGTATTTTAAACGTAGATACTACCTTTTAAACCCCTATAATGCCCAAATAGAAAATTTTAATCAAGGCCTCTACCTAAGCCTGAGCCCAATTTGGACCCCTAACACTTAAATTAACACATTAAACATATCCTACCTATTAAACGCATAGGCCCAAAAATTCAGGATGTTACACATGTTCTTAATTTCTTCTATTATATGCGATGTAAAATCATCAATATCCATGTTAGCTATTATTTTTAATAGTTGCACGGATTCTTTGTCACTATCTTCCTGGATGTTTGAGTTCTAAATAATTGTCCTATTTCGGATTCTTACATTATTTAGAAACTTTCAGAGTAATATGTAAAACTTCTTTTGTGAAAATATTATTAGTTCAGTAATCATTATTTCAATATGAAATGCTTGAAAAAGATGATAGAGATGAATAAAACTGAAATTTATTCGAGACAAAATCCGTAAATGATTATTGAGCAAAGGAAGCAAATTTTGCTAAGGTACAAAAAAATGAGTACGGGTGGAATTGGTGCCCCAACTATCATAGCCTAAGCTTCTCTGTACAAACTTCTTGAAGACCATTCTGAGTTCAACATGTGTTTAGGAGACCTGCAATACTTTATCAATGCCCCGAAGATGTAGCATATCTTCTCATTGTTAACTCAGGTATAGGATGGCTAGTGCATGTCCTATTTCTCGTCAAAAATTTGAATTACCCTTTATGGGTTTTCAATTTAAAGCTCTTTTGGTCTCAAAGTGTTATTTACGGGTTTTCACCTTGGCCTCTCCATTTTTTTTTTTTGAACTCAAGGTAAGTGAAGTATTTCTTGACTGAGTCCGCATTAACTGGGTTAGGCTGACTATTGCCATCCATCTCGGCTAATATCAATGCTCCTCTAGAAAAGGCCTTCTTTACAATATAAGGTCCCTCCCAATTAGGCATCCACTTTCCTCTGAAGTCCTTTTGCATAGGGAAGATATTTTTCAATACCAAGTCTCCCTCGTGGAATACTCTAGGGTGGACCTTTTTGTTGTAAGCCCGCATCATTCGCTTCTGGTACATTTGACCATGACGGATGATTCTTAACATTTTTTCCTCAATTAGATTCAGTTGATCATACCGAGATTGGATCCATTCCGCTTCATCCAACCTCAACTCTGATAAAACCCGAAGAGAAAGAATTTCAACTTCAATGGGCAAAACTGTCTCCATCCTATAAACCAATGAGAAAGGCGTTGCCCTGGTAGAAGTCCTAACAGATGTTTGATAGGCATAGAGGGCAAACAGTAACTTTTCATGCCAATCTTTGTAGGTCTCAGTCATTTTCCCACAATTTTCTTGATATTTTTATTAGTTGCCTCAACGGCGCCATTCATTTTCGGGCAATATGGTGACGAGTTGTGGTGCTTAATTTTGAACTGACTGCAAACTTCCGCTATTGCACTATTGTTCAGGTTCAACGTATTGTCAGATACGATCCTTTTTGGCATACCATATATGATCTCCCTCTTCAAAAACTTACTAACAGTCGTCTTCGTGACATTAGCATATGAAGTTGCCTCTACCCATTTGGTGAAGTAATCGATGACCACGAAAAAGAATTGATGTCCATTAAAAGCCTTCGGCGAAATTGGCCCAATGACTTCCATGCCCCACATTGAGAAAGGCAACGGAGAAGTTATAAGATGAAGAGGTTAAGGAGGCACGTGGATTTTGTCTCCATAAATTTGGCACTTGTGGCACTTCTTGGCGTAACGGATGCAATCCCCTTCCATCGTGGACCAGTAATACCCGAATCTCATAATTTGTCTGGCTATTATAAATCCATTGGCATGCGTCTCGCAAACACCTTTATGGACTTCTTCCAAGATTTTCTTAGCCTCAACAGCCTCAACGCATCTTAACAGCACCTGGTTCGTCCTCTTGTTATACAGGATCTCTCCGTCTAAGACATAGTCACTGGCCAGTCTTCTTAATGTTCTCCTATCATTTTCAGTTACTTGATCAGGGTATTCACGGCTCTTCACATATAGCAGAATATCATGATACCAATGATGATCATCTCACTCCTCCTCCTCGTCGATATTGCAGCAGTGAGCCGGAGCCTCACAGATACTTATTTGGATAGGCTTCATACCTTCCTACTCATTTACTCTGATCATAGAAGCTAATATGGCCAAGGCGTCAGCCATCTGGTTTTCATCACGCGGGAGGTAAAAGAAGGTAATATTATCAAACTCCTCAATTAACTCCAAAACTAACTTTCGATAACTGATCAACTTGGGATCTCTCGTTTCCCATTCTCCTTTAAGCTGATAGATCACCAACGCGGAATATCCATATACCTCTAGCGCATTGACTTTGCGGTCTATAGCTACTCGAATTCCCATGATACATGCTTCATATTCTGCCATGTTGTTTGTGCAATCAAAATTCAATTTACAAGTGAATGGATAATGATCTCCGCTTGGGGATACAGGATTGCCCAACTCCATTACCAACAACATTTGACGCTCTGTTCGAAGTTCAGTTTCCAAGGATGATCTTCTAAGGTATCTTCCTCAGTAGCCGCTAGAAACATCATATCTTCATTGGGAAATCAAAGTTCAAGGGTTCGTAATCGTCTAGAGCTCTGCTGGCTAGAAAATCTGCTATTGCACTCCCCTTTACAGCTTTCTGGTTCATATAGACTATGTCAAACTCGAAGAGCAAAATTTGCCATTGGGCTATTCTTCCATTCAGAGCGGTTGACTCCATCATGTACTTAAGAGGGTCTAGTTTCGAGATTAACCAAGCCGTATAGTACAACATGTACTGCCTCAACCTCCGAGTTGTTTAGACTAAGGCACAACATAACTTCTCAATTGGCGAGTATCTCATTTCACACTCGGTAATTTTTTTACTGAGGTAGTACATCGCCTTTTTTTTCTTCCCTGTCTCATCGTGTTGGCCGAGCACACATCCCATTGAATTATCGAATACCATCAAATACAGAATCAATGGTTTATCAGGACTGGGTGGCATTAGTACTGGAGTATTAGACAAGTATTATTTAATTCTGTCAAAAGCCTTCTGGCATTCATCGTCCCAAATGCATGGGTTGTGTTTCTTAAGAAGACGAAATATGGAGTCACATTTCTCAGTCAATTGCGAAATAAACCCGGTAATATAATTTAGTCTTCCCAGAAAACCTTAGACTTCCTTTTGAGTGCACGGTGAAGGCAATTCTTGTACAGCCCTGACTTTATCCGGGTCGACCTCAATTCCCTTTTCACTGACCATGAAACCAAGCAGTTTTCCTGACCTAGCCCCGAAAGTATACTTGATTGGATTGAACTTCAGCTGAAATTTCCTCAACCTCAAGAATAGTTTCCTCAAAACTTGTACATGCTCCTTTTTCGTTCGGGATTTCGCGATCATGTCGTCGACGTAGACCTCGATCTCCTTGTGCATCATGTCGTGACACAAGGTTACCATGACTCTTTAGTATGTTGCTTCCGCATTCTTTAACCCGAATGGCATCACTTTGTAACAAAAAATTCCCCACAAGGTTATAAATGTGGTCTTTTCCATGTCTTCAAGATGCATCTTTATCTGATTGTATCTAGAGAAACTATCCATGAAGGAGAACAATGAATAACCTGTCGTGTTATCCACCAAAGTGTCAATGTGAGGTAGTGGGAAGTTGTCCTTTGAGCTGGCCTTGTTTAAGTCTCTATAATCAATACACATCCGTACTTTTCCATCTTTCTTAGGAACAGGGACGACATTGGCTACCCATTCTTAGTAATTCATCACTTGTAAGAACCCGGCGTCAAATTGCTTCTTGACCTCTTCTCTTCTCTTTACTACAACATCGGGTCTTATCCTTCGGAGCTTCTGTTGAACCGGCTTGCATTCTTCTTTTATGGGGATATGATGTACCGCAATATCAGCGCTCAACCCAGACATGTCTTGATATGACCATGTGAAGACATCTTTGAACTCCAGCAAAAGTTTAACGAGATCATGCCTTGTTTCCTCATTTATGCAAGTGCCAATTTTCACCTCTTTCCCCTCTTTCAGAATCACATTCTCAATTGTCTCTTTGTGAGGTAGAATCAGCTTCTCTTCCCGCTCTACCATCCTTAACAAATCCAGGGATAAACTACAATCTTCGTCATCTGTAAAATCCTGAGATCCCTCTAAGCACATGTCTGGTTCACAAGGGAATTTTGGGTCCATAGCAGCATTGCTCATGACATCGATATCTGGGGACCTATTGTAGGTACAAAAGAATACCCAAAGAAACCAATGAATCTAAAAATGATTTATTTGTATGGTATGATTATGAATGGTATGAAAGAATAAATAAAAAAATATTTGCCCGGCATGGCACACAAAAATGTATTTTTTTATTGAAAATAAAGATGTTTGAACATGAGCCTATTTCACAAAAGATTCTTCTTGTTTCTAGGCTTAAAACAATAAGTGTGTTTTGAACATTACTCTGTGTTAGCTCTAAAAACTATAGGAATTTCCTTCGCAGTCCAGTTGTTCAGAACACTTCTAGGCTCATTGGGGCGAATGCCTACTAAGTTTCCTTCCTTCGGTCCCTCTTCAAATACGGCGTTGATGCCCAAAGTTTTCATCATATCTTTAGCCGTTTCTTCATTCGTGCTTTCCGGTCCCGGATGAATAACTCCTCTTGACACGAAGGTATTGGATATATGGGGAAGAGTCATTGATCCCCATTTGACCTCAGTGCCCTTCTCTACCGACTCTCCTCCTATGGTGCAGACGTCCTCCCCTTTAGTGAACTCGAAGAACTCTAGCTCCTTATTGTTTATTAGACCCTGCACTAGGGCCCTAAATTCAGTGCACCTTTAAATCTCATGGTCCTCCTCCTCGTGGAACTCGCAATAGTTCCTCGCTTTTCGGGATTTTCTCCCTACATCTTGCATGATTAAACCTCTTTTCACCATTCTTATCCAGACCTCTCTTAATGGGGTTCTTATTTCTGCAACATTCAACTTGATTTTTTTCTCGCATTCTCGATTATCGTGTTTACCCCATTATCAGTATGATTGGATAACGGATTTCCTATCTTAGGCTCATCATCGAACTTTACAATGCCCATTTTGATCAGCCTTTCGACTAGCTTTTTGAAAGAGAAGCAATTCTCTATCGAGTGCCCCATTATCCCCGCATGGTATTCATATTGAGTACTTGCATCGTACCATTTGGGGTATGGGGGTTGCAACGGTTTTAAGTAGACGAAAGATACAACGTGCGCATCAAATAGACTTTTGTATAGCTCCCGGTACGTCATTAGAATGGGAGTAAATTGGAGCTTCTCCGCGTTTTGCCTTGTATTAGGCTCTTGTCTTGGTGAAGCTTGCTGGCCCATGGTCACCGGTCTCGGTTGATTTACTGTGATTGGTTTTGCATACCCCCGCTCACATTGCCAACCTCGTCTTCTATCTTCTTCGAGGCTGACCTCCTGGTACTTTTCCCAGCCTCTATTTTCCGCACCTTATTGCATTCTCTATCATTTCCCCAGACATCACTATGTCCGTGAAACTCTTAGTTGCACTTCCCAACATGTAATTAATAAAAGGTCTCTTCAAAGTATTAATGAAAAGCATGGTGGTTTCTTTTTCCAATAGTGGAGGGTTAGACTTGTGTAGCGACTTCCCTCCACCTCTAAGCATATTGCCTGAAACTTTCATTCGACTTTTTCTCCATATTTTGTAATGTGATCCTGTCAGGCGCTATGTCCTTCACATGGCCATACTGCTTCATGAAGGCCTGTGCTAAGTCTTTCTATGATTTGACTTGAGTATGACTCAACTGATTGTACCATTTAGTCGTGGCTCCAATCAGACTATCCTGGAAACAGTGAATCAACAACTGGTCGTTACTGACATGTCCTGTCATTCTTCGACAGAACATTGTAATATGGGCCTCAGGGCAGCTAGTCCCGTTGTATTTTTCAAACTCTAGAATCTTAAACTTTGGATGGAGTACCAGATCTGGGACCAGACTCAACTTCTTAGCATCCACCTCGTATTGGTAATCAGCGCTTTCCAATGCTTTAAACTTCTCCTCCAACCATTTGCATCGATCTTCAAACTGTTTTGGGAGCTCCGCCCTTGCCTTTTCCCCTTCTGCTGCATCATTGAAGTCAGGGACAATTAGTTTGGCCAAATTATCTCCGGAGTTGGAGCTCGAGCTTGTTGGGAAGTTTACTGGGGCTGAGCTACCGGATTGATACTGGGGTTTCATATTAATAGACACTCTTGGTGGTTGTACTTGACAATTTACCGGGGAAACCCTGAAGGATAAGCAGAGTCTTCATTATCGTCTCCGGTATCGACCATAGGGCTCTTTCCTCCAGTCAACAACTGTGTTAACTAGCTCATCATGCTTCTCTGGGATTCTAACATTTGATCCCTCATATCTTGTTGGATCTTAGCCAACTGTTCTTACATTTGAGTTTGCAATTGGTCCTGCATCTCCTTCTGCATCTGCTCTAACCTTTCTAACCTTTTATCTATGGCTTTCGTTTTTCTTCGAGTGTAGTAGTGATGTTCCAAGGCAACTATAATACGATCTCTAGTTAATAGGGTTATTTTATGACATTTAATGCATATGATGTGATGTAATGCAAATGCATGGTATGAATGCAAAAATAAAAGGTGTCAATTCTAGTTCAATTTCTTTTAGAATAACTTTATAAGAAAATAAAATCCTTTACGTAAAACAAAATCACATATACGGCCTAGCTGCCTAGCTCTTATGCTCAAAGCTTTAACTTTCTTAAGAAGCCAAGCTAGCTCTCGACCCCGGTCCGACTCTAGCTCATATTTCACACTTAACACATTAGCCTGAACCGCTAAAGCTTGTAAATGATCAGCCATTTCTCGTATCTGAGCCATAACTTCGCCCATGACGGAATCTCTTTCTCTGACCTGGTCTTGAGATCGTTGAAATTGTTCTTCCCATTTCGAGCTATTTTGCAGAGTTCACTATTTTGCAGCGCCATTTCGAGCTCTCTCATCTTTCCTTTCAAATTTTCAATCTTGTTTAGGCTTGTCTCCAGCTTCACCGCAGAGTCACAACTTTGACATAATGCCCTCTCTAGTTCTGCCACTCGAGCTCTTAACATCTCATTTTCGCCTTGGCTCTCGAATACAGTCTTTTTCAGAGTATCCTCTCGTGCTTGAGCATCATGAAACCTCTTCTTCCATTGATCGACCTTAGCCTTCTCTTCTTGAATTTCTTGACGCCATTGTTTTGAGGTTTTACCCAACCTAGCAGTTCTCATCGATGAATGCAACTTTTTGTAATCAGTCTTCAAACTGTCCAAATCTTCCTCGACCTTCCTTTTCCCTTTTCTCAGTTTCTCAGCCTCTAATTTCTGGACATCAATATTTAATCTCAAATGCACTTTTTCTTCTTCCAGTTGTTCTATCTTTTTCCCTAACTCCGAATTACTATTTTCGAGGTCTTGTTTTATGATTTCCAACTCAGAATGGACTACTTGCAGGTATTGCTCCATCGGTCGAGCACCATTTTGTCTCGGTCTAGGGATATTATCATTGATTCTTCTACTTCGCCACGCATCATACTCGAGGGTCGTCATCGGACCTACAGTAACTCTTTTCATCCGGCGAGTCTATTTTCAAGCATTAGAAATCTCTCGAACCTTCTTCCTATAATTATCTCCTCCATACATAAATTCAAACTGAGCTAGCCCGTGTGTCACCAATATAAACTGCTTTGATCTGTATTGCCTCAGCAGAAGTAAAGGCACATACCTAATGGCTCCCCAAATTCCCAGCAGAGGGATTCAATCAAAACTCCCACATTGGTAAAGGATTTCATCGGGAACCAACCAAGGAGCTCTCCACTCAACGTCCTTTTCTTTGAGATTCTGAAGGAGCACGGTCTAGTTTTCTTCTGATATGTCGTCTCTTTTCGGCGTGGTTGCTAACTCCTTTAACGAGGAGTAATTCTCAGAAAAAACTCAATAAAAAACTTTATCCACCTTCCAGAAATGGCTATGGAACCAAACCAACAATAGTTGCGCGCATCCGATGAATCTATCTTCACTTGCCCTCTGACATACACTCAAAGATCTGAATGTTTCGACAAGAATCGTTGGTACCGGCGTAACCCCCTTGTCAAGTTGGTCAAATAGGTCAGCCACTGCTTCATCAATATACCTCAAGGATTTGGGGAAAATTACCAAACCATATATACTCAAGGCGAAGATGTTGATGTTCTTTTTTATATCTGGATGTGCTACAATCAAGTCCCTTAAGCTCACCCAATGAATGCATCTCCCTTCACTTTTTTGCTGAATTCGGGCCATGACCCACTGTTCGCTCATCCCGATGATACTCACCAGTTTCTTTACAAAAGTCGGTACATTAGTGGCCCTGGAATAAGCTTTATCAACTTGGACCTTTGGACAACAAAGTAAGGCCATGTATTCTTCTACAGTAGGCACCAAGTCCACTTCTCCAAACGTGAAACAGCTATACGCGGGGTTCCAAAACTGAGTTATAGCCCGAAATAAGCGTTTGTCCACTTTGATGTCAAACAGGTAGGGTAGATCGCCATAATTATGATAGAGTGACTGCTTAGTCTCATCATCATATATCTCTTAATTCCTAGAGTTCATTCTATGTCACACTGATACGAGTGAAGTCCCACAACTCCGACGTATATCCCTCGGCTAGACTATCCCCTTTCTCAAGTTGCGTTTTCTCTGACCATATACGGAGAGCCGCATTATCCTCTATTTTATAAAGAAGTTCGTTCTCCATGACAAGCCTTCTAATTTAGTAACCAAACAAGAATCGACACCTTTTTAATATGAAATGACATGCAATAATAGCCAAAATACAACAGGTTAGTATCGAATAATAGTAACCAGAGCAAGTAAAGAAAGTATCAAACAGCTATCTAGGTAAACCACTAAGGTTCAGCATGGCTCTATCTAGGGTGGGCTCTTAAGGATTGCTATATGTGGCTTAGTTCTAAATGAAGGGTACCTGAACCAGCAGATACCTCAATCCTCACCCATTATAAGCTCATACAAATTAAGTTCAGTTCAGGGGAATACATTTCCCTGTGGCCATGAGGAGGTGAAAACCTCACGAAGACATAGGTACGGATGTATCCCGGAAGCAGTCCACTAACCCATGCGGAGGTGAAAACCTCACGAAGGCATAGTTTTTCACTCTCACTTAAAAGGTATGACCACAATGGTCATGCAATATGATGCAAGAGTACCCTAGACACTTAAATCACAACAAACATATGACGCGACACAAACTCATGCGATGGAAGAATCAAAATCAAATTTCAATTTTCGATGAAAGAACAAAAAATAATCAATTCTACGGCTTGACTCTCTTATTGGTACCCAACGGAGTCGCCAAGCTGTTGAAATCATTTTTTTGTGTGGAGTCGCCACCAATCTTTTTTGAAGTGCGATTGGGTCACCTTATAAAACATTTTGGTCTATGAATCTTAAGATTACAGGTCCGGGAGTCGGTTACGCACGAGGAAGGATTGGCACCCTCGCAACGCCTAAAATTGGTACCTTATTGATTGATTAATGTCATAATATCGGAAATTGGAAGAGATTTTAAAATACGAATCCTTTAGAAAATGTTTGGTTAATTCAAATTGGATATTGAAATTCTTTTATTCCAAAAGAATGAAATATCACATCCAACACGTTAGGATACGATGTTTCAAACCCTTGACACCAAGATCATTTCATGATTTCCAAAATTCATGCATTACAATTTTAAAAGAGTATTCCGTTATTTGTCCAAACGAAAAAAATCGAAACCCAGCATGTTAGGGCACGATTCCTTGAATTTCCAAACATGAAATATTGCCTTATTTTTTTAAGTTAAGAAAACACGGTCAAAATCTTAAAAGGATATTTAGTCATTTGGACGAACGAAAAATCGAAACCCAGCGCTTTAGGGCTCGATTTCCTGAACTTCCAAGCACAAAATATTACCTTTGTAAAAACCCTTTTTATGAGTTTAAGTAAAAAAAAGTGAAAAAAAAAATAAAAATAAAAGATAAAGTCAATGTAACCTTTAAAATAGAAAATCGGTTAAAACGTAAAAATGGTCATATTTAGCGAATAGTGATAATGTAAACACGATAATAATAACGAGCAACATAACCTTACAGGCATATAAAAACGTAAATAAATAAATGGGTAGGTTCATAATATGGATAATATATAATAAGACAATAATAATGAGAACAATAATAAAATAAAATGGAATGAGCAAAAATAATAGAAGGAATAATAAATAAAGTAAACCAAAAAAATATTAGAAAAGGCTTAATTTAAAATATCGAGTAGACATATAAAAAATAAGTAGGAAAGTTTTTTAGAAAAAATAATAATAATAATAATAATAATAATAATAATAATAATAATAATAATAATAATAATTGTAGTAATAATATATATAATAATAGTGATAAAAGAAAAATAATAGTAGTAAAAATAGGAATAATAATGCTGGGAATGTTGAAAGTAATAATAATAATAATAATAATAATAATAATAATAATAATAATAATAGAAAAAATATGATTATAATATATATATATATAAAATAGTGGTAATAATAAAATAATACTAATAATAATAATGAATATAGTAATAATAATAAAGTAAAAGAAAAAAATAAAAACAATAATAGTAATGGTAAAATTAAGATAATAGATATAATAGTAAAATAATAGTTATACTAGATTAGTAGCGATAATAGTAATAATAATAGTGTTAATAATAATACGAGTTAGAATTAATAATAATAATAATAATAATAATAATAATAATAAAATTAATAATGAAAATACCCAAATCACAAAAGAAATAAAAAACGAACGAATTTGAACATAAGACCAAACATTTGGGGCGAAATTTAAAAAAAGAAATAAAAAAAGGACCTAATTGAACGCGCGCATGACATGGAGGGATTAAAAGGGAAAATATCCCCTCCCTCCAAAATGTTGCGTTGTGAGCAAGACCAAATCGAAAACAAATCAAAACTTAAGGGTAAAATTGAAAAAAAAAAAGAAAACTTGATTTAAAAGAACTAAAAATGCGGAAGGGCCTGTTGCGCAAATAGCCCATTTCATAGAAACATGTGGATCCTCCCCGGGTCGGGTCAACGCGCGGATCCAGAGGCCTTAAACGGCGTCGTTTTGGCACTTAAGGCTTTGGTGCAAAACGTCACTGTTTCACCATAGTATTTAAGGCCAAAAATTTAAAAAAAAAAAAAATCATTCCCCTTCTTCTTAAACAAAAAATAGAAAATTTCTTTGGGTTTTCTCTGTAGGGGCCCTTCTCCGGCCAGAGTCCTGCAAGAAATCCGACTCCGCCGCCGCCACGCACTGCGGTCGGAGGTCAAAACAGGTTTTTTTTTTTTTTGTTTTGCTATATTTACGTGTATACATACTGTTTTTAAAGAAAAACTAAAAAATAATAAAGATAAAAACATATAGACATATGTATATATATATTCGAAACTGAAAATAAAGAAAAATAAACAAAACAAAAGAACAAAAACCTTTCAAATCTGACTTTTTGAATTTTTTTTGTATTCAAAAAACTCTGTATTTCTTGAAATCTCCTCTTTTTACTATTAATCGTATATATCCCCCCATTTACATCGTTATGCTTCAACTTTTATAGCCTTTACAACAAACTAGATTTTGTTGTGCTTTGTTCCTTCTATTCCGCAGGTACAGCGACGTGGCGTAGACGTGGCTCGGTGGTGGAGGTGCGCACACTGCGGAGGGGCGAGTTGGCTGCTGGCGGCGCCAAGGGTTGCTGCTAGGGTTTCCTGAATTGCTTAGAATTTTTGGGCCAGGGTTTTGTATTGGGCTGCTATTGGGCTATTTTGGGTTTTAAAATTGGGCTCCAATGTAACTGGGCTACTAAAAGACTTTCAATTTTAGATTTTTATTTTTGTTTGGGTTTTTATTGGTTAATTGGGCCCCGGGCATAAATGGGCTCTTACACTAAGTATGTTAATTAAGATTGTGCAGACGAAAAACTTCTTAAACATATGAATAGGCCTCGTCGAGCCTGTAACACCCCGTACCCGATACCGTCACCGGAGTTGGGCAAGAGGCATGACTAGACCTGACTACAAATTTGAAACATGAAAATCTTAAAGCTGTCAAACTGCGTTGTGCCGACTAATTTGGCTATAACTTGAGTTACAAAATTCGAAATTCAGTTCCGTAAATTTTCCTTGAAAGTAGACTCATATATCTATTCATCATAATTTTTCTAGAATTTTTCATGTGGCCAATTAGTACAGTTTATTCTTCAAAGTTACCCTTATTACACTGCTGGACAGTTCTGACCTGTCCTTATAAAACTGCAGTTATCTCATTGCACAATTTTCATATACTGTTCTAGTTTATACCAATGAAAAATAGACTCAATAAGGGTTCTTTACATATATCCCATGCTTCCTAATTATTTTTGTACAATTTTTGACAATTTTTCCAAAACAGAACAGTGACTCACGAATGCATTCAGAGTAGGTCTCACTAAAACTGAATTATCTCATAACTTATAAGTCTTTTGCCTACTCTGTTTCTTTCATGTAAAAATAGACACAATAAGGTTTAACTCCATGTCTCATTCACCTTTTAATTCAATATACCCTATTTTTGGTGATTTTTCTAACTCATATCACTGCTGTTACTACAAGTTGCTTTGTCACAATTTATGAAGGACTAGCTTCTTACCAAACTTACCTACATTCCTAATTCAAGGATTCATTCCGCATATATAAACATTTCCTTAACAAAATGATTAAACTTCGATTTAGAAAGCATAAACCTTACCATCAAGAACCAACATACACATTAACAACACTACAACATACTTAAATAGAAATTTAGCCATATTCGCATGGCCATTCTTTTAGGGTTTACATGCGAACCGTAAAACTTCCTTAAACAATCCAAGCCTATCCTATACATGCCTTCGTTCAAAACCAACCCAAAATGAAGGAGTACCCCAAAAAGATAGGTTGATAGTGTGAGCGACCTTCCAACGACCCTGATGAGCTTGTGGCTTGCCCCTAATCTATAAAACAGAGGAAACATCTCACACGGGTAAGCATACTAGCTTAGTAAGTCCCAATTCATTTAGAATTATAACATCTAATTATGTATGAAGATAAAGCAATCCACATATGGTATTCTACAATAACAACTAGGTAAATAGTTTACACAAGGTCAAGTTTAATAATTCAAGGACCCACTTTCATAGTAGTCATTCATGCAAATCAATTGTCCCATAGTAGTAAGTTCGAAGGTCGTCTTCCGACAAATTATATTCATCAATGACAACTTAGCACAAGTAATATCTAACATAACATACCTCACATACTTACCCGAACCACATTCTTGACAATTTAGTTCTAAATTGTCTTGGCGAGGATTAGACTCCTCTTAGGAAATTTCATCACCGGCATCAAGCCTGCTAGGCGTAAAAGCCCGATAATTAACACCGGCACAAGGCCTGCTAGGCATAAGCCCGATAAATAACACCGGCACAAGGCCTGCTAGGCATAAGCCCGATAAATGTCACCGGCACGAGGCCTGCTAGGCTCGAAGCCCGAATATCAGAATATTATCACATGCTTTTCACATTCCACCATCACATATCGAATTATAACCATTTATTCCCATTGCAATAAATAAATTTATAATCAACCTAATCCATCAATCATCACATTCGGCCAACTCATAGTTTTACACCAAGCTATTTCCAACTTTATCATTCACTTGATGTGTGAATGATCTTTAGATAATAAGTAGCTCAAGAACTTACTCATTTACCTTGCATTAGCCAAAACAATTTCCATCATATTCTCAACATAAACCATCAACCAACATGTAGGTATACATTCGGCCATGATGAAATTTGGTACTAACCTTCATAAATTTTATTATAGTCAAGGTAACCATAATTTATTCTTTGACAAAATCTAACCAAAGGACTTACCTCGATTGTCGATAAGCCGTGCAAATCGGCTACTCGATAATCTTTGCTTTGCCTCGATCCAACTTTTTCTCCTTTTGATCTTGATCTAATTTGGTTCAATTTAAACCAATTAACCCACATTTCCATTTAATTAAAGAGCAAAATCATAAAATGCATGATTTCAAGACATAATGATGTGCATTCGGCATACATCCCCTACTTTGTTCAAGTGCATTTAATTTATTAGGGAACACTTTGGCGACAATTTCCTTGATGTGTTTTAACTTACAACTTACCCTCTTATCTAGCCGTACCTTAACTTATATAATCACACATATATAATCAAACACATTAGCTCAAATTCTTCCTCTAATATGGCCGAATGTACTACTTCCATACCATTGCATTTTTCTTCAATATACACCCAAGAAACAAGCTAGATAACCATAACTCATTCATCCTAAGCAAATAATTACCACATTCATAAGACTTATTAAATCAAGCTAAGGTGTCCACCATTTCCTTTCTTTTTCTACCTATCAAACAATGTAATCAACCATAGACAACATGCTTTCATCACACATGAAAAGGCCTTAGAACTAAGTCATGGCCGAATCTAAGGAGAGCTTAGCTCTCAAATTTTAGCACAAGAACTCAATAGTATGTAAGGCTACCAACACAACCATGCAAAACCATTCATCCATGTCTAATCACTATACAATATAAGTGTAGCCGAACATTAACACAAAGGAAAGGATTCAAATAGGTGGTCTCACATTCGGCCGAACATAAGGGCATCCCCATGCCAAAATTTAGACCATTTTCTCACAAACTCAAGCTTCATCTCCCTCTCATATTATCAAAGTTTATTGTCAACCCAAACCACCATTCCTCACCCATGGCCGAATTTCATCAAGCCTACCCATATTAACAAAGTCTTTTTGCTTGTTTCAAAAGAAAAGATTAAGAATTTAAGCCATATCAAGGTGAGTTTTCAAAACCAAGATCAAGCTCTTACCTATCCTTGTGCATGCATGGCCGATTGAAGAGGATGAGAATTCTTCCCTCTTCTTGATGGTGATTTCGGGTGGATGCTCAATAAGGAAGAAGAAAGAAATTTTTCTTTTTCTTTTCTTTTTGTTTAAAACAATTTTCATCCATTTAGCATGCTTATGACAACATAATACTTTTAAAATTATAAGTTGCCTAGAAAACATATTATTCTAGCATGCTTGCCGTCCACCTTATTTAATTATGGGGGATTTGACATGCAAATCCCCATGTTTTATAGACAATTCACTTAGCTCCCTTTCCATTAATGCCCACTACATTAGTCCTTCTTGCAATTTAAGCCTTCTTAGCAAATTAAACACTTAGATAGCTGAAATTTTCTACGAGATTTTTACACCCACTAAAAGCACACATAACAAACACAAGACATAATATTATAATATCTCACAGGCTCGGATTCGTGGTCCCGAAACCACCGTTCCGATTAGGGTCAAAATTGGGCTGTTACAACTCTCCCCCCCTTAAGGATTTTCGTCCCCGAAAATCTTACCGTTAAAAAGGTTCGGATATTGTTGCTTCATTGACTCTTCAGGCTCCCACGTAGCCTCTTCAACTCCGTGACGATTCCATAGAATCTTTACTAATGGAATTCTTTTATTTCTTAACTCTTTGGTCTCCCGAGCCAAGATACGGATCGGTTCCTCATCATAGGTCAAGTCAGATCGAATTTCAATCTCTGACGGGGTGATGACATGGGACGGATCCGACCTGTATTTGCGAAGCATCGAAACATGAAATACATTGTGTATCTTTTCCAACTCGGAGGGCAATCTTAATCTATAAGCAACCGGTCCAATACGTTCAATAACTTCGTACGGTCCGATAAATCTCGGGCTCAACTTGCCTTTCTGACCGAATCGGAGTATCTTCTTCCACGGAGAAACTTTCAAGAACACCCGATCTCCGACCTGAAATTCAATGTCCTTGCGTCTTAAATCGGCATAGGACTTTTGACGATCCGAAGCTGCTTTCAAGTTGCTTTTAATCACAACCACTTTCTGTTCAGTTTCTTTAATCCAATCAACCCCGTGTATCTTATTCTCACCGAGCTCAGTCCAATACAACGGTGTGCGGCATTTTCGACCATATAAGGCTTCATAAGGTGCCATTCTTATGCTAGACTGAAAGCTGTTATTGTAAGCAAACTCAATCAGGGGTAGGTATCGTTCCCACGTACCCCCGAACTCGAGAACGCAACACCTCAACATGTCCTCAAGTGTCAAAATAGTTCGCTCAGACTGACCGTCTGTTTGCGGATGGAAAGCCGTACTAAAATGAAGTTTAGTACCTAACGCCTCTTGCAACTTCTTCCAGAATCGCGAGGTAAATCTTGGATCTCTATCTGAAACAATAGAACTCGGTACACCGTGCAATCTTACAATCTGCGACACATACAATTCAGCGAGTTTGTCGAGTGGATAGTCAGTACGTACCGGCACAAAATGAGCTGACTTAGTCAATCTATCAACGATAACCCAAACGGCATCCTTCTTACTCGGTGTCATAGGGAGACCGGATATAAAATCCATAGTAATTCTATCCCATTTCCATTCGGGTACCATAATCGGCTGAAGTAATCCGGAAGGTACCTGGTGCTCAGCTTTCACTTGTTGACAGATTAAGCATTTGGAGACAAACTCAGATATGTCCCGTTTCATGCCAGGCCACCAATAAAACTGCTTCAAATCGTTATACATTTTTGTGCTTCCCGGGTGTATCGACATTCGGCCATTATGGGCTTCACTCAGAATCGCCTGTATCAAACCTGAGTTTGTTGGAACACACAATCGATTTTTATACTTCAAACAGTCATTTGCATCTATCTGGAAGTCTGATTCTGTAGAGTTCTCACACTGAACCCGAATAGCTACTAACTTTTCGTCAGCTTTCTGTGCCTCGTAAATTTGCTGAATAAACATCGGTCTTGTTTGTAGCTCGGCTATGATCGAACCATCCTCAGACATCGTCATCCGTGTGTTTAATGCACGCAGAGCAAATAATGATTTCCGACTTAACGCATCCGCAACGACATTAGCCTTCCCCGGATGGTAGTCAATCACTAATTCATAGTCTTTCAACAATTCTAACCATCGGCGTTGTCTCAAATTCAGGTCTTTCTGAGTCATTAAATATTTCAAACTTTTGTGATCTGAATAAACATGACATTTTTCGCCGAATAGATAGTGACGCCAGATTTTTAATGCAAACACAATGGCTGCTAACTCCAGATCGTGAGTTGGATAATTCTTTTCATGTGGCTTCAATTGTCTTGAAGCATAGGCTACGACCTTGCCTTCTTGCATCAGAACACAACCCAACCCACCTAAAGATGCATCACTGAAAATAGTAAATTCTTTACCCGATTCAGGCTGAGTCAACACTGGAGCCTCGGTTAGAAGGGCTTTCAACTGCTCGAAACTCCTCTGGCATTTTTCTGACCACTCATATTTGACATCCTTCTGTAGTAGTCTCGTCAAAGGTGCAGCTATCACGGAAAAACCTTTTACAAATCGTCTATAATATCCCGCGAGGCCTAGGAAGCTTCGGATTTCAGAAACATTCTTTGGTGGTTTCCACTCGAGTATGGCTGCTATTTTGTTTGGATCCACCCGAATTCCTGACACCGAAACCACATGACCCAAGAAGCTGACTTCGTTCAACCAAAACTCACACTTGCTGAATTTTGCATATAAATGATGATTCCTCAAGGTTTGTAGTACTTCTCTCAGGTGCTCAACGTGTTCCGCTTCACTTTTGGAGTAGACCAATATATCATCGATAAACACTACTACAAACCGATCCAAAAATCGTCGGAAGACCCGGTTCATTAGATCCATAAAAACGGCAGGTGCATTGGTAAGCCCAAAAGGCATAACCAAAAACTCATAGTGCCCGTACCTCGTTCGAAATGCCGTCTTGGGCACATCGGAATCTCTGACTCGTAATTGGTAATAGCCCGATCTCAAATCTATTTTCGAAAACACTGAAGCTCCCTTCAACTGATCAAATAAATCATCAATCCGAGGTAACGGGTATTTATTCTTTATGGTCACCTTATTTAGTTGCCGGTAGTCGATACACATTCGCATTGTCCCATCTTTCTTTTTCACAAACAAGACTGGTGCTCCCCACGGAGAAAAACTCGGTCGTGCGAAACCCCTCTCTGTCAATTCTTGTAACTGCGCTTTTAATTCTTTTAATTCAGTAGGCGCCATTCGGTACGGAGCTATCGAAATTGGGGTCGCACCCGGCACTAATTCAATGCCGAACTCAATTTCTCGTACTGGGGGTAAGCCCGGTAGTTCTTCAGGAAACACATCGGTGTATTCACATACAACTGGTACCGATTTCATTAGTTTCTCGGACATTTTATTATCCAGTACATAAGCCAAATAGGCCTCACACCCCTTTCTCACATACTTTTGGGCTACCATCGAGGATATCACTGTAGGCAACTCATTTACATCACCGGATTTTATTCCAATTGTCTCACCGTTTCGGCATTTCAGATTAATAAGCTTCCTCTTGCAATCCACCACTGCCTCATGTGAAGTTAGCCAATCCATACCCAAGATTATATCAAATTCATCGAAGGGCAGCAACATTAAGTCTGCTGGAAAGCAATAGCCTCGTACCATCAACGGGCAACCTCTACACACTTTATCTACAAGCACACATCTACCCAAAGGGTTGGACACACGAATTACGAACTCGGTAGACTCAACTAGCAGAGTCTTACCAAATTTTAAAGTTTCACACACATAAGAATGAGTCGAACCAGGATCAATTAGTGCAATCACAGTAGTATCAAAAAGAGTGAAAGTACCAGTAATGACGTCGGGGGAGGAAGCATCCTCTCTAGCTCGCGCAGCATATGCTCTCGCCGGAGCTCTAGCCTCGGATCGATCTGTAGTGTTCTTCGTTCCTTTCTGGCTACCACCTACATTGCCTGAATGTCTGGGTGGTCTACCTCGCATTGGTACGCTGTTTGGCGTAGTATTCTGAACGGTATTCTGCTCAGCTAATTTCGGACACTCCCGGATAAAATGACCCGACGATCCACACTTGTAGCAAGTCCGATCATGGAATCTGCAACTCCCTGAGTGCCATTTCCCACAGTGTTTGCATTCAACTCTGGTCTGTGGAATGTTACCAACACTGGCTATCGAGGTAGCTCGGGAGCTCATAGGAGGTCGATCCCGTCTGGGTGGATCTGTAGTAGTTTTCTGTCGGCTATAGTCATCTCTGGGCCTCTTGCTCGTGGGATGGAAGACTTTGCCCGAAGACCTCTTTCGGATATCTCTGGCTTCGGTATCGGCCTTTCTTTTCTCCTTCCCGAGCTCTTCAGCTTTGCAAGCTCTCTCAACTAAAGTTACAAATTCTTGGATTTCAAGAACGCCAACAAACATCTTTATATCTTCATTTAGGCCGTCTTCGAATCTTTTACACATAATGGCTTCAGTAGAGACACACTCTCTAGCATAACGGCTGAGCCTGACAAATTTTCTTTCATACTCCGTTACAGTCATTCGTCCTTGTTTCAGCTCAAGGAACTCTTTTCGCTTTTGATCAATAAATCTCTGGCTAATATACTTCTTGCGGAATTCAGTTTGGAAGAAATCCCATGTCACTTTTTCTTTCGGAACCACTGATACTAGTGTATTCCACCAGTGATATGCAGTGTCCCGCAAT
Source organism: Gossypium australe (assembly GCA_005393395.2). Taxonomy (NCBI): domain Eukaryota; kingdom Viridiplantae; phylum Streptophyta; class Magnoliopsida; order Malvales; family Malvaceae; genus Gossypium; species Gossypium australe. The sequence goes on along the minus strand of CM016622.1, from coordinate 83,730,824 downwards.
AAGGATATAGTACACTTCAAGCATTCATCCGGAGTACAAGACAGCTCACCAAGTACCCGAATAGTGTTATCGAGCCACATTTCGGCTCTCTCAGCATCATCATCGTCATTGGCTTTAAATTCTTCGGCCCCATATTTTCGAATTTTGTCAACTGGGGGCCTACTAGATCTCATTGGATCTATCACTGGGGGAGCTAGAGGATCCGGAGTTGGATTATTCGGGGGTGGAGGTTGGGGTATATTCGGGTTATTCTGAATAAATTGGGCAAACCAATCGTTCATCATTCGATAAAAGGCTTGCTTTGTCTCTCCCTCGTGGCTACCCGAAACAGGTCGAGAGTCTATCGGCGCTGATCCATGGGTACGGTCAGGCGCCACGCTCTCCACATCATCAGCCACAGCTCTTTCTGGTTCGGAATCCATTTACTATACAAACAAAAATTCAGGTTGTCAGAAGTCACCACACTATCAACAGATAACCACAGGCATGTATAGCTAGACTCACACGCGCCACGGTAGTCCTAGAATCGACTAAACCGTAAGCTCTGATACCAATCAAATGTAACACCCCGTACCCGATACCGTCACCGGAGTTGGGCAAGAGGCATGACTAGACCTGACTACAAATTTGAAACATGAAAATCTTAAAGCTGTCAAACTGCGTTGTGCCGACTAATTTGGCTATAACTTGAGTTACAAAATTCGAAATTCAGTTCCGTAAATTTTCCTTGAAAGTAGACTCATATATCTATTCATCATAATTTTTCTAGAATTTTTCATGTGGCCAATTAGTACAGTTTATTCTTCAAAGTTACCCTTATTACACTGCTGGACAGTTCTGACCTGTCCTTATAAAACTGCAGTTATCTCATTGCACAATTTTCATATACTGTTCTAGTTTATACCAATGAAAAATAGACTCAATAAGGGTTCTTTACATATATCCCATGCTTCCTAATTATTTTTGTACAATTTTTGACAATTTTTCCAAAACAGAACAGTGACTCACGAATGCATTCAGAGTAGGTCTCACTAAAACTGAATTATCTCATAACTTATAAGTCTTTTGCCTACTCTGTTTCTTTCATGTAAAAATAGACACAATAAGGTTTAACTCCATGTCTCATTCACCTTTTAATTCAATATACCCTATTTTTGGTGATTTTTCTAACTCATATCACTGCTGTTACTACAAGTTGCTTTGTCACAATTTATGAAGGACTAGCTTCTTACCAAACTTACCTACATTCCTAATTCAAGGATTCATTCCGCATATATAAACATTTCCTTAACAAAATGATTAAACTTCGATTTAGAAAGCATAAACCTTACCATCAAGAACCAACATACACATTAACAACACTACAACATACTTAAATAGAAATTTAGCCATATTCGCATGGCCATTCTTTTAGGGTTTACATGCGAACCGTAAAACTTCCTTAAACAATCCAAGCCTATCCTATACATGCCTTCGTTCAAAACCAACCCAAAATGAAGGAGTACCCCAAAAAGATAGGTTGATAGTGTGAGCGACCTTCCAACGACCCTGATGAGCTTGTGGCTTGCCCCTAATCTATAAAACAGAGGAAACATCTCACACGGGTAAGCATACTAGCTTAGTAAGTCCCAATTCATTTAGAATTATAACATCTAATTATGTATGAAGATAAAGCAATCCACATATGGTATTCTACAATAACAACTAGGTAAATAGTTTACACAAGGTCAAGTTTAATAATTCAAGGACCCACTTTCATAGTAGTCATTCATGCAAATCAATTGTCCCATAGTAGTAAGTTCGAAGGTCGTCTTCCGACAAATTATATTCATCAATGACAACTTAGCACAAGTAATATCTAACATAACATACCTCACATACTTACCCGAACCACATTCTTGACAATTTAGTTCTAAATTGTCTTGGCGAGGATTAGACTCCTCTTAGGAAATTTCATCACCGGCATCAAGCCTGCTAGGCGTAAAAGCCCGATAATTAACACCGGCACAAGGCCTGCTAGGCATAAGCCCGATAAATAACACCGGCACAAGGCCTGCTAGGCATAAGCCCGATAAATGTCACCGGCACGAGGCCTGCTAGGCTCGAAGCCCGAATATCAGAATATTATCACATGCTTTTCACATTCCACCATCACATATCGAATTATAACCATTTATTCCCATTGCAATAAATAAATTTATAATCAACCTAATCCATCAATCATCACATTCGGCCAACTCATAGTTTTACACCAAGCTATTTCCAACTTTATCATTCACTTGATGTGTGAATGATCTTTAGATAATAAGTAGCTCAAGAACTTACTCATTTACCTTGCATTAGCCAAAACAATTTCCATCATATTCTCAACATAAACCATCAACCAACATGTAGGTATACATTCGGCCATGATGAAATTTGGTACTAACCTTCATAAATTTTATTATAGTCAAGGTAACCATAATTTATTCTTTGACAAAATCTAACCAAAGGACTTACCTCGATTGTCGATAAGCCGTGCAAATCGGCTACTCGATAATCTTTGCTTTGCCTCGATCCAACTTTTTCTCCTTTTGATCTTGATCTAATTTGGTTCAATTTAAACCAATTAACCCACATTTCCATTTAATTAAAGAGCAAAATCATAAAATGCATGATTTCAAGACATAATGATGTGCATTCGGCATACATCCCCTACTTTGTTCAAGTGCATTTAATTTATTAGGGAACACTTTGGCGACAATTTCCTTGATGTGTTTTAACTTACAACTTACCCTCTTATCTAGCCGTACCTTAACTTATATAATCACACATATATAATCAAACACATTAGCTCAAATTCTTCCTCTAATATGGCCGAATGTACTACTTCCATACCATTGCATTTTTCTTCAATATACACCCAAGAAACAAGCTAGATAACCATAACTCATTCATCCTAAGCAAATAATTACCACATTCATAAGACTTATTAAATCAAGCTAAGGTGTCCACCATTTCCTTTCTTTTTCTACCTATCAAACAATGTAATCAACCATAGACAACATGCTTTCATCACACATGAAAAGGCCTTAGAACTAAGTCATGGCCGAATCTAAGGAGAGCTTAGCTCTCAAATTTTAGCACAAGAACTCAATAGTATGTAAGGCTACCAACACAACCATGCAAAACCATTCATCCATGTCTAATCACTATACAATATAAGTGTAGCCGAACATTAACACAAAGGAAAGGATTCAAATAGGTGGTCTCACATTCGGCCGAACATAAGGGCATCCCCATGCCAAAATTTAGACCATTTTCTCACAAACTCAAGCTTCATCTCCCTCTCATATTATCAAAGTTTATTGTCAACCCAAACCACCATTCCTCACCCATGGCCGAATTTCATCAAGCCTACCCATATTAACAAAGTCTTTTTGCTTGTTTCAAAAGAAAAGATTAAGAATTTAAGCCATATCAAGGTGAGTTTTCAAAACCAAGATCAAGCTCTTACCTATCCTTGTGCATGCATGGCCGATTGAAGAGGATGAGAATTCTTCCCTCTTCTTGATGGTGATTTCGGGTGGATGCTCAATAAGGAAGAAGAAAGAAATTTTTCTTTTTCTTTTCTTTTTGTTTAAAACAATTTTCATCCATTTAGCATGCTTATGACAACATAATACTTTTAAAATTATAAGTTGCCTAGAAAACATATTATTCTAGCATGCTTGCCGTCCACCTTATTTAATTATGGGGGATTTGACATGCAAATCCCCATGTTTTATAGACAATTCACTTAGCTCCCTTTCCATTAATGCCCACTACATTAGTCCTTCTTGCAATTTAAGCCTTCTTAGCAAATTAAACACTTAGATAGCTGAAATTTTCTACGAGATTTTTACACCCACTAAAAGCACACATAACAAACACAAGACATAATATTATAATATCTCACAGGCTCGGATTCGTGGTCCCGAAACCACCGTTCCGATTAGGGTCAAAATTGGGCTGTTACAGAGCCAGTGTCGCGACATTGGACTTGAATATAATTCCCTCACCTCGGAGTTGGTTGTCGTAACATTGAATAACGATTGTCACGACATCGATGACAGACTACTCCCTGCTAGCTTCGAAGTTTGATGTTGTGACATCCAATCTGGGTGTTACGACATCTTGGACAATCCACTGACTCATCGGCCTAAAACGATGTCTTACACACTCAATCAACACGTTATTCTTCCCTTAGGCCCGAATTGGCCTAATAGGTCATAAAACACACTAAGATGTTTATTTTATTAATCGAAAAACTAAACAAAAAGATAAAAAATTACTTAAATACAAGCTCATTAAGTGTCGAAAAGAGCTTAATTTGCCAGTTACCCTTAGCACTTTGATTCGAGTCTTATTCTACATTCTTTGCTTAACTTTCACTGTTGAAACCTTAAGATGAAAATTTGAGTGTATACTAATTCTATTTCTTTGTCCCATTTTTTTATGCATTGAATTAGACATCGATATTTGAGAATGGTATTTGAGAGAACTAGTGGGAGTCAATTCGTTGTTATAAGTAGGCATATTTGTTTCTAGTGTGCTAACTAAAAAATATCAAATAAATAAAAGCATAGTGAGATGAAAAGAGCATAGAATAGATAAGAAAAATGAGAGTGAAAAAGAGAATTAATGGAAAAATGTTAAAGTTTTCCCGAAGCTGAACATAGTCCTATTTGCTTATTAATGAACAAAATTGCTAGGCTTTTATAATTGTGGTACTTGAATTGATTCCATTTGAAATTTTTGGAGAAATAAAGTAGGTGAGAGAATGAGACATAAGGTGGTGAGGATATGGGTTACATTAAGGGGGTGATTGGGGAACAATATCACGTGTCAAACTAATTCTAGTGCTTGAACCGTTTTGATGCTTCAGTTCTTTGAAACTGAATCATCCTCAATCTTCTAAATGTTATAAGCTTAAAAGTCCTATGTGACCTTGGCACGTCAATTTATGAAAGTTTGTTTTGTTGTTTTTATGAGAAACAAATGATTTGAGTTTTTCTTGTATAATCATTGTGCATGTATAGTTTAGTTTTGATGGATTTGAATGAAGGACAATAATTATATATGATTACCTCTACACTTACACTTATTCATAATGTAATTTTGTGAACTCTCATGATTTATTTTATAAGTTGTAAGTTCCTTATGCATCACACCAAGGTTGTATGGTAGAAAAATCATTCATATTGTATATATCTTTGGTTAGTTTCTTTCACTAATTTTGCTTTTTTCCTATTGCATTGTGTGTTTGCTTGAGGATAAATAAAGACTTAAGTGTAGCGAAATTTGATCTGTCATAATTCGATATAACAAATTAAGTTCTTTTTTTACACTTAAATAGCTTTTAATAAAGTATTTTTATGTTTTATTTTAAGGATTTTCTATTTTTTGTTTAATTTCTATTTTGTTAGTTAAAATTAGTTTTTTAAAGTTTGCTTAGTGATCAGTTAGGCAAAATCTATCCTAATGAGTTCTAATAATTATTTGTAGATAATTTATTAATTTTAAGTTTTTGAAGTGAATTAAATTTAAATCTTAAAATATTTAAGAATAATACTTTTCACTTATATATTATTATTGTTATAATATATTATTTTTATGTAAACAAAAATATTTTTAAAAATACTTTTATAATTTAAATTTAGTTGAAATCCAATTGAATTACCTAAACAATAAATTTGAGTAATTCAAAAATCTTGGAATATTATAGTTCCCAAACAAAAGACAAGAATTTAAAAATCATAGTAAAATTTTGAAATCTAAATCCAAATTTCAGTTTCCATACGCTACACGAGGAAATAAAACAAATTTTGCCTTTTGGTAAAATGCTCACATAAATGTTTTTTTTTTAATTTTTTCCCTTTTTCAAATCAGTTATTAAACTACAATTTATTCAATTATTCGCTTTTTTATATTTAATTCAAGTCCAATAAATACCGCTTTTTTATATTTAATTCAAGTCTAATAAATACCCACTAGCTACTGAAAGCCCAACAATAAATCTTTAACCCTAAATTAAATTTTCAATATTAAATTCGTCACCTAAAAATTTGATTCTCGATAAATCTTACAGTACAATATTAATTTTTGTGAAATTCAATATTGTAAAATTTTGAGACGTTACGATTCTCTTCTCCTAAAAAAAACTTCATCCTCGAAATTTACTTAAGACGAATAACTAAGGATGTTGTCGTATCACTTTTTTCGGATTCCTATGTGGCCTCTCATGTGTTATTGTTCCTCTGAAAGACTTTAACTAACATAATGTGCTTCCCTCTCAATTCCTTAGCCTCACAAGCCAATATTTAAATCGTTTTTTCCTCATATAACAAATTTGGTTATAACTCAATTGATTCTATAGTAATCACATGCGATGGATCTGAATGATAACCTTTGCAACATTAACACGTGGAACACATAATGAATGCATTCCAACTCTGGTGGTAAATCCAACCAATATCTCATTAATCAAACTCTCTCAAGTACCATGTAAGGTCTAATAAAATAATAACTCAACTTTCCTTTGTGACCAAACTAATTTCACGACGACACTTTCAGAAACACATTACCCTCAACATTAAACTCAATATCTTTGCACTTCAAGTCGACATAGAACTTTTGTCTATCAAATGCCACTTTAAGCCTATCTCAGATCAACTTGACTTTCTCCTTGGTCTTATGGATCAAGTCAAGATCCACCAATTTCCTCATGCTTAGCTTAATCCAAAACAAAGATGTTTGACACTTACGACCATATAGTGCCTCGAACGGTGTCATCTGAATGCTCGTTTAATAACTTTTATTTTAGGCAAACTCACTCAATGAAAGGTGTCTCTCCCAACTACCCTCAAAATCAATAACACAACATTGAAGCATGTCCTCCAAAACTTGAATTACGCAACCAGACTATCCATCAATTTAAGGATGGTAAGCAATATTGAAGTTCAACTTTGTACCCAGAACCTCATGCAACTCTTTCTAGAATCCAGACGCTCATATGAGGTCTCGATTGGATATAATAGAGATAAGAACACCTTGCCTTCATACAATCTCAACAATGTACAACTCGACCAACTTGTCCAAAGAGTAATTGGTACGAACTAGGAAGAAGTTTATTGACTTAGTGAGTCCATAAACAATTACCCAAATGGCACCATGCTTCTTTGGAGTAAACAGCAAGCCCACAATGAAATTCATAGCTACTGTAACAGTCCGAATTTGACCCTAATCGGAACGGTGGTTTTGGGACCACGAATCCGAGTTAGAAAAAAATATTTGTATATTATTTTGCGTGTTAATTATATAAGTTTGAGCATGTGTTAAAATTTCGTAGGCAAACTTGTCCGTTTGTGTGTTCGATTTATGAAAAAGGATTAAATCGCATAAGTGGTAAAAATAGCCAACTATTAAATTTAGTGGCTAAATTGAATTGTCTCCTTATTGATGAGGATTTAAATAGTAAATTGACCCTTTTTGGCAAGATAAGGGACGGTATTATGCTTTTATAAAGCAATTGCATGCCTATTTTATTTTAATAATATAATATTGCATGCTTAGTTTATTTTAATGAAAATATTGCATGCCAAGTTTATTTTAATGTTATAATTTATTAACTAGATGGCATGTGCTTATATTATATAGCTTTGATATTAATTATAAAGGTTAAAGTAATAATAATAATATGTTAGTGGAATGTTAAAATATGTATGAATATTATTAAAGAAAGAAAAGATGTTTTATTTCATCTCTTTCTTTTCCATTTTCTTCACCAAATTCACAAAGAAAGAAGGAAGCTAAAACTTTCATTGAGTTAGTTATATTGAGTACTATCAAACCCATGTGGAAATTTTAGAGTTTGAAGTATGTTCTAAGTTCGGCCATGGATGAAAGCTTAATGTTTTTGTTGATTAATGGTGAAATAATAATGTTAGGTGATAGATTAGTGAGTTTTTGTTTTTACTTTTTTGATGAAATTGAGTATTATGGATTTAATTAAAATAATAATAATAATTGTTTTAGAGGGACTAAAATGAAAAACAAATGAAATGTATGAGCTTGTATTAAGACTATGAAAATTCGACCCTAAAGAGCTATAGCCAAATTTTGAGTATTTGGTGTTCTGGTGCAATAGGGACTAAACTGTAAAAAATTTAAATGTCAGGGGTAAAATTGTAATTTGCCCGATTATGTGTTTTTGGACTAAATTGAATGAAAATATGTTGAATGAGCTTAATTTGAAATTATTTAGATCAAGAACAAAAAGAATCAGGATTGGATTGGGGAAATGAGAAGCTAATTGAATAGTCGGGAAACGAAGTCCGTCGATATTCGAGGTAAGTTTTTAAGCAATCATATTGCATAGAATTTATCTAAATTGATGTATATAATTTTAATGGAAATATATGTACCATTATGTTGATAAGCCGAATGTGAGGTATACTTATTTGATAATGGTATATCCAATTATGATATTGCTTGGAAAATGAGTGGAACTGAATGTGAGGTATAAATACATGTAAATGATACACTCGACTATGTTATAAATCGTGTAATGAACATTGTACTATATATGTACCTATGTGGTTGAGGTTTAAGCTTTATGAATGTATATATGAATGTGAATAAGTAGCAAGCTTGAGATATGCACTAAATGTGCAAATTTGTGACACTGAACACTAAGTGTGAGAAATCGGTCATTTGGCACTAAGTGTGCGAAATCGTCTAAAGAGCATTAAGTGTGCGATCAATTGTAATCTCAAAGATTGAATTCAGTAAGTTGATACTATGAGATCTTATCATTCGAAATCTAGTATATATGTTAAAGGGTGGCTTAGATGGATCGTTATTTTAAAGGTATAATTTAATATGATTAAGTTTAGTTCGATTGAGATATGATGTTCGAAAAATTCGTACAAAGATTATGAAGTATATAAAAGTTTCGATATATGAATTGGTTGCGAAACAGCTTTATAAATATGATATTCAGGCTTTGAGCCTAGCAAGCCTCGTGCTAGTGAAAGTATTCGGGCTTTAAGCCTAGCAGGCTTTGTGCCAGTGAAAGTATTCGGGGTTTATGCCTAGCAGGCTTTATGCCGGTGAATTATTATAAGTATATGCTTAAATAGATTTTTGATGATGTGGAACTTAAATTCGGTAAATGAGTTCGATGTTCAGGTATGTGTAAGTCTATTGGTTATTGGAGATAAGGTAAATTAGTAAATTGATAATTGTTACTAGTTATATGTGATACAATTGGAGAATGTATGTGAATTATATGGATTGAAAGGTAAGAAAGAAAATTTAGTAGTTAATATGTATATACTTGAACAAATGTATATGTATTGGTCTTGAGATGAGAAAGTGATTTATAGATCGATGTGAAATCTATTATTGAATGTGTGAGTGTTTGGCCTTAAGGCTATGAAAGGTGAAAGTTTATGAATGATGATAAATTATGAGTAAGTGAATTAGATATAAATTATGAGATGGAATATATGCATGATTACGATATCCCATGAATGAATTGGTGACTGACTGTGTATTTGAGTTAAATGAATCAGGTACATATGAGGTTTAATTGTTAAATGAAAAATAAGGTAAGTAAAGTTACTTAACGAGGAACATGGATTATATGAGAAAAGTGATTGTACATGTGTATGTGATTAACCAAATTTGGCCTATTTGAATTAAATTATATATGTTTCTATGGTGAATTATTTGCTTATGGCTTACTAAGCTTTCAAAGCTTACTTTGTGTAATTTTCCTATGTTTATAGAGTTTCAAAGACTTGCTCGGGTTGGAAGTCGAAGGAGATCTCATCACACTATCCAATTTTCGCTTCGGTAAATAAATGCTTGGAGATTTGGTTATGTGGCATGTATAGACTAGTTTTGATATTGCTAGTTTTGAAGTTGTATATATTTGTATAAGCCATGCGAAAATGGCTTGTCCATCTCGTTATTCTTGGAATTTATATTTTGGCTTGATGATTTCGTTTGATTTGGTTTTGGTATATTTATAAGTATAATGAATGTATAAAGTTTATATGAAATGAAATAAAGATGTTATGATCTAAATTTCGAGTTTTGTAACTCGAGTTATAGTCGATTTAGTTAATATGATACTGATGGACAGTTTCAATTTTTATGCCTAAATTGGTAGTTAAGTCCGGTAATACCTTGTAACCCATTTTCAGCGACGGATAAGGGTTAGGGGTGTTACATTTTTTTGGTATCAGAGCTACGGTTTGGCCGATTCTAGGACTAACGTAGCGTGTGTGAGACTAGCTATACATGCCATATTTAACCCGCGATAGTGTGATATCTCCCGACTCTGACTAAAATTGTTTTAATTAGACAGATATGTTTTCCAACCGAGCTAAATTCCGATAGTATGGAATGTATACTCAAATGTTTGAGTGAAAATATATTGGTGATGAGTTGACACTCGTAAAGGTATGAATCAAAGTGTATGACATTTTTGTTATTGATAAATGTTATAATTATATGAGCATATGAGTTATGACAATTGAGTTATGATGTTATATGAGAATTTCGATTGTGACTTAGTGATTTGAGTTGGCTTATGAACTATGTGTTAAGAAAAAAAGTAATTATAAGCAGTTACCGAACTCTGTTATTTCAGGATCGAGTTTTGTGAGAAAATGATCCACGGGATTAATATCGTCAAAGAAATTGAGTAGAAAATGAAAACAATTTAATACGTCATAAGCAGTCTTAGCTAGAGATGATGTACAGCGAAAGTCAGACCAAAATTTCAATTGTGAGATTAAAGAGATTTGAAATCTGAAGCCATGTGTGGATTTGAAATGTATTGTGTGGAAGCAAATCCTTAATCTACCTTCTGGTAAGATTTTCGAGGACGAAAATCCCTAAGGGGGGGAGAGTTGTAACAGTCCGAATTTGACCCTAATCGGAACGGTGGTTTCGGGACCACGAATCCGAGTTAGAAAAAAATATTTTTATATTATTTTGCGTGTTAATTATATATGTTTGAGCATGTGTTAAAATTTCGTAGGCAAACTTGTCCGTTTGTGTGTTCGATTTATGAAAAAGGATTAAATCGCATAAGTGGTAAAAATAGCCAACTATTAAATTTAGTGGCTAAATTGAATTGTCTCCTTATTGATGAGGATTGAAATAGTAAATTGACCCTTTTTGGCAAGATAAGGGACGGCATTATGCTTTTATAAAGCAATTGCATGCTTAGTTTATTTTAATGAAAATATTGCATGCCAAGTTTATTTTAATGTTATAATTTATTAACTAGATGGCATGTGCTTATATTATATAGCTTTGATATTAATTATAAAGGTTAAAGTAATAATAATATGTTAGTGGAATGTTAAAATATGTATGGATATTATTAAAGAAAGAAAAGATGTTTTATTTCATCTCTTTCTTCTCCATTTTCTTCACCGAATTCACAAAGAAAGAAGGAAGCTAAAACTTTCATTTTCATTCGGTCATTGCATGTACTACTGAGGTAAGTAATTGAGCTTGATTTTTGTAAATTTTTGCATCTTTGAGTTAGTTATGTTGAGTACTATCAAACCCATGTGGAAATTTTAGAGTTTGAAGTATGTTCTAAGTTCGGCCATGGATGAAAGCTTAATGTTTTTGTTGATTAATGGTGAAATAATAATGTTAGGTGATAGATTAGTGAGTTTTTGTTTTTACTTTTTTGATGAAATTGAGTATTATGGATTTAATTAAAAAATAATAATAATAATAATTTTTTTAGAGGGACTAAAATGAAAAACAAATGAAATGTATGAGCTTGTATTAGGACTATGAAAATTCGGCCCTAAAGAGCTATAGTCAAATTTTGAGTATTTGGTGTTCTGGTGCAATAGGGACTAAACTGTAAAAATTTTAAATGTCAGGGGTAAAATTGTAATTTGCCCGATTATGTGTTTTTGGACTAAATTGAATGAAAATATGTTGAATGAGCTTAATTTGAAATTATTTAGATCAAGAACAAAAAGAATCGGGATTGGATTGGGGAAATGAGAAGCTAATTGAATAGTCGGGAAACGAAGTCCGTCGATATTCGAGGTAAGTTTTTAAGCAATCATATTGCATAGAATTTATCTAAATTGATGTATATAATTTTAATGGAAATATATGTACCATTATGTTGATAAGCCGAATGTGAGGTATACTTATTTGATAATGGTATATCCAATTATGATATTGCTTGGAAAATGAGTGGAACTGAATGTGAGGTATAAATACATGTAAATGATACACTCGACTATGTTATAAATCGTGTAATGAACATTGTACTATATATGTACCTATGTGGTTGAGGTTTAAGCTTTATGAATGTATATATGAATGTGAATAAGTAGCAAGCTTGAGATATGCACTAAATGTGCAAATTTGTGACACCGAACACTAAGTGTGAGAAATCGGTCATTTGGCACTAAGTGTGCGAAATCGGCTAAAGAGCATTAAGTGTGCGATCAATTGTAATCTCAAAGATTGAATTCAGTAAGTTGATACTATGAGATCTTATCATTCGAAATCTAGTATATATGTTAAAAGGTGGCTTAGATGGATCGTTATTTTAAAGGTATAATTTAATATGATTAAGTTTAGTTCGATTGAGATATGATGTTCGAAAAATTCGTACAAAGATTATGAAGTATATAAAAGTTTCGATATATGAATTGGTTGCGAAACAGCTTTATAAATATGATATTCAGGCTTTGAGCCTAGCAAGCCTCGTGCTAGTGAAAGTATTCGGGCTTTAAGCCTAGCAGGCTTTGTGCCAGTGAAAGTATTCGGGGTTTATGCCTAGCAGGCTTTATGCCGGTGAATTATTATAAGTATATGCTTAAATAGATTTTTGATGATGTGGAACTTAAATTCGGTAAATGAGTTCGATGTTCAGGTATGTGTAAGTCTATTGGTTATTGGAGATAAGGTAAATTAGTAAATTGATAATTGTTACTAGTTATATGTGATACAATTGGAGAATGTATGTGAATTATATGGATTGAAAGGTAAGAAAGAAAATTTAGTAGTTAATATGTATATACTTGAACAAATGTATATGTATTGGTCTTGAGATGAGAAAGTGATTTATAGATCGATGTGAAATCTATTATTGAATGTGTGAGTGTTTGGCCTTAAGGCTATGAAAGGTGAAAGTTTATGAATGATGATAAATTATGAGTAAGTGAATTAGATATAAATTATGAGATGGAATATATGCATGATTACGATATCCCATGAATGAATTGGTGACTGACTGTGTATTTGAGTTAAATGAATCAGGTACGTATGAGGTTTAATTGTTAAATGAAAAATAAGGTAAGTAAAGTTACTTAACGAGGAACATGGATTATATGAGAAAAGTGATTGTACATGTGTATGTGATTAACCAAATTTGGCCTATTTGAATTAAATTATATATGTTTCTATGGTGAATTATTTGCTTATGGCTTACTAAGCTTTCAAAGCTTACTTTGTGTAATTTTCCTATGTTTATAGAGTTTCAAAGACTTGCTCGGGTTGGAAGTCGAAGGAGATCTCATCACACTATCCAATTTTCGCTTCGGTAAATAAATGCTTGGAGATTTGGTTATGTGGCATGTATAGACTAGTTTTGATATTGCTAGTTTTGAAGTTGTATATATTTGTATAAGCCATGCGAAAATGGCTTGTCCATCTCGTTATTCTTGGAATTTATATTTTGGCTTGATGATTTCGTTTGATTTGGTTTTGGTATATTTATAAGTATGATGAATGTATAAAGTTTATATGAAATGAAATAAAGATGTTATGATCTAAATTTCGAGTTTTGTAACTCGAGTTATAGTCGATTTAGTTAATATGATGCTGATGGACAGTTTCAATTTTTATGCCTAAATTGGTAGTTAAGTCCGGTAATACCTTGTAACCCATTTTCAGCGACGGATAAGGGTTAGGGGTGTTACAGCTACTCATTCTCACTTCTACTATGGTATTGTGATAGGTTGTAACAAGCTCGAAGGAACTTGATGAAAAACCAAGCACTTTGACACAAACTCCGTGACCTCACATTTCATTCCAAGCCACCAATACAATTCTTTTAGCTCATGTTACATTTTATTACCACTAGAGTGCATGGCATAGGAACTATTATGCACCTCGTACAATATGGCATGTCTTAACTTCGTATTATTCAACACACAGCTTCTTTCTGAAACACAATCCACCCTCGACATCCAAACCAAAACCACTCGATCCGTTCTATTTAATTTGTCAATCTTTAGCAATCAATTTCTCATCTCTTAATTGTTTATTCCTAATCTGCTCAGATAAAGTCAATTTAATTCGAATTTCCACCAATAACTTACCCATTTTCAATACTTCAAGCTTGACATTCATCAGTTTAAGGGCAACAAAGGACTTTCGATTAAGCGCATTAGCGATTACGTTGCTTTACCAAGATGGTATTCAATAAATAATCGTAATCATTTTAAAGCTCAACCTATCGTCGTTGCCTCAATATATAACTTTCAAATATATTTCTTTCGAAACATCGATAGGAAGACTCCCAATTAATCCTCCCCGCAAGTGTAGTCTAGACCACAGTGATCCACCACTATTAAGCTTTCTCCTTCAGAAAGGAGACTACACACTGAACTCTCTCAGTAGGTGTACATTCCAACTAATCAATGACTCTTTTAGTCTTCTCCAACCAATACTCTCTGGCCATTGGGTCAATACTCTTTTGACCCTTGAAGTCCTTAGCACCATATTTCCATAGTTTCTCAATTGGTGCTCTCCTAACAATCAACCATCACATATGGAAGTGTGACTTGATTAGGTTTGTAACACCCTAAGCTCAGCCCGAAAGCCAAATAGAATCAAGAGTGTCACAATGGTTGCTTAAGCAACCCGCTCAATCAAACATTCATTTAATACACTATATATATATATATATTTAACTCCTTCAAGTAAAAACAAATAATAAAATCATTTAATAAAATTAAGTTTAAAAAATTATTTAACAACAATAGCAATACTCCAGTGCACATTATACGAGAACTAATTAATAATCAATTGAAAACTAACGCGCAAAGCACAACAATATCAATACTCTCGAACACACAAGGCAAGTTGCACAATAAAATAAACAATATAGAGATCCCTATACTCTATAACATGCCAACTATGTCTAACTGACATATTTTACCAAATTGTTTTATAATGATAAAAACAATTTATAGATACATCCAAAACCAACTTAATTCAATTTCACAAAATAAATTTTAAGCCATGCATTTAAATTGACCGCAGTATTAGACAATCGAACTTTAGAGATCACAAATTGAATTTTTCAGGCGTTCTATGTTTAGAAGCGAGCATTCCTCGATGAGATCTGTCTTCGTCAATTCACCAATCCACTAGCATATTAAAGACCTTGACTTTCCTGGACTCAAATTAATAAAAAATTTAACCATACTCGTATTTTGAAAGATTAAAAATATTTCAATCGAGCCCATAATTTATCAAAATTAATGTTAATCTAAGTTATTGATTCAATTTAATCAAGATCCCAACATATCAAGTGACCATTCAATAATGTAATTAATCTTTTGATTAAATTAATATAATCAAAGACTTAAAGAAAACTAAAGCCTATATTCAATTATCCTAAAGCATATGTAATAGTTAGTCTAATAAATCATCTCTAAACTAATTCAAAATAAAATTCTAAATGTAGCAGATGTTGAGCAATATAGTTGGCAAGAATGCAGCTGATTTGGAGGCAAAGAGGCTCACGGCAATACCAGAAATTGAAGTGGGCATAGCAGCAAACTGAGGGCAAAGCAATAGCAAAAGTTTGTAGCAATTTTTAGGAGAAACTAAGAGAAGCAATTGTTGGTGGCAGCAAGGAGAACAAAAAAGAAAATAGAGTGGTAGGTCAATTGGAGATGAGGCCTAATTCAATTCTACTTCTATTTATCATAATAATATAACACAAAAAAATAAATCCTACTAAAAATCTAGTAAAAGGATCCTCATTTAATTAAACTAAATAAGAATACATTAAAAGAAAATTAAAAGAGAGGTTAATTGCAATATTAGTCTCTCGTTAATAGTTGAAATTTCAATTTAATCCTTAAAATATAATTGAAATCCTATTTAGTCTCGAAATTAAACTAAATCTATCATTTCATCCCAAATTTCCGAAATAATTTATTATAAAAAAATTCTTTTACTAAACTTATCTTGATTTAGTGTGAAATATGAAACCAAAAATTTCAAGACATTATAAAATGTTCAATGTGAATTACTAAACCATTATTATACTTGGTGTTAACACCGTTAATAAATTACTAAACCAACCAATGATAAGTAAACATGTAGAATTTTCTTTTCCAAATTATCAAGTCTAAATGGATAATATAATATGTGAAAAATTAAATAAAAAACTAAATAAAATTAAAAAAATATAACTACACATATGATTAATAAAAAAATTAAAAATTAAACTTACATAAGCTAAAACGTCACATTCTCTGTTTAAGTAAATGATCCTCTTCTTCAAAGAGTTTTTCATTTGAAATTATGTTTTTAATCGATTTTTTTAAAGAATTTTTTAGTCGTCACTATTTACTTTTTTTTATTAATCATATGTTTAGTTATTTACTTTTTAGTTTAATTTAATTTAATTTTTTTTGTTTTATTTAGTTTTTCACATGATGTTATATAATCCATGTGGATATTGATGATTTGAAAAAAAATTCTACGTGTCAAATTTTCATTGACATGTTTAGCAATTCAAATAAAGGTGTTAACACCAAGTATCGTAATAACACACATATTGATAGTTCATATACCATATTGGACATTTTCAAAGTACAGATACCACATTGGACATTTTATGAAAGTGCAAGTATCATAATAAAACACATATAGATAATTTAAGTACCACATTAAACATTTTATAAAAATACATGTATCAAATATGAGATTAACATATTTATAAAAAAATTTAATGTTAATAATAAATGAAATTTGGTTAAATGGTAAAGTACAAATGTTGTAAACTCTTGAGTCTTGGTTCAAATCTTATTTAAGTGTGCATATTTTACTCTCTCTTTTTATGTAAAAGATATAAAATAACAAAACACCTTCAAAATAATACAATTTACTTTGTAAAGTAATGGTGTTTTTGTCATTACCCAATTGAATTGGTACTCGATTGACTCATGACAACAACTCAGTCATGTACTATATATATATAATGAGCCTTCTCTTTAACAACTCTTTATAACATTTCATCATAACAATTAAATTTATTGTAGATCCGATTTTTTTTTTATATATTTATCATCTATAACAATCATAAAATATGAAATATGCTCTTTACAAAATTGATTCTTTACAACAATTTATCTCAAATTTTAGTAAAATTAGTTCTATTACCAAGTGAAAGAAATATAATAAATTTTAATTAAGCTATTAATTCAATAAAATATTTAAAGTTTATATAGAAAATATATTAATAATATTATATAGAAAATATATTAATAATATTTTATTAAATGAAATGTTTAATAAATTGAACTACATTCGTAAATTTTATTAAAGATACTATTTAAATCTCACTAATTAATAATATTATTAATATATTATAAGTTTTTTAATTTAAAATTTTAAATATTTCATATATAATCTATATCTCAAATGTTTTTATAGTTGTACAACAATTATCTCTATATGACATCAACATTTTGATATGCAAATAGAATTGTTAAAGAAAAAGGTTAATTGTGATCGTAACTAAAAGAAACGTTTAATCAACTCCTGATTTTTTTCCCCTTGATTCATCTCTTTCCAACTTATTTTTCTAACTAAAAACAAAGTAAAAAAAAACTTAACTAAAATTAAATCATATCACACCTACGATGCGTGTGAAAACAATATTTTTAAAACATTTTATGTAAAAAATACTTTCTTTAATTTATTCAATTATGATTATATGTAGAATGACAAAGAACTTGTATCTTATTAAAAGGGTGTTTGATATTCAAATGTGGTTTTTAGTTCTTTTATTAAAAGAAATGGTAATAGTCTTTTCTCGATTAAGTTTGTAGCGATTAACCCGTGACACTAACTCAACGAGGGGTTTTATAATTGTTGAGGGGAGATTGGTCTCAAATCCTCAAAAAGTGAAAGTATTATGCTCGAGATGTCTATGCTCTATTTTATCCTCAGATTGTTTCCCAACTTCGAAAAGAGCCCTACCGAATTCACGAAGTTTAGGGAATGCCTCACCATCAAGGAAATGTGAACATTTGGTCTTGGTGGGGTTCAAACCCATGCCCTTATATGGCATTAGTGGGTAAGGTGGGGTTCAAACCCATGCCCTTATGTGGCATTAGTGGGTAAGAACACTACCACTTAGCTAGGCTAGCCAAATAGATAATCAAATTTAGGTTTCCAATACTACCTTAAGAAAAATGAAAATTGCAAACACAAACAGATAATCAAGACAAAGCAAAGAAAAACACTTTAAAGGAAAAATAATACAGCATAACAAGTAATATACTATTAAAAAGTTTCATCTCAAAACAGAAGGAAAATCAGAGTGAAACCACACGTAAATGAAGAAACAATCAAGAGATAGAAAAATTATATCTAATAACAACTATACAAGGGGAGCAAATGATAGAATTTTCAATAGATGTCTCGCTTACGAATATGATCCCTCAGTTCATATCAGAAATCTTAGTGCTTGCATTGCCAAATATATGGACCTCATGGTACTTATAACCCTTGCATACAAAGCATCCCTATTGCACTATATTCATCATTTCAGCAAAGACAACAGACACAGATCAAATTCCATTTAAGTTCTAACAAAGGAAATCATTGAAAATAGCACTTAACATGGAAGTATAGATGAAATAGAGCGGGGGAAGTCTTTTTCTCACCAGAGGCACCAAGAATAATTATTGAGGTAATCTTAATACTTGAGTAGCATCTGAGCCTAATCTTGTTTTTTTTTTATATATAAATATTCTTTCAATATTTTTAACTTTAAATTACTGCTTTACTCTTAATATATGTATGCTTAAAACACAAACCCTAAATTTTGTTGTTTAAATATATAAAAAAATTATATATGAAATGAATGAGTTCAAACTTGAGCTCGGGTATGTATATCATGTAAACAAACTCAAACAAGCCGAGCTCAAATAATTTGATTTTACCTCAAGCTCAAGCTTCTACAATCATATACTTGATCAAGCTTGAATTGAGTTTTAAGCAGCTTCAAATAGATCTCAAGCTTCTCACTGTTCAAGATCAGTTCAGCTTGATTGCAACCCTAGTTTGTGGTTAGTGTTACATGAAGCAGGTTCATTATTCCTGTTATCTAGCAATCACCTGTTGAAACTATTTTGTGTAAATGGATTGATGCTAACTAGTTGGAATTTTTAAATCAGGAGGGTAATGAATCCTAACAGTGTAAGCTAAACTTGATTTTTTTTGGATAAACTTTGCTTTTTTTATTTATCCAAAGGTAGCAACAAAAGCTGCTACAAGTGTAACAATCAATAAAAGAAACTCATCTCGCAAAAATTCTTCAAATCTCAGGGAATCACCTGACAATATAAGTATCTACTAGCACATGGTTGGTTGCTGAAGCTTCCGCTCAAGATTTATGGAAACAGCATCAACGAAGTCTCCAGTGGTCAAGTAAAACTCTCTTGATACCCTGAATTCAAAAGAAGTACCTTGGTGACTTTAAAGCCATAGCTTGGTTTTGGATAAACTTTGCTTTTTTTATTTATCCAAAGGAAGCAACAAAAGCTGCTACAAGTGTAACAATCAATAAAAGAAACTCATCTCGCAAAAATTCTTCAAATCTCAGGGAATCACCTGACAATATAAGTATCTACTAGCACATGGTTGGTTGCTGAAGCTTCCGCTCAAGATTTATGGCAACAGCATCAACGAAGTCTCCAGTGGTCAAGTAAAACTCTCTTGATACCCTGAATTCATAAGAAGTACCTTGGTGACTTTAAAGCCATAGCTTGGTTTTGGATTACAAAGTGGTAGTTGTGAGATAAGGAAGAACCTTCCAATGAAAGGTCACATTGAGCAAGTAAAGTTCACAACTGATAAACATCGACAGTGGAAAAATATCAAACATCAGGAGAACGTGTAACATACTTGGGGCCATGGATTAAAATGGCGAGATCTTTGGTCATTTTTCCCGCCTCAACTGTCTCAATGCAAGCAGCCTCCAACTTGTGAACAAAGTCCAGTAACCTTTCGTTTTTATCTAGTTTGGCCCTGCGAGAGAGATCACAACGAACATCAAATCAGAGCTGTACAAATGTTAAAAAAGAGAAACAAAAACAGCTATGTTGTACAAACAATAAAACAGAAAATAGAACTTCATAAAGTGACATACAACTTTTGACCAAAACTATTTTTTGAATATTCGACCAAAAATATTTGATACATCAACGGAAAGCATGAATACAATCAAATATTCAATGATGGATCTCGAGGTTTGATTTGGAGGGCCAAATAATATCATAATTTATATCAAACTCCTTTTATCATGTGTGTGTATATCTATGTACAAGCAATATGATCTTAAGAACAGAAAGAATAGAACCTTACGATAGTGTCAACATAGAATAGAAACCAAGAGTAAAAATAAAGGTGAAAATTTACATGAAGATGAAAAAATGTAATAAGCTAGAAATGGGAGGAAAACAAACATTTGGTATTTGTTTAAAACTTGAAAGTTTTGTTCAAAGTAAAGAAGTTAATTTGGTTGCTGTTAAGTTCACATGATTGTAATTTAAAAGTAATGACAAGTTTCTTAATTTTAAAAATTTGTAAGTAATTATTTTAAAAAATTGTTATATTATTTTAACTTATTTTAAATTATAATAATATAGATTTATATTATGAGAAAAAAGAGAGTAAAATTAACAGTTTTAATATAAAAAAATCAATTTAAATGTAATTAATCTATATGTTATATATACTTTTTTTAAAAACTTTGGCTCCCTTAAGTTCCCATGAGGAGCCGCCTCTGAAAGCATCGTTTATGTATCTATTACCAAATTCTTTACATAAAATAAGCAGAAAGAAACACATGAAGGAGTTTATTTGGAATGGATACTAATCAAATAAAATTCAAAAGAAAGCTGCTAAATCACTTCGAATGCAGAAGAAACATGAAGTACCTATGCTCCAGTCCTCTTGTCCATGCAAATATAGAGGCAATACTGTTTGTACTGGTTTCTTGTCCCTTTTGATAAAGCCTGAAATGTCGAGTTACAGTCCCATGAGCTGCCTCAGCTTCTAGTGTCTTCCCATCAGATGACAACTGCAGAATTTGTGATTTTAGAGATTTTCAATATTCAATGGCCAAAATGAAGAGACCAATCTAAAACAATGAGAAACAAAGTCATTTGTTACAAACCAACACAGAAGTCATCAAGCCCAAAGAGCCAAATCCTGCATACAGCAAAAAAATGTTTAGACTCCACGAAATACAGAGAGAGATCCAGTTAAAGTTGAGCATTGACTTGTAAATGAATAGATAATTACTGCAAAGAAATGAATCCGTCTCTTCAGTAGGAAATTCAGAGAGAGAAAAGAAAATTATATGAATGGTTCATTCATTAATGGATGATGCTAGACATATAATTAAACTATGAGTACCTCTTTAGACTTTCTTTTCTTTTGTGTTTGTGTGAGGGTTTGGTGGTAGGTATTATAAATTATTTAAAGCCTCCATCATAAATGAACCTTTATTTTTATTGAGGAAAAAAGAAACTCCGGCCAGCTAATTCAGAAAAAGCATTAAACAACACCTTGAGCAAGTAGATCACTTTGGACATCTCCATCATAATTTTTGCATGCCCAAACATATCCCCCTTCACTTTTTAGGGCATATGCCACCATGTCATCAATTAGTCGATGTTCATACCTAGATACAGAATCAACCAAATATTTAGAAATACCTCAAAAGAAATATTAAGCATAGTTCACTGAAGGAACAAATCCAACCATATAGAATGTGCTTCAAACTTGTCCTTCCAATTTTTCTCATACACATCCTGGAATATGTCCTTAAACCTGTAATGGACATCTCAGATGAGCATTGTGGAGTTCTTCCACAAGTAATAAATCAGACAAACCTTGAGTAAAGAAATAGTCCAAGATACATGGACATTGGAGGAGGGCAAATTAAAAAAGAAAATATTACCTGCCATCATACTTCTTGAGAATAGTATTCTTTGTGCTCAGGTAAAGAGGCCACTTCTTTGAAAAAGCCAATGACATAGAGGATTCAGCAAATACACGAATTGACTGAAAAGCACACATGATTTTTTAAACTAATTAATCAAAAAAACGGCTCCAAACATCTTGAATAGTGGGTGGTGTGAATACAAAAACCTTTAATACATAGATATATTCATATAGGAAGAGATAAATACAAAAACTTTACGAACCTCATCAACATTATACATAGAAAGTGCTATGCCAGGGCCTTTAAAATTGTAGACATCAAGCTCCACTGGCTTGTCTCCACCTTCTGGGACTAAGAAAGAAAAAAGACAACATGCAGTGAAGAATTAAAATTTTAAGAAATAAGGTTTTCCAGTTTAGTTACATGGCACCAAGCCAATCGTGACAGTTAAAAACAGCTTACCAAAAACCATCTTAAGCTTTCCTGGTCCAGTAATTATTGTATCAGTGGCACGATACTGGTCACCAAATGCATGTCTGCCAATACATATGGGTTTCTTCCAACCTATAACAAGGGAAAAGTTCATAGCAGCTTTCCACCACATTTCAGTTACACTGTTACTATGCGGAGAAATCATTACCGGGAACAATTCTTGGAACATTCTTGCATAGTATAGGTTCACGAAAGACAGTACCTACAAGAAGAAGAAACCCTTCAATTAGGAAGCACTGAAACAAGGAGAAAACATCTTATAAATATTTATGGTACTAGTAGATGATTTAAAATCTTGTCTGAGAACATATCCACAATGGCAGCCTATGGAAGATAAATATTACAAACTTCAGGATAATATTTAAACAAATAAAAGATGAATCCACATATGTCAAACATTCAAAATTTATCCTTGAAGTAAGAGCTACATGAGAGATTATTAAGAAATAACCATTCAAGATGTTTCTAATAGTCCCATTAGGACTTCTCCACATAGATTTCAGCCCAAATTCCTTGACTCTTGTCTCATCTGCATAATCAACATAACCAGACTTTAGCATTATATATGCTGAAGATATTACTTTTATTTAATGAAAAAACAATACAAATCCTTGGATATTTGTAGACCTGTCACCGGCCTGGCCCAAATTAGATTTAAATAATAAATTTATAATTAAACTAAATTATAAAAATTTTAGGTTTAAGTCACAATTTGGCCCTTGAACTATACTTGTTTTACTACTTTGGTACTTCAAACTTTTTTGTCCCACTTTAACTATCATTTTCGTCCCATTGTACCTCCAAAAATTACTTGAGTTCAATAAAAATATGCCATGTGTCATGTTCTTATTGACAAATTTTATCTTTTTAGTTAAACTGAGACAAAAATGATAGTTGACCAAAGTGGGACAAAAAAAAAAATTTAAGTACCAAAGTAGAAAAATAAGTTAGTTTAGGGGCTTCTTTAAAAAAAACAGAGTTTTAAGAGCCAAAATGTGACATAAACCTATATTAATATATGAACAGTGAAACTGGCTGTCGGGCTGGGCCAAATTTCGGTCTGGGCTTAGAAAACTTTTGGGACCAGGCTAGAGCCCGTTCCAACCAACCCCTGGACAGGTCTAGATATTTACCATAAATGATAAAGAAATACATGAACTGACAAGAGTAGTAAAGATTAAAGAATCACGAGAATGACTAACCAGGAGTTATTGTTGCACATTTGATAGCAACATTATACCTAAAAGAAATAAGGACATTACAACTGCAGACTTTAAGTGCAAATAAAGATCCATAAAATTCTTCAAATTTTCAAGCATTCGCTTTACAATTGCAAAACTTTTTGCTTAAATGATGGAAAATCTTAAATCTTCCAAACTAAAAGAAAAGAAAACACCTTTTTTCCAATCGGATGCTAGAACTCTGTACAAATCTCTTAACAAACCTCAACCTAGGCAAAGCTTTTTCTATCATCCAGCCTTAGTCCAATTACTCAGCAAACAGAAAAATCACAATCGTTAATATTAAAACACTGTACTCATCTTCGTCATGGTACTACAACTTATTTTATCTATTTACAAATGGATGAATGATAATGTCTCTTCCGTGGCCCTATTATGTTAATAATGTAATTCTAGACACCCAAGCTTCTTTCATATCTTATCAGATCATGTATATTATCAACAGAATCCATTAGTTACTTTTCAAAATTAATAATAATAACAATAACAGAGCAATGATCATGTCCAAAGAGCCTTCAGTAAATACTACATACTTCAGGGCTGCTTCAGCAGCTTCGACAGTAACTTTGTCATCAGTCGCATCCCGACTCAGTATCCCTAAATCGAAGTATTTTATGTCCAAACCAAGATAAGGGAATATAAGCTGCAATTAAATACAAAAACACTCGGCATTCAGCATTAATTACAAATAAAAAATTAGCGAAATGTAAAAGAAATTCATGAAATATGTTTCCATACTTTGTCTTTTATCATACTCCAGATAATTCTCGTCATTTCATCACCTAAGAATTACAAACAAAAAGAAGTAACAGTGATCACATTTTTCTAACAGAAAAAAAACAATTAAAAACTAATTTCAAAACTATTCTCATCATTTATCGCCGTTTGGTCAATTGTCTCACCATCCATCTCGACGACCGGATTTCGAACTTGAACTCGATCGAATCCGCTGGAAGAAGCGTAACACCGAAGGAAAACGGCACGAGGGAATTGAGCGGTGAAAACGACTCGATTGTTGAGAGCTCCATTTCTCAGAGATTTAAGAAAATTAGGGTTTTTGTTTCTTAGAGGGAGAATCGTCGAAGAAGAAGAAAACGAAGAAGAGAGCATCTGTAAAGGCGGGTGAAGACGAGGAGATAGCGCGGAGTCGAAGAGGGAGAGTTTTCCAAAATTTTCCTTTTTTGACGTTCGCGTTTGAAGGACACTGCGTCGCCGTTTTGGATGGTTTATGTTACGGGTTGTTTAGAAAACAAGTCGGGTATCAGGTAACAAGTTGGGTATCAGGTAATGCTTTTTTTCCCAAGCTCGGCCCAACCTAACTCAAATACAGTTTTTTTACTGTTTTCTTGCTTTTTTTTTTCTTATTTTCTTGTTGTTTTTTTTACTATTTTACTACCATTTCACAATTATGTTTTTATTATTTTATCGTTATTATTTAGATATTGTATAACTCTTGTTTGTTTGTTAATTGTATCTATCTTAGTGTTATTTAAGTATACATATTTTTTAAAATTTATTTTCAAATTGTTGGGAAATATTTATTTTAAAGTATTTTTGATGTATTAGATATATATTTAAAAATTATATAAAAACTATAAAAGAAAATAATACAATCGGGTCGGACCCGAATTTTAGTATTTTTATCTGGATCGGGCTTAGGTAAAATTTTAGGCTTATTTTTCGAGCTGAACCTAGCAAATGGGCCTAAAATTTTTGTTGGACCCAGCCTGACCCGACCATGGACACCTCTACTTAGGGGGCCAACTTTACTATTTTAAAACATAAAAAGTTGTTTGCAAGTAGCACAGCAAAAAGGAACCTATAATAACATGCATGAAAGAAGCAATAAAATGCAATCTTTGTTTGCATCCAGCAGTGCAAAGAAATAATGGAACCTATGATAATACAAGCATGCATGAATGCAGTAGAAAAATGTAATAGAAACAGTATACTAACATGCAATAGGTAAATAATTGAGGTAGGTAAGTAGGGGTATATTATTATTTTTTAATAATAGTTCTAAATATTATGCAATTTAGTCCTTTTAGTTTGTATATAAATGCACAATCACTATTCTCTCATTTTCTGTCAAAAAAATTTTCTTCTCTCATTTTCTCCCAACATATTTTTCTTCTTTCATTTTCTCTCCAACATAACATATTTGTAACATATTCTCTACAAATCCATCACTAACAATGTTATACCCCCATCCATGTGAGGCCACGTAGCAAGCCAGAAGGAAACCCGAACAGAAAGACAGTTGGTGGCAAATCGAGAAGTCACCCACAAGTCCTACCTTCCAAAACAACTATCCAAACAAGTGCAAGCCATCCGAAATGTAACACCCCTTACTCGAGACCATCTCCGGAATTAAGTAAGAGGCATTACTAGACTTGACTACAAGTTCAAAACATAAAAATCTTAAAGCTGTCAAACTGTGTCGTGCCGACTAATTTGGTTATAACTCGAGTTACAAAATTCGAAATTCAGATCCGTAAATTTTCCTTGAAACTAGACTCATATATCTATTCACCCTTATTACACTGCTGGGAGGTTCTGACCTGTCCCTATAAAACTGCAAATATCTGATTGCACAATTTTCCAATGGTGTTCTTGTTTATACCAATGAAAAATAGACTCATTTAGGGTTCTACACATATAAACCATGATTCCTAATAATTTTTGTACAATTTTTAACAATTTTTACAAAACAGAACAGTGACTCACGAATTTAGTCAGGACAGATCTCACTAAAACTTGATTTTTCTCATAATATATAAATCTTTCGCCTACTCCGATTGTTTCATGTAAAAATAGACGCAATAAGGTTTGATATCACATCTTATTCACCTTCTAATTCAATGCACCCTATTTTTGGTGATTTTTCTAAGTCACATCACTGCTATTACTGCATGTTGTTTCATTGTAATTTATGAGATACTAGTTTCTAATCAAACATACATAACCCCTAACTCAAGAGTCCATTTCATTGATCACATTTTCTTAATAAAAACGTTTTAACTCCGATTAAGAATGCATAAACCTTGCCATAATAATTCATCGTACAAAACAAAACACAATAGCATTCTTAACTAAAAATTTTAGCTATATTCGCATGGCTATTTAATACAAGTGCCTTAAGAGTTCATCAAACAAGGACTAAGTCTTCCCTATACATGCCTTTGTTCAAAAACCAAAATGGAAGGGTACCCAAATTGTAGATTGATAGTGTGAGTGGCTTTCCGAACAATCCCGATGAGCTTGCTCCTAATCTATAAAACAGAGAAAACATTTCACACGATAAGCTTGCTAGCTCAGTAAGTCCAAATTACAAACATAAAGTAACCCACAATTCTCAACAATTAAAATTTCTACTATTCAACTAGTGGGCTTGCACTCGTATTTCTTATTAAGATGTTATCATGTAAACGTAGGTACAACATTCATATACTTAAATGACCAACATCTCTATACCACGTCTTCCATCGTTATACCAAGAAAACATACCATTAGCGATAGATCACTAACTCACTAATTTACCTTGTCTTAATTAAATAGGAAGCTCATTCCAACTTTACGTACTCACCTGAGCCGTTAATTCGGTAAATATGCTATAACTCACCTTGAACTCGGTTCCGGTTTCTAGTCTGTGAAGTAATACACCGGCATTTAGCCTGCTAGGCACCAAAGCCCGATAAATAACACCGGCACAAGGCCTGCTAGGCATAATCGCCCGATAAATAACACCGGCACGAGGCCTGCTAGGCGTAATAGCCCGATAAATAACACCGGCACAAGGCCTGCTAGGCATAATCGCCCGATAAATAACACCGGCACTAGGCCTGCTAGGCTTAAAGCCCGAAACACATTTAAGAATTCAATCGTTTCTAATATCATTTTATACAGTATCACGTAATGAAAGTGCTTTGGTTTATTTGCATCAACTACTCAAAATCTTTCAAATAGACTTATGTACATTCGGCTATGGCATGAATACCTACTCAAGACTTGTCAAACTATATCGTATAATAGGCTCATAATTAACTCTTCAATATAATTTAGTTTTAGGACTTACCTCTGTTGTCGATAAGCCGTGCAAATCGGCTACTCGAAAATCTTTGTTTTTCCTCGATCTTGATCTTTCTCTTTTTGTTCCCGATCTAATTTGGTTCAACTTAAACCAATTAAACTACACTTCCATTCAATTCAAAAGCATAATCATAAAATACATAATTTCAAGACATAAACATTTACATTCGGCATTCATCCTCTACTTCGTTCAAGTGCATTCAAATTATTAGGGAACACTTTGGTAATAATTTCCTTGATGTGTGTTAACTTACAACTTACCTTCTTATCTATGGCCGTACCTTAACTTTATATAATTTCACATATATAATCAAATACATTAGCTCAAATTCATTTTCTCTTATGGCCGAATATGCCAATTCCAAACCCATGCATGTTCTTCAACATACAACCAAGTAACAAGCTAATAACCACACCTAATTCAAGCATTTAACTAATCCAATTTAACCTATGGAACACCACAATCAAATTTTCAACCCATTTGGATCTCTCCTCCATGGCCGAATGGCCCTTAGGTTCCTAGGATTCTCTATAACTCTCCCTCCCATCAAATTTACCCCTTGCACTAATTTACTTCAAGTAATCAAGTCTTAAACTTAGTTCACCCAACAATTTAAACATCACATATAACAATCTTATATGGTTAATTTCATCATAGGGGAATGGCCGAACATCAAAACACAAGAAGAGATGTTTTCATGAATATCCATCCTATTATTCGGCCAACTATGAGGGTACCTTCACGCCAAAACAACCAAATCTTCTTACAAGTCCATGCCTTTTCTTTTCATACAATCTAACTCATTATCAATACAAACTACAACATTAACATCCATGGCCGAATCTCATCATACCCACATTAGCAAATTTTTGCTTGTTTCAAAAGAAAACAATGATCAAGAACTTAAGCCATATCAAGTTCAATTCTTACCTAATCTAGTGCATGCAAGGCCGAATGGGGAAGATGAAGTTTTTCTCTTCTCTTCAAGGTAGAAATCGGGCAAGAATGAATGAGGGATGAGAGAATTATTCTTTTGTTTTTATTTTTTTAACATAAATTATAGCATGCTTTTCTTATAATTTTTTTACTAAAATCAAAACATATATAATTAAAAAGTATATATTCATAGCATGCTTCAATATAATAATGCCTAAATATCATACAAAAATAAAAAAAGAGAGCATATATGCATGCTTGCCGTCCACCTTGTTCAAATGTGGGGAATTTGACATGCAAATTCCCATGTTTTATGGACAATTCATTTAGCTCCCTTTTTATTAATGCCCACTACATTAATCCTTCTTGCAATTTAAGCCTTCTTAGCAAATTAAACACTTAGATAGCTAAAATTTTCCACGAAATTTTCACACTCACTAAAACACACATAACAAACACAAAACATAATATTATAATATCTCTCAGGCTCGGATTCGTGGTCCCGAAACCACCGTTCCGATTAGGGTCAAAATTGGTCTGTTACACGAAACCCGGGTCTTCATGCTTTCATTGGGAACGTGATGTTATTAGTCACCAAACACCATGTGGGCTCAACCACTCTATACCATCAAGTCAGAATGAATGACAAGATCTGTCTCATCACAAACATCCTCGTCCCATCAAAGGTATTCACCCCACACATTTTGTAATGATGGCTAGATGGTTAGTCCAACACGTTAACATCACCTTAAATGGGACGCCTACCTATAAATACCTCTAGGAACGATGAAGAAAAGATTGACTCTCCAAAGATACCAAGCTTATACTCTACTAGCTTACTTTAAATTCTCAGCCTTAGTATCCTCCTCACCTCCATTCTTTACAACCTACAACTCTCTGTCCCAACTGGGTGATTCGACCTCTATGACAACCACTACCCTCTCCTATATACCTCATCATTGTTGTATCATTGCATCAACACTTGGTACGGTGTGTAACAGTCCGATTTAGACCCTAATCGGAATGATGGTTTTGGGACCACGAATCTGAGTCTGAATAATATTTAAATATTGTAAACACCAATTTTGGCCCGGGTCTTTAACCCAGGGCCCAAAATCCATTACCAACTAAAACAGACCCAAAATGGCCCAAAACCTAAACCTATTTTCAGCAAAAAAAAAAAGAGAAAAAACCTAGCCTCTCTACTCCACCAACGCCGCTCCCCATCTTCTCCCCACATGCTATTGCTCCACTAGCATCACCTCCACTTGCATTTTGTTCCCCACAAATCTGCAAACAAAGACAAAAAAAATAGGCAAATGACAGCAAACATGGGGAATAAAGAAACAAATGATAATGTAATTTTATTTTATTTTTCTTGGCTATAAAAAGAAAGCCAAAAACCTTGTAATGAGGGGGTTCTTCCTCTGATTTTTCAATCAACAACATATAAAGAAAAAAAAGAGAATCATTCAGAAATCAAAAAGAAACTGGAAAATTGAAGGTTGAAATTCGTTTTTCGCTTATTACTATTTACTGCTATTCTCGTTTCTCTTTATTTTGATTTATTTAGTTCAAAATTTCTTACAAACAATCAAAAAAATCAAAGCCAAAATATTCAAAAGTGGATTCGGATTTCTACTTTGCTATTATTATCACTATTATTATTACTGTTTTCTTTTATCTTTATTTTTGTTGTTTCAAAAAAAAAGAAAAGAACTTTCATCAACAAAAGGAGGAAGAGTGAGGAAATCGTAGCTGAGTAGTCGGGGCGCGTCGTCGGAGCTTCGTCTCCGTTGTTGAAGCCGGACCGAAGGCAAAGGAAAAGGGCGAGTTTCCTCTCTGGGGTTTTCGGGATTTCGAGGGGGTTCCGAGAAAGGGGTCGAAAGGCTCGTTTTCGGGTATCACCAACCACCGATACGGTGGTGGCGCGGTGGTGCAAGAGGGGGCTAAAGGAAACCCGATCGTCGGGGAAAGAAAAAGGGAAGAGAATTCTGATTTTTTTTTTTGAAAGAGATGAGTCTGTAAAAAAAAAATAATGATAAGTATAATAAAGGGTTTATTAATTTTTAAAGTGGGGTAGTTAAAAAAGGTGGAGGCCAGCACATTCACGATTAGAAAGTTGAATGGGTGCCTTTCCACCTTAAACGGGCAATTTATGCGGCTAGTCCCTCCTATTTGCGCCACCCTTAATTTAATCCTATGCTATTTCTTTCATTTTTGCCCTAAAGTTTGTATCCCCTTTCAATTTAGTCCTACTTGTACATTACGTTTTGGGCTTTGGAAATATTTTCTATTTTAGTCCTTGATCATTTGTGTGCATTTTAAATTGGTCCTTGCCTTTTCTTTTTATTTCAAGTTCGCCCCGAATATGTTGTTTTTTAATTCAATTTAGTCTTCTTTTGTTATTTCCATTATTTTATTATTAATTTAACTAATTTCCTTATTATTATTATTACTACTATATTTATATTATTATCTCACATATTTATTATTATTATTATTGTTATTATTATATTATATTAGTATATTGTATATATTATGTGTTATTATTATTATTATTATTATTATTATTATTATTATTATTACTATCATTATATTTATATGTTTACTTTGTACATATTTCGTATTACCATCATTATTATTATTATTATTGTGTTTATTATTATTATTACTATATTATTATTATTAGTATTATTATTATTAGTAGTAATAGTATTCACATTATAATGTTTA
Source organism: Gossypium australe (assembly GCA_005393395.2). NCBI lineage: Eukaryota > Viridiplantae > Streptophyta > Magnoliopsida > Malvales > Malvaceae > Gossypium > Gossypium australe. Next base: position 83,699,041 of record CM016622.1, on the reverse strand, counting down.
TTATCCCTATTGTTACTAATTCCACCATTATTGACATTGTTTTGTTTTTTTTTTAATTTCTCGTTTTATTTTAATATTTTAATTTTTCTTTGTTTATGTTTCGACATTTTTGTGATCATTTTCGTTTGCGTCATTTTATGTAAATCGATAGTTTTGAGATGGTCTTGGGTTCAAGGATTTAAGGTATCGTGTCCTAAAGTATTGGATGTGATATTTTTATTCTTTCGAAACGAGTAGATCTTGATTTTAGGTTTGAAGAAACCATGGGATGATCTTGGATTCAAGGGTTTAAATTATCGTGTCCTAAAGTATTGGATGTGATACTTTAGTCCCTTTGGAACGAGAAAGACTTGATTTGCAATTCGAGAAAACTGCGGGATAATCTTGGATTCGAAGGTTTAAAATATCGTGTCCTAAAGTATTGGATGTGGTACTTTATCCTTTTGAAACAAGAAGATCCCCATTTTCAATTTGAAAACTATAGGATGATCTCCAAACTGGGGATTTAAATTATCGCGTCCTAAAGCATTGGATGTGATATTTTAGTCCCTTGGGAACGAGAAAGTCTCAATTTGCGCTTTGGAAAACCATGAGATAATCTCGGGATCGAGGATTTAAACTATCGTGTCCTAAAGTATTGGATGCGACATTTTATTTCTTCGAAATGAGAAAATCTTGGTTTAATTCAAGAAGAGGCAAATATTTCAAAAAAGGGTCAAGAACTTTAAATTCCTTTAAAATTTCCAACTTTCGACATAAGGACATTAATTGATCAAATCGGTACCAATTTTGGGCGTGACGAGGGTGCTAACCCTTCCTCGCATGTAACCGACTCCCGAACTCGACTTCTCAAAACTTTGTGGACCGAAAAATATTGTTTTAGTAAACCAAATCTTTTATTAAAACAAAAAGGTGATCCGATCACACCTAATAAAAGGTCGGTGGCGACTCCCGTTTTACTCATTTTCAAAACCCAAGTTCGATTCCCGTTTTTTTTAAAATGGTTACGACAGCTTGGCGACTCCACTGGGGACGATAAAGAGAGTCAGGCCGTAAATTGATTGTTTTATGTCCCTTATCGAAAGTTTGAAAATTTGATTTGAAAGTTACTACCCTTTTTGTTGCCTTTGCTTGTGTCATCGTATATGATTCCTATTTTCTTGTGCACATTGCATTGCATGACCGTTATGGTCGCACCCTTAAGTGGGAGTGAGAAGCTACTCTTTCGTGAGGTTTTCACCTCCGTGCAAGATAGTGGATCGCTTTCGGGATACATCCGTACCTATGTCTTCGTGAGATTTTCATCTCCGTGTAGCCATAGGGAAATGTATTCCCCTGAATTGAACTCGATCCGTATGAGCCTATAATGGGTGAGGATTGAGGAACCTGCTGGTTCAGGTACCCTTACTTTAGAACCAAACCACATGTAGAGAGACCTAGGAGCCTACCCTAGATAGAGCCATACCAAACCCCTATGGTCACCTGGATAATTATTATGTGTTTGTTTGTTACTCCTGCGCTAACATGTTTTATTCTGTTTTGATTGCATTGCATTGCATCATCAAGAGAAAGAAGGTGTTGATTAATATTTGATTGCTAAATAGAGGAGTTTTTCATAAGGAAATGAATTTCTTGATAAAGTGGATTGTAATACGGTTGCCTAAGCATAGTCCAAGTAAACAACGAGAGAAGGTTAATAGTCCACAGAAGAATACAAGATTTTGCTCGATGATTCTAGCCAACAAGGATTATTCAAGAGTCGTCACCCCCAGACTTTCTAAAGGAGCTTATGAACGATCATGGAGGATAAACAAGTAAAGAGGTACGGCCCGGACCAAGCCATAAGGAGCCAGAAGGGGCATCTATGAAGAAAGCGCACAAGATATGGCCATGACATCCGATCATGAAGGAAGGGATTGGTATTTTGCTTGGACTATGAGAACAAAACCGTATATTTGATCCGTTTTATGTAAAGAGCTTTATTTTCTAGAAAAGTTCTTCTAATGGAATTGAATTCATAATCAGCTCCTATTTTTCTCCTTGCATTCATTCCACGCATTTGCATTGCATTTCATCCATTCGCATACATCACATCATTTGCATAAAAAAGGAGCCTAATTGGTTAAAATCGTGACAGAGGCTACCCTGAAAACCGACGAAAACCAACCTATCATACATTACTACAACACTCGTCGTAAGGCAAAAGCGATGGACCAAAGATACGAACAATTTCAGAAAGAGATGCAAGAGCAGATGACGAAGTTTCAGCAAGAAATGAAAGACCAGATGATAGAGGCTCAACGGAATATGATGGCCCAAATAACTTTGATGATGAATGGGATAACAAACAAAGGAAAATACCCTACAACTAGTATCGGGGAAGAAAGCGAAGACCATCCCCTAGGATACACTCCACCTCATGGAGGTTGGCCTCAAAAGGAATTTACAGGCCTAGAACAACCACTTGTACCACCACCTACCCGTCTAGGGCAAGGAATATTCGCATCAAACCATGGAGCTAACCCTGCCGACCCTATTGTCCCAGATTTGGATGATCCTATAGAACTAGCTAAGTTAAGAATGAAGGATCAGGATGCTCAGGACAAGTACAAGGATTTGGAAGAAAGACTCAGGGCGATAGAGGGAACTAGAGTCTCTTCCGCGATGAGCGTCAAAAAGCTTAGTTTGGTTCCCGGTCTGGTCTTACCTCCAAAATTTAAAGCGTCAGACTTCGAAAAATATTATGGGACAAGGTGTCCAAAGGCACATCTTACCATGTTTTGTCGAAAAATGGCTGGTTATGAAGATGAAGACAAGTTGTTGATACACTGCTTTCAAGAGAGCTTGATCGGGTCAGCCTTCCGGTGGTATAATCAGCTCGGCAGAGAGAAGGTCCAATCATGGGATGATTTAGCTACAGCATTCTGCGAGCAATACAAGCACGTCTCCGACATAGCACCTGACTGCCTAACGCTACAGATGATGGAAAAGAAGCCATCAGAGACCTTTAGACAATATGCTCAAAGGTGGAGGGACGTCTCGGTTCAAGTAGAACCCCCACTGACTAAAGCTGAGACAACGGTCCTTTTTATTAACACTTTGAAGGCACCGTTTTATGACAAGTTAGTGGGAACTGCCACAAAGGACTTCGCCGATGTTGTAACGTCTGGGGAACTCATTTAAAACGGCATCAAGAGTGGAAAAATAGATGCAAGAGAAAGTGTCAAAAGGTCATGCTCGGTAAAGATAGAAAATGAAGTGAACAACTTGAGCAAGCGTTCCAAGTCAGTCTCTGCAGGTTAACCGAGGGCTATGACCAGTGGTCATCAGGGATTATCAGGTCAAGAATCCAATGCAAAGTGTCCCCAATTTACACCGATTCCAATGACATATGGGGAGTTGTATCAAAGCCTGTTTGATGCACATAGGGTGGCCCCTCACTACATGAAACCAGTGCAACCCCCATACCCCAAATGGTATGATCCGCATGCTCAATGTGAGTATCACGCAGGAATAACGGGTCACTCAACCGATAACTATGTCACATTCAAGAAATTAGTGGAAAGGCTTATTAAAATCGGAGTTTTAAAGTTCGATGAGTTGACCGGGGCAATAATTTGCGACAATTGAAGGACGGGGTGAGAGAGTCTCAATTCCTTAAAGAAGTTATCAGAAGCCCAGCAATCGAGAAGTCAGAACGCCAACGGCACATTCGAAAGAAAAGCTTTCCGAAGCCTTACACACTTGGGAGTGTTTTGAGCAATAGGACTGTGGAAGAAACCTGCATTTTTAGTTAATCTGGAGTAATATTCAAAACATGCTTGTTGCTTTAAGCCTAGAGGCAACAAGAGTTCTTTCATGAAATAGGCTTGTTTCTAGAAATGTTATTTCAATAAACTGCATATTTATTTTCACTCATCGCATTTAATACTCCACATCGTTTCATTCCCATATCATGTTTTTAATTTTCTACCTCCAAGCCCACAATGGGTCCCCAGATATCAATGACATGAGCAACACTGTTACTGACTCCCTTTTTAGAGAGAAATGTGTCTAGAGGGATCTAAGAACTTGGAAGATGACAGAGACTGCAACTTATCTCCTAATTGATTGAGAATGATAGCGGACAATATGAGCTAACGAATGAGGTGAAGACGGAGGCTTAGCTTGCCGCAGGAACAAAGCAAGGAATCATTGAATTATCCCCAAGAGTTCAAAGATATTTTCGTGTGATCACGTTAAGACGCACCAGGACTACTAAGGCACGAGTATGTTGTCAAGGCTAAGAAAGTTGCAGAATAAACCCATAAGGATATTTGAAGGCCACATGCTGACGGTTCTACCCTGATTAAGCCAATCAAGAAGTTCGAGCTACTGGTCTGCTCAGAAAGGAAAATTGCGTCAAACGCCAAACCAAGGAGGACAGTACACGTGGGGCAAGGACATTATCAAGCCAATCTCCTCGAAAGCTTCAGCCAGGACCTCTGCTGGGGCGACGCATTTCCGGAGCACGGGCTGAGCCAAATTGGGTGAGGCGAAACGAATCCTGATGTGATCAAGTGAATTTGAAAAGAAAATGTTGAGAGATATCTGTCACGATCAGATGAAGCAAGTTTACAAAAAAAAAGGATCGCCTTAGAAAATTTCATGATAAGGTTTTGAAGAAGATCATCTCCATGCAACAAGAACTTCAGAAGAAAGAAGATGCCAAGCCAGGAAGGACTTTAGGTAGCAAAGAATGCCTGTTCTAGGGAAACAAAGATACTGTCTGAGATAGGTGACAAGGACCTGTCCAATCCGGTGAATTCAAAAAAAAAAAAAGAAAAAAGAAGAAAAAGAAGAAAAAGGAGAGGCCAAAGTGAAAACCCGTAAAAGGCATTTTGAGACCAAAGGTGGGTTTGAGTTGAAAACCCAAAAAAAAAGGGGCAGCTTAAACTTTGATGGGGCATACAGTATTCTTGCTACAATAAAGGGGGATGTTGCGCCTCGGGGCATCGACAAAGTACTTCGGATCCCCTAAACACATATTGAGTTTAGAATGGTCCTCAAGAAGTTTGAACAGAGAAGGTCAAGCGGCGATATCTGGGGGCACCTAGTTTCCATTTTACCCATTTTGAGTCTGTTATCTTTGTCTTTTCAAAATACACTCTAAAAAAAAATTGCTTCTTCATTGCATATGCTAGCTTTGATTAACTTGTTTGATTCGAGATATACTCCCAATAAATTCCCACTCCATCCATCATTATGGTCCCTTTTTGCATTTTGCATTGAAATAACAAATTGGACTAATAACACTCTCATGAAAGGAGTTTTGCATATTACTCTGGAAACCTCTAAACAATACAGGAGTCCGAAATAGGATTATTGCTTAAGATCCACCAAGCTTAAAGGTTGGAAATATCTGAGTCCAAATTAAGGTCATCACTTCAGATTTTCGTCAAAATGGTGATGGAACAAAATGACAAGGTACCGCGTCAGTGACACAATCTTGACAAAAAAAGGGCATTGTTAACCCAAGTGCAAAACCAGAATCATTCTCGAAAAGAAATGACATTCTGCATTCATCACGCATATACATCTGGTTGGGTCACCTAGAGAGTGATCGTTAGAAGGAAGCTGATGCAGATCCTGTACCTTTGAATAACAAGAGGGTGGGTTGAAGAAGAGACAAATCCTATGCTTTAGAGTCGCAACGGGATGAATGGAGGATATTCAAACCCTGTACCCCCAGGCCACAATGAGATAAACCCTAAAGCTACAGTGGGGCATAAGGGTGATATACGAGAAGCGCAGATCAGTTGTAAAACTCGAGGACAGGCACGGAACAAGACCTGAGAAAAGTCAAGAAGCGAAGCAATGAAGATGGGTCATCATGAGGACAAATCCAAGATGCATAGTCATGTAGGCATAAAAACATTTAAGACAAACATGTGCATATAATGATAGCATCACGCATGACACATACAGGTGCACCAGCGAAGCACGAAGTTTTGACGATAATTATACCAAACCAAGGATAAAGAAGGCATCCAAGTTCCACCAGATGATATGTTTTCAAGTACTATTTTTCAAAAAATATCAGCTCATACTACAAGAAGTGAGTTGAGCCTCAGGTCACGCGCTGAGGTGTTTTTCAAATTCCTGTTTTTCAATTTTTGATTTCTGTTAAAAGTAGATCTTGCCTTCCTAAGCGAAGCTGATCGAAAAACAGATCTTGCCTTCCTAAGCGAAGCTGATCGAAAAATAGATCTTGCCTTCCTAAGCGAAGCTGATCGAAAAACAGATCTTGCCTTCCTAAGCGAAGCTGATCGAAAAGTAGATCTTGCCTTCCTAAGCGAAGCTGATAGAAAAAAAGTAGATCTTGCCTTCCTAAGTGAAGCTGATCGAAAAACAGATCTTGCCTTCCTAAGCGAAGCTGATCGAAAAACAGATCTTGCCTTCCTAAGCGAAGCTGATCGAAAAATAGATCGTGCCTTCCTAAGCGAAGCTGATCGAAAAACAGATCTTGCCTTCTTAAGCGAAGCTGATCGAGCGTAGCAGACCTTGCCCTCCTAAGCGAAACGGACCGAGGTATTTTTAATTTCTGTCTTTTAATTTCTTTTCAAAATATCAACTCATATAGCGAGAGAGGTGAGTTGAGCCTCGGGCCACACCCTGAGGTGTCTTTTAATATCTTTTCAAAATATCAACTCATATTGAGAGAGAGGTGAGTTGAGCCTCGGGTCACACCCTGAGGTGTCTTTTAATATCTTTTCAAAATATCAACTCATATTGAGAGAGAGGTGAGTTAAACCTCGGGTCACACCCTGAGGTGTCTTTTAATTTCTTTTCAAAATATCAACTCATATTGTGAGAGGTGAGTTGAGCCAAAATATCAACTCATATTGAGAGAGAGGTGAGTTGAGCCTCGGGTCACACCCTGAGGTGTCTTTTAATTTCTTTTCATCAACTCATATTGAGAGAGAGGTGAGTTGAGCCTCGGGTCACACCCTGAGGTGTCTTTTAATTTCTTTTCAAATATCAACTCATATTCAGAGAGAGGTGAGTTGAGCCTCGGGCCACGCCTTGAGGTGTCTTTTAATTCCTTTTCAAAATATCAACTCATATTGCGAGAGAGGTGAGTTGAGCCTCGGGCCACACCCTGAGGTTTCTTTTAATTTCTTTTCAAAATATCAACTCATATTGCGAGAGAGGTGAGTTGAGCCTCGGGCCACACCCTGAGGTGTCTTTTAATTTCTTTTCAAAATATCAACTCATATTGCGAGAGAGGTGAGTTGAGCCTCGGGCCACACCCTGAGGTGTCATTTAATGTTTATTTTTCAAAATATCAACTCATATTGTGAGAGTTGACGCATCGGGACACACGCTGAGGTATTTTCAATTTCTGCCTTTCAATTTTTGTTTTTATTTTCAATTTTTGCTTGCAAAAATTAGTTCATATTACGAGAGGCCGAAGTATTTTCAATTTCTGTTCTTCAAATTTTGTCTAAAAAAAAAACTCATGAGAGTGTGGTTGAGCCTCGGGGCACACGCGGAGGTACTTACAGACGGAAGACTGAAGTCGCGTTGAGCAAATTTGACAAAGAAGTTCCAGTGGACAAAGAAGATTGAACAAGAGCAAAATGAAGCTACAGGCCATATCTTTCTGAAGTAGCAGTGGAGTAGAATGAAGATCGAAGTTTCCCCGAAGATGGTAAGGAAGCAGTTTGAAAAATTCAGATTTATTTCCTCGAAGTCCCGGCGGAGAAGATCAAAGCCCTGAAATCACATCGAAGCCGATCAAGACACTAGCTACTGTGCCCTTGAAGAAGCAATAGAATAGGAAATGTTGTCTCCCTGAAGATCTAACAAAACGGTGAAGTGGATCAAAGTGACAAGTTACAGTTGAGTTTGAAGCTGTTTAAAGAAGACGAGGACCAACAAGACAAGGCTTGGCCAAGACCGGGCAAAATTGGTTCTTCTATTGTCTTTGCCCTATTATCGTTTCACGACAATGAGCAAAGAGGGGCAGCTGTAAACACCAATTCTGGCCCGGGTCTTTAACCTAGGGCCCAAAATCCATTACCAACTAAAACAGACCCAAAATGGCCCAAAACCTAAACCTATTTTCAGCAAAAAAAAAAAAAAAGAGAAAAAACCTAGCCTCTCTACTCCACCAACGCCGCTCCCCATCTTCTCCCCACATGCTATTGCTCCACTAGCATCACCTCCACTTGCATTTTGTTCCCCACAAATCTGCAAACAAAGACAAAAAAATAGGCAAATGACAGCAAACATGGGGAATAAAGAAACAAATGATAATGTAATTTTATTTTATTTTTCTTGGCTATAAAAAGAAAGCCAAAAACCTTGTAATGGGGGGTTCTTCCTCTGATTTTTCAATCAACAACATACAAAGAAAAAAAAGAGAATCATTCAGAAATCAAAAAGAAACTGGAAAATTGAAGGTTGAAATTCGTTTTTCGCTTATTATTATTTACTGCTATTCTCGTTTCTCTTTATTTCAATTTATTTAGTTCAAAATTTCTTACAAACAATCAAAAAAATCAAAGCCAAAATATTCAAAAGTGGATTCGGATTTCTACTTTGCTATTATTATCACTATTATTATTACTGTTTTCTTTTATCTTTATTTTTATTGTTCCAAAAAAAAAAAGAAAAGAACTTTCATCAACAAAAAGAGGAAGAGTGAGGAAATCGTAGCTGAGTAGTCGGGGCGCGTCGTCGGAGCTTCGTCTCCGTTGTCGAAGCCGGACTGAAGGCAAAGGAAAAGGGCGAGTTTCCTCTCTGGGGTTTTCGGGATTTCGAGGGGGTTCCGAGAAAGGGGTCGAAAGGCTCGTTTTCGGGCATTACCAACCACCGATACGGTGGTGGCGCGGTGGTGCAAGAGGGGGCTAAAGGAAGCCCGATCGTCGGGGAAAGAAAAAGGGAAGAGAATTCTGATTTTTTTTTTTGAAAGAGATGAGTCTGTAAAAAAAAAAAAAGAACTTTTCTAGAAAAAAGGTTGTAAAAAAGTTGGGGTGGTTCTCTGTTTTTGCTAAAAAAAAGTATAAAAGAACTTGTAAAAAAAATAATGATAAGTATAATAAAGGGTTTATTAATTTTTAAAGTGGGGTAGTTAAAAAAGGTGGAGGCCACGATTGGAAAGTTGAATGGGTGCCTTTCCACCTTAAACGGGCAATTTATGCGGCTAGTCCCTCCTATTTGTGCCACCCTTAATTTAATCCTATACTATTTCTTTCATTTTTGCCCTAAAGTTTGTATCCCCTTTCAATTTAGTCCTACTTGTACATTACGTTTTGGGCTTTGAAAATATTTTCTGTTTTAGTCCTTGATCATTTGTGTGCATTTTAAATTGGTCATTGCCTTTTCTTTTTATTTCAAGTTCGCCCCGAATATGTTGTTTTTTAATTCAATTTAGTCTTCTTTTGTTATTTCCACTATTTATTATTAATTTAACTAATTTCCTTATTATTATTATTACTACTATATTTATATTATTATCTCACATATATTTATTATTATTATTATTATTATTATTATTGTTATTATTATATTTATATTAGTATATTGTATATATTATGTGTTATTATTATTATTATTATTATTACTATCACTATATTTATATGTTTACTTTGTACATATTTCGTATTACCATCATCATTATTATTATTATTGTGTTTATTATTATTATTACTATATTATTATTATTATTAGTATTATTATTATTAGTAGTAATAGTATTCACATTATAATGTTTATTATCCCTATTGTTACTAATTCCACCATTATTGACATTGTTTTGTTTTTTTTTTTTTAATTTCTCGTTTTATTTTTAATATTTTTATTTTTCTTTGTTTATGTTTCGACATTTTTGTGATCATTTTCGTTTGCGTCATTTTATGTAAATCGATAGTTTTGAGATGGTCTTGGGTTCAAGGATTTAAGGTATCGTGTCCTAAAGTATTGGATGTGATATTTTTATTCTTTCGAAACGAGTAGATCTTGATTTTAGGTTTGAAGAAACCATGGGATGATCTTGGATTCAAGGGTTTAAATTATCGTGTCCTAAAGTATTGGATGTGATACTTTAGTCCCTTTGGAACGAGAAAGACTTGATTTGCAATTCGAGAAAACTACGAGATAATCTTGGATTCGAAGGTTTAAAATATCGTGTCCTAAAGTATTGGATGTGGTACTTTATCCTTTTGAAACAAGAAGATCCCCATTTTCAATTTGAAAACTATAGGATGATCTCCAAACCGGGGATTTAAATTATCGCGTCCTAAAGCATTGGATGTGATATTTTAGTCCCTTGGGAACGAGAAAGTCTCAATTTGCGCTTTGGAAAACCATGAGATAATCCCGGGATCGAGGATTTAAACTATCGTGTCCTAAAGTATTGGATGCGACATTTTATTTCTTCGAAATGAGAAAATCTTGGTTTAATTCAAGAAGAGGCAAATATTTCAAAAAAGGGTCAAGAACTTTAAATTCCTTTAAAATTTCCAACTTTCGACATAAGGACATTAATTGATCAAATCGGTACCAATTTTGGGCGTGACGAGGGTGCTAACCCTTCCTCGCACGTAACCGACTCCCGAACTCGACTTCTCAAAACTTCGTGGACCGAAAAATATTGTTTTAGTAAACCAAATCTTTTATTAAAACAAAAAGGTGATCCGATCACACCTAATAAAAGGTCGGTGGCGACTCCCGTTTTACTCATTTTCAAAACCCAAGTTCGATTCCCGTTTTTTTTAAAAATGGTTACGACAAATATTATTTTCTGAGTTAATTATATGTGAATTAGTATGTGTGAAAGTTTCGTATAAAAATTTGATTGTTTGTGTGCTTAATTAAATAAAAGGACTTAATCGCGTAAAGAACAAAAGTTACAAACCATAGTGTAAAGTACTAAATTGATAATGGTTTCATAAATTAAAGTATGGGAATGTTAATATAGCCAAAATTAGGATAGGTGCCGGCCAAATGAAGCATGAAATGATGGTTGGAAATTGTTTATTATATTTTTATTATGTTTTAATATTATAAAATATAATTTGATAAATATTAAATGAATAAAAGTGATGAAAGATGGAAAAAGTCTCCATCTTCTTCTTGTTTTAACCGAAACTAAAAGAAAAGAGAAAGAAAGAATCCTAGTTACATTCTGCCATTGTTGAGCTTAATCAAGGTATGTGTTCAACTCGGTTTTTGATAATTTTTACGTTTTTGAAATCGTTGCATAGAATACTTCAAGACCCATGCTTGAATTTTTGATTTTGATGAATATTTTGAAATGTGCCATTGATGAGTTTATGAGATTTATGATGATAGTTGATGAATTATGAAATATATGTGTTAGATTAATATGTTTTGTCTTTGGATTTTTGATGAATTTGACTAGTTTGGATTAAATTGCAAAAATAAATTTTGGAGTGACTAAAATGTGAAATAAATGAAATGCATGGACTTGTATGAAGACTAGGAATATTCGGCCCTTAAGGTGTGTGGCCAAATTTTGTGTATTTTGTGTTTTGTGCAAATAGGACTAAATCGTAAAAGTGTGAAATATTAGGGGCAAAATGGTAATTTTCCCATTTATGTGTTTTAGGACTAAATTGAATATAAATGTGTTTGAATGAGCTTAATTTGAATATATTTAGATCAAGAACAAAAGAAAGCGGACCTGGATCGGGGAAAAGCGAAAATAATCGACTAGCCGGTTTTCGTCATCCGTCGATATCCGAGGTAAGTCTTTAAGCAATTGAACATTGTTAATAATGAATGTAACTCGATTTAATATGCTGAATTTGAATTCCTAAACTTATAATAAAGAAAGCCGAATGTGATAAGCAGTGTAATAGTGTATTTGAGTTTATTTTAATTGAGTTATAACATTTGAAAGTCCGTATGAATTATGTGAAATATCTGCAATATTCGATATATGAAATGTGTATGAGACAGCTCTATAATATGATATTCGGGCTTTGAGCCTAGCAAGCCATGTGCTGGTGAATTATATCGGGCTTTATGCTTAGCAGGCTTAATGCCGGTGATTGAATATCAGACCTCGGGTCTAGCAGGCTTAGTGCCGGTGTGTAATTCAGGCTTATGCCTAGCAGGTTTTAAACTGGTGATCTATATTACAAGCTTATGCTTAAGTAATGAATTAGTTATGGTGGAAATTGAGCAAATTACAGCTTATTTAAATGAATTGGACTATATTCGGTCATAAGGTATGTATCTATATATATGTATATTATACGTGATGTGATTGAGTAGGTAAGATGGCAGATAAACGTGTTTGTATTTTCAGCTTCTTAGAAATATTGATAAAATGATATGGAGATGATATTATTTACTTGCAAATCTGAGATCGTTTAATAGATATATATATATTTATATATATACATACATACATACAGTTATGGGGATTTACTTTATATGTACGTGGAAGTTGTTATTCGGTTGCATATGGAAATACATATATATTTATTAATTGATGTGCATTTTATAAGTTCTACATTTAAAGTAGACAATGTTAAATATTTTGCTATTTATGGATATTGATATTCGGCTATGATAGTCTATATGTGATATATTTTATTATTAATGTTATAATTGTTCGGTTTAACTTGATTAAATATCCAGTTGATTTGTTCAATTTGCTTAGGACTTCCTAAGCTAAGTTAGCTTACTCTGTGTGTTTGTTATTTTGTTTTATAGATTTTGGTCAAGCTACGAGCTCAGGGGATAGTCAACGAAGTCATCCACACTATCGCCTTACTTTGGTACCTTTAAAGTTTGGATTTTTGAACTTAAGGCATGTATAGGCTGGCTTAATACTTGAATGATATTTTGATGATGTATATAAGCCATGCAAAAATGGCTTGTCTTAAAAGTTAATAATCTAAAGTTATGCAATCTTGATTATAGTATGAGTGTATGTTTTGCTTGGATGGTGAGTATGAATGTGTTATAATTCATGCTAAGTATTTATGTTTGTATATGTATGTTTGATATGAAATCACCATATATGAATCATTGCTAGCTCTTTTGGAAAGTTAACATATGTGGTAGTTTAAATAAGTTTGGATTAAGAGCCGAGATACATTATTTTTGATGTGTAATATGGAAACATGAATCAACTTTATAAAATCTTTATTTTTTTTATATAATCTTTGTATTCGACAAGATGTGGAATTAAAAGATATGTACTTGGATAGGTATATTCGGTTATGATACACATTTATGCATGCATATAAAGGGTTTATTCGTGAGTTGTGGACTACGGATGATATATGTTTGGTTTGATAATTCGACTATGTTTATGAATGAGAATTGATCTATGTCTTGTTTGAATGTATTTGCTCTTGAAATGGAAATAAATTTGGTCATATGTTAGATTAAATTAAACAAGGTCTATGCTTATTAGCATATATGTTTACTTAGCTATGATAATTGATAACTTACTTAAGAGTAAAAATTATGGACATGTGCATATGGACAGCAAAAATTAGGTGACCAAATGAATAGTGACCTCGTTAATTTGTTGGAAAATGCTTCTACTTGAACTTGGCTAATCGGATAAAATATGTATACAGATGTTTTAGTATGAAATGAAAGTACATTACACTTAATGCATTTGATGTTGTCCATATGAACAGTAAATAGTTGCTGTGATTTGTGCTATGTTCGGTAATGCCTTGTAACCCTAATCCGGCGATGGATACGGGTTAAGGGTGTTACATTTGATTGGTATCAGAGCTCACGGTTTAGTCGATTCTAGGACTACTGTAGCGCGTGTGAGTCTAGCTATACATGCATTAATTTATAATGTGATAGTGTGATGACTTCTAACATCTGAATTGTGTTTCTATATAGTAAATGGATCCTGATAGAGCCGTAGTTGATGATGTCGAGAGCGTAGCGCCTAATCCCGTGCCAGGGACAGCGCCGACAGATTCTCGACCTACTTCGAGTAATCTAGAGGGGGAGGCTAGACAAGCCTTCTACCAAATGATGAACAATGGTTTACTCAATATATCCGGACTAATCAGGCTATGCAACAACCTCCACCCCCGAATAATCCATCTCCGATACCTATAGCACCTCCGATGATAGATCCGATGAGATTTAGCAGGCCTCCTGTTGATAAAATCAGGAAACACGGGGCCGAAGAGTTTAAAGCTAATGATTATGATGCGGAATGAGCTGAGCTGTGGCTTGATAATACTATTCGTGTCTTCAACGAGCTATCATGTACTCCGGATGAATGCTTAAAATGTGTTATATCCTTATTAGGGGACAGTGCATATCACTAGTGGAATACACTAGTATCGGTGGTTCCGAAAGAGAAAGTGACCTGGGAATTCTTCCAGACCGAGTTCTGTAAGAAATATATCAGTCAGAGATTCATCAATCAAAAACGTAAAGAATTTCTAGAATTGAAACAGGGTCGTATGACCGTGACTGAGTATGAATGGAAATTTGTAAGATTGAGCCGATATGCTCATGAATGTGTTTCAACCGAGGTTATTATGTGTAAAAGATTTGAAGACGGTCTGAATGAAGACATTAAGTTGCTGGTCGGCATACTTGAGATTAAAGAGTTCGTGGTACTTGTTGAACAAGCCTGTAAAGCCAAAGAGATTGGAAAAGAGAAAATAAAAACAAAATTTGAAGCTAGAGACATCCGTAAAAGATCATCGAATAAGACCTTTCATTCAGTATCAAAGAAGTTCAAAGATGAATCCAGTCGACATAAAGCTACTTCAGACTTTTTTAGACGAGACCGAGATTGACTTCCTGCGAGTTCTCGAGCTACTTCGATGGCTAGCATTGGTAATGTTCAGCAGAATCGGGTTGAGTGCAAGCATTGTGGAAAATGGCATTCCGGGAGTTGTAGATTGCATGATCTGTCCTGTTTTAAATGTGGATCAATGGATCATTTTATTCGGGAGTGCCTGATGTTAGCCGAGCAAAATACTGTTCAGAATACGAGACCGAGCAATGTATCAGTGCGTGGCAGACCACCCAGGCATTCTGGAAATGTAGGTGGCAGTCAGAGAGAAACAAAGGGTACTGCAGTTCGATCAGAGGCTCGTGCACCTGCTAGAGCATATGCTATACGCGCTCGTGAGGATGCTTCTTCCCCAGATGTTATTACCGGTACTTTCACTCTTTATGATACTATTGTTATTGCGTTGATAGATCCTGGTTCGACTTATTCTTACGTGCGTGAAACATTAGTATCCAGTAAGACTCTGCCTGTTGAGTCTACTGAGTTTGTGATTCGAGTATCAAACCCCTTAGGTCGGTGCGTTTTGGTTGACAAAGTGTGTAAAAGTTGCCCGTTGACGATTCGGGATTCATGTTTCCCAGCCAATTTGATGTTGTTGCCTTTTGATGAATTCGATATAATTCTGGGAATGGACTGGTTGACTTTGCACGATGCTGTTGTTAATTGCAAAAGAAAGACTATTGATTTGAGATGTCAGAACGGTGGAATTATTCAGATTGAATCTAATGATCTGAATGGGTTACCAGCAGTAATATATTCGATGTTAGCTCGGAAGTATATGAGAAAAGGGTATGAAGCTTACTTTGCCTATGTGCTTGATAGTAAAGTAACTGAAAAGAATATTGAATCCGTACCAGTCGTATGCGAGTATCCAGATGTGTTTCCTGAAGAATTACCGGGTTTGCCACCTGTTCGAGAGGTAGAGTTTGGCATTGAATTAGTACCGGGGATGACTTCGATTTCGATAGCTCCGTATCAGATGGCACCTACAGAATTAAAAGAGTTGAAAGCACAGTTGCAAGAGTTAACAGATAGGGGCTTTGCACGACCGAGTTTCTCTCCTTGGGGTGCACCAGTTTTATTTGTGAAAAAGAAAGATGGGACTATGCGAATGTGCATTGATTACCGACAGCTAAATAAGGTGATTATAAAGAATAAATACCCATTGCCACGGATTGACGACTTGTTTGATCAGTTGAAAGGGGCTTCAGTGTTTTCAAAGATAGATTTGAGGTCGGATTATTATCAGTTGTGAGTCAGAGATTCCGATGTGCCAAAGACTGTTTTTCGAACGAGGTACGGACACTATGAGTTTTTGGTTATGGATTTCGGACTTACTAATGCACCTGCTGTTTTTATGGATCTGATGAATCGGATTTTCAATCAGTATTTGGATCGGTTTGTGGTAGTGTTTATAGATGATATTCTGATTTACTCCAGAGATGAAACCGAGCATGCCGAGCATCTGAGGCTTGTGCTACAAACTTTACGAGATAATCAGTTGTATGCAAAGTTTAGTAAATGTGAGTTCTGGTTGAGTGAAGTCAGTTTTCTAGGCCACGTTGTTTCAGCTTCAGGCATTCGGGTTGATCCGAATAAAATATCGGCTATACTTGATTGGAAACCACCGAAGAATATTTCTGAAATTCAAAGCTTTCTGGGACTTGCTGGATACTACAGACGATTTGTGAAAGGTTTTTCTATGATAGCTACCCTGTTGACAAAGCTATTATAGAAAGATGTTAAGTTTGAATGGTCAGAAAAGTGTCAGAAAAGTTTCGATCAGTTGAAAGCTCTTTTGACCGAAGCTCCAGTGTTAGTCCAGCCCGAATCGGGTAAAGAATTTGTTGTTTATAGTGATACATCTTTGAATGGTTTGGGTTGCGTTTTGATGCAGGAAGGCAAAGTCGTAGCCTATGCTTCGAGACAATTGAAGCCACACGAAAGAAATTACCCGACTCATGATTTAGAGCTAGCAAAGATTTGGCGTCATTATCTGTTTGGTGAGAAATATCATGTTTATTCAGATCACAAGAGTTTGAAGTATTTGATGACTCAGAGAGATTTGAACCTGAGACAACGCAGATGGTTAGAACTGTTGAAAGATTACGAATTAGTGATTGACTATCATCCGGGAAAAGCTAATGTTGTTGCAGATGCTTTAAGTCGAAAGTCATTATATGCTCTTCGTGCGTTGAACGCGCATATGGTTATGTCTGATGATGGTTCGATAGTAGCCGAATTAAAAGCAAGACCGTTGTTTATTCAACAAATTAGTGATGCCCAGAAAGTTGACAAAGATTTGTTGGCAAGACGAGTTCAGTGTGAAAGCAATGTTGAGTTAGAGTTTCAAATTGATGAGAATGACTACTTGAAGTTCAAAGGCCGAATATGTTTTCTGAGGGATTCGGATTTGATTCAGACAATATTGAATGAAGCTCACAGTGGCCGATTATCTGTTCATCCGGGTAGCACGGAAATGTATAACGATCTGAAATAGTTTTATTGGTGGCCGGTATGAAACGAGACATATCTGAATTTGTCTCAAAATGCTTAGTTTGTCAACAAGTAAAGGCTGAACATCAGGTGCCTTCTGGGTTACTTCAGCCGATCATGATACCTGAATGGAAATGGGACAGAATAACTATGGATTTTGTATCCGGCTTGCCTATGACACCGAGCAAGGAAGATGTAATTTGTGTTATAGTGGATAGACTAACCAAATCAGCTCACTTTGTTCCAGTTCGTACGGACTATCCGCTCGATAAGCTTGCTGAGTTGTATGTATCTCAAATTGTGAGATTGTATGGTGTACCGGTTTCCATTGTTTCAGACAGAGACCCGAGATTCACATCGCGATTTTGGAAGAAATTGCAAGATGCTTTAGGTACTAAACTACACTTTAGTACAGCTTTTCATCCGCAGACAGATGGTCAGTCTGAACGAATCATTCAGATACTTGAGGATATGTTGAGATGTTGCATCCTCGAGTTTGAAGGTACGTGGGAACGATACTTACCTCTGATTGAATTTGCTTATAATAATAGTTTTCAATCTAGTATCAAAATGGCACCCGTACGAAGCTTTGTACGGTCGTAAATGTCGTACACTGTTATACTGGATCGAGCTCAGTAAAAATAAGATACACGGGGTTGACTTGGTCAAAGAGACTAAACAGAAAGTGGCAGTGATCCGTGATAGTTTGAAAACTGCGTCAGATCGTCAAAAGTTATACGCAAATTTGAAACGTAAAGACATTGAGTTTCAGATTGGAGATCGAGTATTTTTGAAAGTTTCACCGTGGAAGAAAGTGCTCAGATTTGGTCATAAAGGCAAGTTGAGTCCGAGATTCATTGGACCGTATGAAATTACAGAGCGTATCGGGCCGGTTGCTTATAGATTGCAATTACCACCTGAGCTAGAAAAGATTCATAATATCTTTCATGTCTCGATGCTTCGAAGATACCGATCTGATCCTTCACATGTGATTTGCCCGACAGAGGTTGAGATTCAGCCTGATATAACATATGAAGAAGAATCGATTTGTATTCTGGCTCAGGAGATAAAAGAATTGAGAAATAAGAAAATTCCGCTGGTTAAGGTACTGTAGCAAAAGCACGGAGTTGAAGAAGCAACTTGGGAGCCTGAGGATACAATGAAAGAGCGTTATCCGAACCTATCTACCGGTAAGATTTTCGGGGACGAAAATCCCTAAGGGGGAGAGTTGTAACAGTCTGATTTAGACCCTAATCGGAACGGTGGTTTTGGGAGCACGAATCCGAGTTCGAATAATATTTAAATATTATTTTCTGAGTTAATTATATGTGAATTAGTATGTGTGAAAGTTTCGTATAAAAATTTGATTGTTTGTGTGCTTAATTAAATAAAAGGACTTAATTGCGTAAAGAACAAAAGTTACAAACCATAGTGTAAAGTACTAAATTGATAATGTTTTCATAAATTAAAGTATGGGAATGTTAATATAGCCAAAATTAAGATAGTGGCCGGCCAAATGAAGCATGAAATGATGGTTGGAAATTGTTTATTATATTTTTATTATGTTTTAATATTATAAAATATAATTTGATAAATATTAAATGAATAAAAGTGATGAAAGACGGAAAAAGTCTCCATCTTCTTCTTGTTTTAACCGAAACTAAAAGAAAAGAGAAAGAAAGAATCCTAGTTACATTCGGCCATTGTTGAGCTGAATCAAGGTATGTGTTCAACTCAGTTTTTGATAATTTTTACGTTTTTGAAATCGTTGCTTAGAATACTTCAAGACCCATGCTTGAATTTTTGATTTTGATGAATATTTTGAAATGTGCCATTGATGAGTTTATGAGATTTATGATGATAGTTGATGAATTATGAAATATATGTGTTAGATTAATATGTTTTGTCTTTGGATTTTTGATGAATTTGAGTAATTTGGATTAAATTGCAAAAATAAATTTTTGAGGGACTAAAATGTGAAATAAATGAAATGCATGGACTTGTATGAAGACTAGGAATATTCGACCCTTAAGGTGTGTGGCCAAATTTTGTGTACTTTGTGTTTTGTGAAATAGGACTAAATCGTAAAAGTGTGAAATATTAGGGGCAAAATGGTAATTTTCCCATTTATGTGTTTTAGGACTAAATTGAATATAAATGTGTTTGAATGAGCTTAATTTGAATATATTTAGATCAAGAACAAAAGAAAGCAGACCTGGATCGGGGAAAAGCGAAAATAATCGACTAGCCGGTTTTCGTCATCCGTCGATATCCGAGGTAAGTCTTTAAGCAATTGAGCATTGTTAATAATGAATGTAACTCGATTTAATATGCTGACTTTGAATTCCTAAATTTATAATAGAGAAAGTCGAATGTGATAAGCAGTGTAATAATGTATTTCAGTTTATTTTAATTGAGTTATAACATTTGAAAGTCCGTATGAATTATGTGAAATATCTGCAATATTCGATATATGAAATGTGTATGAGACAGCTCCATAATATGATATTCGGGCTTTGAGCCTAGCAAGCCATGTGCTGGTGAATTATATCAGGCTTTATGCTTAGCAGGCTTAATGCCGGTGATTGAATATCAGACCTCGGGTCTAGCAGGCTTAGTGCCGATGTGTAATTCAGGCTTATGCCTAGCAGGTTTTAAACCGGTGATCTATATTACAAGCTTATACTTAAGTAATGAATTAGTTATGGTGGAAATTGAGCAAATTACAGCTTATTTAAATGAATTGGACTATATTCGGTCATAAGGTATGTATCTATATATATGTATATTATACGTGATGTGATTGAGTAGGTAAGATGGCAGATAAACGTGTTTGTATTTTCAGCTTCTTAGAAATATTGATAAAATGATATGGAGATGATATTATTTACTTGCAAATTTGAGATCGTTTAATAGATATATATATATATATACATACATACATACGGTTATGGGGATTTACTTTATATGTACGTGGAAGTTGTTATTCGGTTGCATATGGAAATACATATATATTTATTAATTTATGTGCATTTGATAAGTTCTACATTTAAAGTAGACAATGTTAAATATTTTGCTATGTATGGATATTGATATTCGGCTATGATAGTCTATATGTGATATATTATATTATTAATGTTATAAATTGTTCGGTTTAACTTGATTGAATATCCAGTCGATTTGTTCAGTTTGCTTAGGACTTACTAAGCTAAGTTAGCTTACTCTGTGTGTTTTTTATTTTGTTTTATAGATTTTGGTCAAGCTACGAGCTCAGGGGATAGTCAACGAAGTCATCCACACTATCGCCTTACTTTGGTACCTTTTAAGTTTGGATTTTTGAACTTAAGGCATGTATAGGCTGGCTTAATACTTGAATGATATTTTGATGATGTATATTAGCCATGCAAAAATGGCTTGTCTTAAAAGTTAATAATCTAAAGTTATGCAATCTTGATTATAGTATGCGTGTATGTTTTGCTTGGATGGTGAGTATGAATGTGTTATAATTCATGCTTAAGTATTTATGTTTGTATATGTATGTTTGATATGAAATCACCATATATGAATCAATGCTAGCTCTTTTGGAAAGTTAAAATATGTGGTAGTTTAAATAAGTTTGGATTAAGATTTGAGATACATTATTTTTGATGTGTAATATGGAAACATGAATCAACTTTATAAAATCTTTATTTTTTTTATATAATCTTTGTATTCGGCAAGATGTGGAATTAAAAGATATGTACTTGGATAGGTATATTCGGTTATGATACACATTTATGCATGCATATAAAGGGTTTATTCGTGAGTTGTGGACTACGGATGATATTTGTTTGGTTTGATAATTCGACTATGTTTATGAATGAGAATTGATCTATGTCTTGTTTGAATGTATTTGCTCTTGAAATGGAAATAAATTTGGTCATATGTTAGATTAAATTAAACAAGGTCTATGCTTATTAGCATATATGTTTACTTAGCTATGATAATTGATAACTTACTTAAGAGTAAAAATTATGGACATGTGCATACGGACAACAAAAATTAGGTGACCAAATGAATAGTGACCTCGTTAATTTGTTGGAAAATGCTTCTACTTGAACTTAGCCAATCGGATAAAATATGTATACTGATGTTTTAGTATGAAATGAAAGTACATTACACTTAATGCATTTGATGTTGTCCCTATGAACAGTAAATAGTTGTTGTGATTTGTGCTATGTTCGGTAATGCCTTGTAACTCTAATCCGGCGACGGACACGGGTTAAGGGTGTTACACGGTGAGCGTGGACAACATGGTTTTACAACTCCAGAATGGTATTCCTTGTCGACCTAGCTAACCAGGCCAATGATCCATCCAACCAGACCAATTCATTTGCTCTACCCAACACATCCATCCTGCCTAGTTCAGGAGCTTCTTCTAACCTAAAGACTATTCAGGTTACTTCTTCTATCCCTATAGGAACTTCTCTACAATATGCACATGTTCTCTTTCGCACCCTAGAGCAGCTTGTAATAGCTTTAGGCGTCCCCTCAAATCCTGACCCTACCATCTTCACAATGCCAGCTGGAATCATCCCTCCAGCTACTTCAACTCCCCCGAGTACAAAAAAAAAAAATCAAATATCATCTGGTGTGTATCCCCTTAAACCCGTGGATCAAATAACATACTATTTGCAAGAATTTATAGCTTTCCTCACAACCACACCACCCCCGCCTACTATGATCTCCACCCATTTGATCAAGGTTCTCACCAGCAAGCTTTTGGATCCCAACCTCATGATTTAGAAACCTAGGAAAAACTACTACATTTGGAAAAACATTTTTCTCAACAAGAGCGTCACTTTAAGGAACATCAAGAATAACAACACATCTTTGACCAAGGGATTGTCAAATTGGTAAATGTGTTTGTCAAATCAATTATAAGCTAGCAATTACTAATCTAATCAAGTTGGAAATTATTAGTACAAAATCAAATATAAATTGTTTATAAACTAAATTTAAACCATTAATTAAACAAATTAAGCTAAACTTTCTTCCTATTTTTTTAAACAGTGCAAAAGATATACTGATGGTCGATTGATTAGTTGATTGCTAGTTAAACTATTAACCAATCCCAATTATATTACTTGCCATTCCTAACTAGGAACCTCCTCTCGTTCTTATCCTAATTTGGAATTACCAACTAAGTTCTCCTTTCGATCTTACTTAGACAAGTAGCTCATAAATATAGGACATAGAAGGGTTGAGTTTCAAACTCAAATTAACTACAAGGGTTCACAGAATAGAGGTTCACCAAGAAAGAATGGATAAAGGCTCAAACAAGGAACTAGGAATACATATCATAAAGGTTGGTCATTAAGCTCTTGGCTAATTAGACAATACTTTAGGTCATCCCTAAACATTTCACAAAACACAATTTCAATCATGCCTACATTACCCAATGAATAACATTTGATTCAAACACTATTTATCTACAAGCATCTATACAATCTATCTATCATTTGGCACAAAAATCAAACGTAATTACAAAGATTAATTACCTCTAGTCATTATGCAATTTAACAAAGTAAACTAACTAATCTACCTTTAAAAGAACCAAATTATCTAACATCAATCAAAATTTGCATGCTTGAAAGTTAACAATACATAATTCAATATCAACAACCAATAATCCCAATTCCAACATACTTCAAGCACCATATATGAAAAAAAAACAAAAGAAAAAATTTAAACAAAACATAAAATAAGCAAATAAAATACAAAAAAAATAAAATTTCTATGTACATCCCCACACTTAAGTTATAGATTGTCCTCAATGTGTCTTTTACTAAAGATTAGTTTAAGAAAGCTCCCTCGATTTAAGATTATATGCAGCAAAATGGTGGAGTAGTCCTCAAACTTCGATAAAGCTCATTGTTGTGTTGCTCTTGATAGGTAGACCTACATAGAAAAACAAAATAAACACACAAAAAATGCAATAATAAGAAAATAAAAATAAAATAAGAACTGGCAATAAGAAAACTTATTGGGTATCGTTTCTATAGAAAACTTCCGAGAGGTTCTCGACAATTTGAATCGACATTTGTTCTTCATGACCAGAATAAGGATCCCTTTTTCACTCAAGCACATTGTCATCGTCTTATTTTTTACCTTCTAGATAGCCACATCACAAGCCACTTCTTTCCAAATTCTAACCAAGTCCAAAATTCATTCTGGGCTACTAAAGCCTCGGGCATCACAAACTCAAGATCGCAATAAGCCATAGATAACTGGTCTTCACTTTTTTCTTTGAACCAGAAATAGATATGCTCATTAAGTTTGTCGGTTGGCTCCTCTACAACAATGATTGGAAAATGTGTTAGCTCCTCCACACCTTCGTTTAGTTTCAGTTTAAGCTCATCCTCAATATCTAACTCTACTTCGACTCCTACTCATCCACACTTAAGGCAATCCTCTTATCTTTCAACTAAAATTGGTCTTCTGAAACAACTAACTTAACAACACATTTACACAGTTACAATCCCCGGCAACGGTGCCAACAACTTGATCGTACCACGACATACGAACACTGAGCAAAGAATTAGCTCAAAATATAGGGATTTAAAAGTGGCTTTATTGCAAGTGTGACAAGTCAGCTGTAATATTTATAAATGTTTTAATGGAACACTCTGAGTATTCCAATTATCGAACCTAAAGGATTGCCAAAATGATAAATATGTTTGTCAAATTAATTATAAGCTAGCAATTACTAATCTAATCGAGTTGGAAATTATTAATGCAAAATCAAATATAAATTGTTTATAAACCAAATTTAAAATATCAATTAAACAAATTAAGCTAAACATTCTTCCTTTTGTTTTAGACAATGCAAATGATATAATAATAGTTAATTGATTAGTTGATTGCTAGTTAAACTAATAACCAATCCTGATTATATTGCTTACCACTCCTAACTAGGAATCTCTTCTCGGTCTTATCCTAATTTGGAATTACCAACTAAGTTCTCCTCTCAGTCTCTCTTAGACAAATAGTTCTCCTATTGGTCTCACTACCCGATACAAGTATATTGAACTATTAAGGATAAACTTCCCTCTCAATCTTGTTTATCTAGATTTTCCACTAGAGGCGTCAATTCTAGCATATTAAGAATTTCGATATAATCGAACAATCAATAATTAAGAATAAACATTAACTTAAACTAAAAAAATTAACAAAGCAACTAGCCACCAACCAATTTAGCACAGGATCGTAATTTAATTCCAAACAAACATTTTATCAAACACATGGTACGCATAAAATAAATGTGAATGTTCTAGGAAAATGCCCATTTAATTGATGGAAACCAAATGAAGCCCAAGTGTTTGATCATCTCACTTTTGCATAGTCTTCAACAAGAAAGGAAGAAATAGAAGACAACAAAAATTAAAGTCTATTCTAAAAAGCAAAAGAGAAGAGAAAACCTATTCTAGTCTAACTCTCAAAATTATTATCTACTACTCATCCATTTCTTTTTTTCTCCCTTCCAAAATGAGAGCAAAATGTTGTTTATATAGGAAAAAATTAGAAGACTAAAATTCCATTAATGTTATTGCAAAGTTTAACATTTAAAATTGAAGAATGACCACAAAATGCCCTTAAACACATAGGTCAACATCCCTTAAAACCGTCACGACATCGCGGCGTCGACTACTCCTCGTCATGACGTAAGGTTGTGAAGTTGTAAAGTCGATTGTTTCCACGTCGTGATGAGATGGCTTGACTTGCTCCCCCATGCTTTTGTTTCAACGTTGTAGCTGCCCAACCTCGTGGTTACGACCTTGGCTACAGTTTATCCCTTGAAATACTTCTTCAGCTCCCAATTGATCCTACGTAACCACACAACTTTATTTAGATATAAAAAAAATAAAAGAACATAAAAATTACTCAAAAATCACACTTTTACTACCTAAACTCCTAAAAATGCAAATTAACACTAAAATGACTCGATTTTACTTAAAATATGCTGAAATTTGTGTAAAGGAACAACAAATAAACATGACAAATTACAGTAGATCACTTATCCATAAAGGGAGGCCAAGACCAGCAACCCTGAGCCTTGTACAACCAGTTTAATACCTATTATGAGCTCAACTTCTCCTAGCCTAGGTATTCGACGATGTATAATTCAAGGACTCTTGGAAGTACCCCTCCATCTCTTACCCAACCAGTATCGTAGTAACTCTAATCATCACTACATATACCATAACACTAGGGGGCATCAAACTGAGCAACATATGCATTTAAAGAATGCTATTGAAATGGCAATTCAGAAGGGGCATCTCAAGCTTCTAGCTCAGAACCCCCATCAGTCTCTCTTAGACAAATAGTTCTCCTCTTGGTCTCACTACCCGATACAAGTATATTGAACTATCAAGGATAAACTTCCCTCTCAATCTTGTTTATCTAGATTTTCCACTAGAGGCGTCAATTCTAGCATATTAAGAATTTCGATATAATCGAACAATCAATAATTAAGAATAAACATTAACTTAAACTAAAAAAATTAACAAAGCAACTAACCACCAACCAATTTAGCACATGATCGTAATTTAATTCCAAACAAACATTTTATCAAACACATGGTAGGCATAAAATAAATGTGAATGTTTTAGGAAAATGCCCATTTAATTGATGGAAACCAAATGAAGCCCAAGAGTTTGATCATCTCACTTTTGCATAGTCTTCAACAAGAAAGGAAGAAATAGAAGACAACAAAAATTAAAGTCTATTCTAAAAAGCAAAAGAGAAGAGAAAACCTAATCTAGTCTAACTCTCAAAATTATTATCTACTACTCATCCATTTCTTTTTTTCTCCCTTCCAAAATGAGAGCAAAATGCTGTCTATATAGGAAACAATTAAAAGACTAAAATTCCCTTAATGTTATTTCAAAGCTTAAGATTTAAAATTGAAGAATGACCACAAAATGCCCTTAAACACATAGGTCAACATCCCTTAAAATCATCACGACATCGCGGCGTCGACTACTCCTCGTCATGACTTAAGGTTGTGAAGTTGTAAAGTCGATTGTTTCCACGTCGTGATGAGATGGCTTGACTTGCTCCCTCATGCTTTTGTTTCAACATTGTAGCTGCCCAACCTCGTGGTTACGACCTTGGCTACAGTTTATCCCTTGAAATGCATCTTAAGCTCCCAATTGATCCTATGTAACCACACAACTTTATTTAGATATAAAAAATATAAAAGAACATAAAAATTATTCAAAAATCACACTTTTACTACCTAAACTCCTAAAAATGCAAATTAACACCAAAATGACTCGATTCTGCTTAAAATATGCTGAAATTTGTGTAAAGGAACAACAAATAAACATGACAAATTACAGTAGATCACTTATCCATAAAGGGAGGCCAAGACCAGCAACCCTGAGCCTTGTACAACCAGTTTAAGACCTATTATGAGCTCAACTTCTCCCAGCCTAGGTATTCGACCATGTATAATTCAAGGAATCTTGGAAGTACCCCTGCATCTCTCACCCAACTAGTATCGTAGTAACTCTAATCATCACTACAAATACCATAACACTAGGGGGCATCAAACTGAGCAACATATGCATTTAAAGAATGCTATTCAAATGGCAATTCAGAAGGGGCATCTCAAGCTTCTAGCTCAGAACTCCCATCAGCTACACAAAGCTGAAGACAATGAAGTAGGACAATCAAGGTCGGAGTGCGATGACAAGGGAAAGAAACCAGTAAGGGGAATTAATGATTTTCTAGTAGAGGGAATCACATAGATTATGTCCATCAATCTTGAAGTAGAAGGCTCACTTAGGAAGTGTCTTATTGGTTTTAGCCACAACTAAAAAAACCAAAGCCTTCTCCATGGGAGCCTTAATTTTTAGAACATGATGATAAGGATGTTTTAGATACGAAAATTGAATACCCTTTGGTGGTCTCGACCAATATCTCCTCTTCCCAAGTCATGAGATTCTTGGTCGACATAGGCAACTTGGTGGATATCTTGACAACTAAAGCGTTTCATCAATTGGGGCTCAAGTTCACATAACTCAAGCCCATAAGCCTAGTATATGGCTTCACAAACTATCCAATCATAGTTAAAGGATGTTGGATCTGGTGCCATAAGTGTAGTATATTCTTTTGTAAACTTGTAATTTTTTCCAACAAATTGGTTAATAATATAATTCATGGATTACATTAATATACTTTGTATAGTGTCATCATGTGGTTTTTGCATGCAAAGTAAATATTGACTCACTTACTATTTAATGTTTAAACTAATACTAGACGGTATTGCATAGTCGAATCGTAATACAGAAAGACAACTTATATTAGTAGATGAACCTATGTTTGAAAATTAGGTTTGAAAAATGCAGCGGAAAATAAATTTAGGGAAAAACCAGAGTTTTAAAAGAAAATTCCAGAACAAGAACTTAGTTGTGATATTTCGAGTAATAAACACTTAATCAAAATTATACCTTTTCGATTCGTTTAGGATGAACGCTTCGACTGAGTAGTGTTCTCTGCTATCCTCAAGCTCATGTTTGCCAAATGTGGGCTCGCTTCGAATAAAAAAATTTCACAAAAATTACCAATGGGGTAATTTTGCAATTTCTCTAAACTCTTAGGCCAAGTTGTAAATAAGAAAAATATCTCTAGAAATTTTTTTGAAATAATTTCTTCATAGAATTTTCTCTCTACAACTTTTTCTTAAATTTAAGTGTGTGAAAAATAATAACCTAAGGCTCTCTTTATTTAAGTAGAGTTTAAAGAGATCAACTATGATTAAACATAACCACTTTAATATTAAATTAATATAACATTTATCAAGATAAATATTAGATTAAATTTAATATTAAATCTTATTAAATTAATAGTATATTTATCTACAAGATAAACATTAAGTTAAATTTAATATTAAATCTATTAAAATAATATTATTTTTGGAATAGTTAATCTGAAATAAAATTCTCTGATAGAGTCCCAGTAGAAGTGTAATTCTTCCATTGCTCAACCACCGAAGACCCACTACCGACAACCATTTTTCGGCCATCGAAATGTTGTCATCGCAACCGCTGACATCCTGAGTTGGTTCAAATTCTATCGGTTCGACTCGGGCTAATCACGACCCAACTAGTCCGGTCTAGCCATCAGTTGGACTGTCAGCCCGTTCCACAAACCAGACCCTGTTCGAGCAATTTTTGAGTCTTAGTCTCGATTTTGGCTCTCGGGCTCAGTTTACGATCTCAGGTCCAATTTTCTAGTTTAATTACCCATTAGGCAGTGGCGAAGCCAGGGGGCTGGCATGGGCCCCGGCCCCCCTAAAATGAAAAATTGTTACTTAAGCCCTTAAAAATTTTTAAAAATTTTAAATTAGTAAAGGTAAAATTGCACTTTGGCCCCCCTAAAATTATAAAAATTCAATTTAATCCTTTACAAATTATAAAGATATAAACTATAAAAAAATAAAATTTTATCCGGCCCCCCCTGAAAAATTGTTCTGGCTTCGCCCCTGCCATTAGGTGAATTGTCTTACCTGAAATTAATTTCCAAAAATATAATATTAATTTTAATTAATTTGATTAGTTTAATTTTACTTTATCAAAATTAATTTTCCCAAAAATCACTTAGATTTTCTAAATTAAATTTTCAAGAAAATTCTTTAATAAAATTCTCTAGTTGAACACTTCTTACGACCGCCCAATTTAATTCCACACCGAATAAATAGACTCAATTAAATTATTTCCAAAGTTGTAGAATTTACTTCTAATTCAAATGCAGTCCGATTGAGTTTTTGTTGAGCTAGCAAATGGACCAATTAAACATATACAATTAGGCTCTAGTAATTGCAATTATGTCAGAAGCATTGTTCCGATAATTTCCAACACTTAATTATGGAGTCAATCTACAAGAAGTACCATGATTGAAAAACTCCTTATTGTATACTCTTTACGAAAGCAATTCATGCAACTATTTTGTCCAATGACCTCGTCATGTGTGTTTTACCCTCATATGATATCCTTGATTCATTTGAGTTAAATCCCTTCACTCAATACAATCATATTTTATCTCATTGTCACCATTGTGTCTTCTTAATGATTAATATGATCACTATCAACAAATAGCTATGATAAATTGCTAATTCAAGAACAAGTAACTCGTGGCCATGTTCCATAATTAACAACCCAAACAATGCCAATGAGAGGATATCGTTAACTTTTTAATTGAGTTATGAATTCTATTGTTGCTAGTAAATTCATGCCATACACAAGTCATGTACCCAACATACCAGCTATTGGCCCGATCATCTTTAGAGCTTAAGCCTCCACTTATATCAAAGCACATGAGTTACATAGGCACGATCAGCGATTAACTTAGGATTTAGGTAAATCATACCATGAATGTCACAAGTGAATTAATTCACAAATGGATACCTGGTATCACATATCAATCAGAATATAGCAAGCCATTGGTATCACATATCCCGAGAAGGAAGTAGGGAGTTGTGAATAGCTTAACATTGAATGAACTATGAAGTTGTGAATAACTTAACATTGAATGAACCATGTCAAGCAACATTATATTCCTTCTCTCAACTACGCCATTATTTTGTGGAGTGCCCGGCCTAGTTAATTGCAATAAAATCCCTTTCTCTATGAGGTATCCAAAAAACTCATCGGATAAGTATTCCCCACCTCGGTCAGGTCAAAGATTCTTTATGGATAAACCTAATTGCTTTTCCACTTCCACACAAAACTCTTAAAATTTATCATAGGTTTCGTTTTTATGGTGCATTAGATACACATATCCATATCGAGAATAGCCGTCGATGAAAGTCATGTAATAATCATAACTTCCTCGGGCATTGATGCTCATGGGACCACATACATCAGTGTACACAAGTTCTAAAGATTGGTTGGCCCTTATATCTTTCGCATTAAAAGACCTCTTAGTCATTTTACCTTCCAAGCAAGATTCACATTCTGAAAGACTAACTTCCTTAAGCATACTTAAGGGACCATCTTTCACGAGTCTAGTGTTTCTTTCTTGGTTAATATGACCAAGTCTTAAGTGTCATAGGTACCTGTCATTAGAGTAAGAAGTTTTAAGCTTTTTATTCACTATTTCAGTTTGAAGTATCGAGTAGTTATTTGGTTTGATAAAGTAGTAATTATTTTCCATCCATCCATTGTAGATTAAAGAACGATTTTTGTGAACAGCAATATCTTT
This sequence comes from Gossypium australe, assembly GCA_005393395.2. Classification (NCBI taxonomy): domain Eukaryota; kingdom Viridiplantae; phylum Streptophyta; class Magnoliopsida; order Malvales; family Malvaceae; genus Gossypium; species Gossypium australe. The sequence continues at coordinate 83,668,488 of CM016622.1, read as the reverse complement.
ATTGAATGTCACGATACAACCTTCATATTATAAAACATGTTACAGAAAATAAATTCCTCTTAAAATGAGGTAAATAAAATGCGTTCTTTAAAACAATCTTTCTAAAATTGTCAAAATGTAAAATAACTTCTCCCACAGCTTCAGCTGAAACATAGCTCCCATCTTCAGTCCACAATAGGAGGTTTCTGTCACGCGGACTTCTCGTCTTGCTGAACCCTTGTAAAGAAACACACACATTATTAGTGCCTTCAGAATTAATAACCCAGTTTTCAATTGATTCTTCCACTAAACAAGCTTCAACCACAAAAAGTTCCATACCTTTTCCCTTTTCGGCTAGGTCATCTGAAATGTCCATTCTTCTTGCAGAAGAAACATTTGATCTTTTTAGGATCTTTTGAATTCTTTGCCTTTCCTATCCACACGAGGTGGAACCTAAGACTTAGTTAGTTTCTTCTTTCCCTTTGCATTCTGCTTCCCTTTAAAGGACGAGGGACCCACAACTAAGTTTGCTTTAGGTTTCTCCTGAACTTGCTTACCATCATTCAGCATCAACTCATAGGATTGTAATTCCTTCATGAGTTGAGTCAAGGTAAGTGTCTTGTTCCCCAAGTTGTAAGCGACCCTAAAACCAATAAACTCATTGGTTAAGGATTTGAACACTATTTCAATCTAAGTGTTCACGTCTAGTTCAACCCTATTGTCCCCCGCTTCCACAAAGAATCCTATAAGCTTAAGTATATGTTCTTTGACCGGAGTGTTGGGTTTCTGCTGAGAGTTCATCAAATTTAATAGTGAATATTCAAGCCAATGCGACTCGGTTTCCAAGCAAATCCTCCAAATTTGTCATAATCTCTCTAGTAGTACAGAATTTCTCATTTTACTTTTGCAGCACACTACTCATGCTTGCTAACATATAACATTGAAAAATTGAGTCAAAATCTCTCCAGCGATTTCTCACTTTGGGCTAAGCTTTAGGAGGACACGTTTTGTTAAGAACGAATTTGTGTTTCTCACAGCCGAGAACTATTAGCAAGTTCCATTTCCATTCTCGAGAAAGTTATCTCCATTCAATTTATTCTCAGTAAGAATGTTAATAAGAGGAGTAGGACACATATTTGAACTGGAAAATAAAGATTCACTAATTACTATCTTTGTATTAAGCAAATATTTTCATTTCAGCAACATATCAAAAATGTAGTATGATGTATGTGTCTTTTTAGCATATCCTTGAAAAAACTGTTGCTACGATCATTCTCACACCCATCAACTATGTTGCTTTGGGGTCCTATGATTAACTAGTAAGAACATAGACTCCACACGAACCAAAGACTATTTAACATTTGGTCCTCATCTCTAGCTTTAATATCGTTTCTTGGGAAACTATTTAATAAGGGAAGATCTTGAGTGTGTAACCATTGACTTCCATGAACACGCTTTCATTTATGAGCCATCTTGGGAAAATCTCACTAAAAGTCATACACGAGTACTTGTCCTTAAAAGGAAATCACATCCAATGAACGCACATTATAAAGTTTACCTTGGGGTGCGACCAAGGTCGGAACCGACTTGAAACTTTATCAGCTATCACTTAGGGACCATCAATAGAGGTCGTAGGTCTTGTTCAAGGACATTCACCCACTCAATATTTTAAAATAACATGCAAGGTTTCTTTTTATCCTATATTTCAAGAATGTACATACAATAGTCCTAGTGGCTTTCTTACTTAATCTATATGACATGCTTCTAATATATGCATGGTATGCTATGACAATTTTATAATATTCATAAGAATCAATCAATCATAAAATAAACAATTTTGATTCTACACAATTTTTCTATTAAGGGAAAAATCAAGAAAGTGAATGTGAACCATGCACCAGGTAGGGTCTTAGGAAAGAGAGGTGAGTCAAATTTGACCGCTGAAAAACCAAGCCTTTCCTAGCCAAAGTCAATCTTAGACATACACCTTCTCATTACCACACATCTTATTTTTTATTCAATCAACTATAGATCATCTCATATATATATTACTATTATAACATTACATAATATAAATATTATAAATAATTATAAAACATATATATATATAAAGAGATAGGTAATTAAAATAAAATTGCTAGCCAAGGTTTCCACAGTTCTATTTTTAGAAAATAAATGAAAAAATAAAATTACATAGTTTTTCGGCACAAGGAATTCCTTGGGTCTTCAACTTCCATCACTCCATCTTTTCCTCATCATGAACTTCTTTTGAAAAAAATTACATTTAAGTCCTATATCCATTTCCGTTTCATAAAAATTCTATTGACTAAAAAAAAGTCCTACTTGGAAATGATAGTTTACGGTCTATTTCTTAAAAACCACAACCTTGGTAAAAAAATTATATAACAAATATATAATATCACATCCATTCCCATATATAACTCAAAACGTGCATAAGATTTAAAGAATGAAACTTTCTATGTAATCAAATCATTCAAGAATAAGAGAAATTTATTTTGATTATTTGTTTATACTTATAGATAGATCACAACCTAGCTCTGATACCGATTGTTAGAAAATTAAATTTAAAAAACGCATCAAGAAATAAATTTAGGGAAAAACCAGAGTTTTAATTTTTTTTCCACAACAAGAACTTGGTTGTGATATCTAAAGTAATAAACACTTAATCAAAATTGTACATTTTTTATTCATCTAGGATGAATGCTTCGATCGAGTAGACTTCTCTATTATCCTCAAGCTCACGTCTGCCAAGTGGGGGCTCACTTTAAATCGGAAATTTTTTCACAAAAATTACCAGTGGGGTAATTTTACAATTTTCCTAAACTTTTGGGCCAAGATGTCAATAAGAAAAAACTTTTCCTAAACTTTCTCTTGAATTCAAGTGTGTGAAAAATAATGACCCAAGGCTCTCTTTATTTAGGGAGAGTTTAGAGAGTTTAACTATTATTAAACTTAATTAATTTAATATTAAAGTAATATAATATTTATTAAGATAAATATTAGATTAAATTTAATATTAAATCTTATTAAATTAATAGAATATTTATCTAAGAGATTAAATTAAATTAAATTAAATTTAAGATTAAGATAATCACTTTAATAGTAAATTAATAAAATGCTATTAATATAAGTATTAAATTAAATTTAATATTAAATCTATTAAAATAATATCATTTTTTGGAACAGTTATTCTGAAATCAAATTCTCTGGTAGAGTTCCAGTAAGAGTGTAATTCTTCCACTGCTCAACCACCGAAGACACACTGCCGTCTATCATTTTTTGACCACCAAAATGCCGTCGTCGCAGCCATCGGCACCCCGAGCTGGTTCAGTTTCTACTGGCTCAGTTTGGGCTAATGAGGCCTTAGCGATCCGATCTAGCCACCAGTTGGATCGTCAGCTCAGTTTCACATACCAGACCCGGTTCGACAAGTTTTTAAGTCTTGGTCTCAGTTTTGGCTCCCAGGCCCAATTTATGATCTCATGTCCAATTTTCAAGATCAATTACCTACTGGACCAATTGTCTCACTTGAAAATTAATTTCCAAAATTATCATATTAGTTGTAATTAATTTGATTAGTTTAATTTTACTTGATCAAAATTAATTTTCCCAAAAAACACTTAGATTTTCCAAATTAAATTTTTAAGAAAAATTTTTAATAAAATTCTCTAGTTGAACACTTCTTACTAATGCCAAATTTAATTCTACATCGAATAAATCGACTCAATTAAATTATTTTCAAATTCGTAAAATTTACTTCTAATTCGAATATAGTCTGATCAAGCTTTTTTTGAGCTTGCGAATGGACCAATCAAACATATACAATTAGGCTCTAGTAATTGCAATTATGTCAGAAGCATCGTTCTGATAATTCGCAATTACTTAATCATGGAGTTAGTATACAAAAAGTGTCATGATTGAACTCCTTATTGTATACTCTTTACGAAAGCAATTCATCCAACTAATTTTTCTAATGACCTCGTCATGTGTGTTACCCTCATATGATATTATTGATTCTTTTGAGTTAAATACGTTCACTCAATACAATCATTTTTTATCTCATTATCACCATTGTGTCTTCTTAATGTTTAATGTGATCACTGTCAACAAATGACTGTGATAAACTGCTCGTGTGGCCACGTTCCATATTTATCAATCCACACAATGCCAATGAGAGGATATCATTAACTCTTTAATTGAGCTTCTATTATTGCTAGTAAAGTTATGCCATACACAAGTCATGTACCCAACATACTGACTACCGGCTCAATCATCTTTAGAGCATAAACCTCTACTTATATCAAAGCACATGAGTTACATATGCATTGTTAGTGTCTAACTTAGGATTTAGGTAAATCACACCATAAACGTCACAAGTGAATTAATTCACAAACGGATTCAGAATTAATTCATCCTGGGTTTAGTCTGATGTGTCATTCTACCAGTGAATACATCTATGTCTATACCTATGGAGTCAACTGCTCCAATAGCCAGGACTAGTCATCTCCTCAATTGGAATTGTAGACGACATAATAATTCTTCTCAGTATTTGAATCAAATGCTCACTTTGATTATTTTATGGGATTACGAACTTGTTTAGATTATCTGCTGAAGTAAGTTGTCTTTCTTGCAATGTAAACGTTCTTACAATGCCACTTATCATCAGTTTGAACTTAAATAATCAATGAGGTAATATTTATTTGTCACAATTTCGCTACGCATGCAAAATATGAAAGATAGAAATATAAAAGACAAAACAGTGAAATGTGAAATTTATTTATTCATAGTTCAAATACATAGAAAATAATTACATGTTTACTACAATATGGGTACATTTCCCAACAACCTAAACATGTCCTTAGTGTAATCAGAAATGAGAAAACTAATTGAAAGACTAATATGTCATCTATCAAGTCTAATTGAGGAGATTTCTTATCTTGGGATCGGCGAGTATGACTCCTAAAAGATAGAGACATAAATGAGATTGACTAGACCAACAGTACAACAAGCTAACCCAAGAAGAATAGATTCTGAATCTGTTTATGGATTTATTCACTTGTGATGTTTATAGTGTGACATAACTTAATCCTGAGTGGATGACAGACTATGTATGTGTGACTCGTATTCTTTGATGTAAGAAAAAGCTTGAGTTCAAATAGATAAGGAATCTAAAGCTGGTGCGTTGGGTATATGACTTCTGCAGTATGGACCGTCATTCACATTAGTAGAATTCATAACCCGAAATATGGTTAAATGATATCCTCTTATTGACATTACATGGTAGACGAAAAATAAATATGGTCATGAGTCGTTCGTCTTTGTGATGAATGACTTGATTACTATTTGATAGTAATTAACTTTTTATGAAAGAAGATGTAATGTTTACCATGAGATAAAATAAGATCATATTGTGATAGTGGATTTATCCCAAAGAGATTAAGGATATCCTATGAGGGTTACACACTTATGACAAGGTCATTGGATGAGCACTAGTCGAGTTACTTTCGTAATGGTATGTCATTAGGGAGAGCTCAGTCACGATACTATAGTCGGATGACTTCATGACTAAATGAGTTTATAATTACTAGGTGAAAAGCTAAAACTTAATAATAAATCATTTGAGCCCTAATCACATATGTCTAATCAGTTCCTTTCCTAGCTCGTTGAAAATAGAAATGAATTGCATATTGAATCAAATAAACAAAAATATATAGAAATGGTAAAATTAGAGAAATGGGAAACATTTAGAAAGGAATGTGGTTTTCTCTAAATGGAAATGACCTGAAAATTAATTTATAGTTTTTAAAATTTTTAATTAATTAATTGAAGTTCGAATTAAATTATTTGTTCATTTTGAATCTGTTGAATGTAGAAATATTAAATATATTTTCTTATAGATTCTTTTACAGTAAAGTTGTCATGATTTTAACGAATTAGAATCAAGTTGAAAAAATTATTTAATTGGGAGGTTAATTAATTAATTGAAATTAATTTATGATGTTTATTTTGGGAAATAGAAAACATGTATTGAGTTAGATTGAATTATAAAATACTAGGTTAAAAGTCTAAGAAGTACTTATAATAAGACCCAATACGGGAGAGAGCCAAAAGCTTCTCATGTTGATACATGAGACGGTAAACCCTAGTTTATTTAACTAGGGTTGCCGCCTCTCTCTCTCTCCTAGTTAAACTAGAGTTTTCTTTTTCTATTCAAATACACTTCTACTAAATCAACAAGGGTTTCACTTCTTCTCCTTATAAATAGATGGCCCCGGTAGGGCTAAATACACAACTTTGAGATATTTTTATTCTACCCAAAAATAGTGAGAATTTATTTTCTAAGTATAAATTCTATTTTCCGAAATAACAATTATATCGGTTTCTATTAAAGAGAGATTTGTTTTCCCACTAAAAGTAAAGTAAATAATTTTGGTTCTATGTTTGATTTGAATTTGGTCGAGTCCATACTCAAAGCAGTTCGTGGTACAAAAATAGTGGAGAAGGTCATTCGGTTGAAAGCTGAGAACGATAAGGATTTGTCTAGTCGAAGCACATGTGTAACAGCCCGTTTTTTAGTGGTTTTGAGACCACAAATTTCCTTCGTCTCGGCCCGTAAATATTATTTATAGAATATTTATGAGTCATTAGAGTCGTATTAATTTTTTGTTAAGAAATTTTACCATTTAGATAGTTAATTATAGAAAAAGGACTAATCGTAAAAACTGCAAAAGGTTAATCACTATTGAGTTAAATGTGTTATATAATATCAAGATTAAAGGGTTTTAATAGGTAAATATACCTTATATAAACTAATTGGATGGTCTAGTATGGAATTTAAAGAAACTTTTATTGATTTTAAAGGTTAAAAGGTAAATAAGTAATAAATAAACAAAACTCAAACATAAAATCTATCATCTTCTTCTTTAATTTTGATGAAAAAACCGAATATCCAGTGGCGAATCCAGGGGGGCTGGCATGGGCCCCGGCCCCCTTAAAAGGTAAAATTTCCATTTAGGCCCTTCAAATTTTTTAAAAATTTTAAATTAATAAAGGTAAAATTGCACTTTGGCCCTCCCTAAAATTATAAAAATTTGATTTAATCCTTTACAAATTAGAAAGATATAAACTATAAAAAATTAAAATTTCATCCGGCCCCCCTAAAAAATTTTCCTGGCTTCGTCCCTGCGAATATCCATGGTTTTTTAAGCTTGGAGAATTGGTCAAGTTCAACACCTTGCATGTTAGTGATTTCTTTACATATTTCTTGTAATTTTTATATTTTTGAGATCGTTGCAACTAGGTCTAGCTAGTCCGTACCTTCGTTTTTGAATTTGTTAAAAATTTTGGAAGTTTCCATTGATGAATCTTGTTTTTTTTTTATGATAATTATGTGTTTGAAGCTTTGATTGTGGTATTTGGTTGTTTTATGAAGTAATTTTTATTAATTTTTTATTTAAGGATTAAATTTTTAAAATGTCAAATTTTCAAGGTTTAATGGTGAATTAGAAGTGTATTTGGGACTATTTAAGGGTATCGAATATTTTTCTATAAACTAATTTCTAGAAAATGGTCAATTTGGTGATTTTCGGGTTAAGGGGCTAAATTGCAAAAGTTGTAAAAGTTAGGGAAATTATGTAATTTCAAAAAAAAGGGTATGAAATACAGAATTAATTGGCATATGAATATAAGCTAATAATGGGAAAATTTTACATTTTAGATCAAGACCATATATATTTACGTGGAAAAGGGAAAATTACGGAATAATCCCTAAACTTCTGCAACTATTACAACTCAGTCCAGGTAAGTTTGTTTGGTTTGTAATTTAATATTTGTTTGAATTGTATGTTGATATGATATGAAATAGTGGATATTAATTGTTCAATTGATGATGTAAAGTTTTTTGGGAAAATGTTATTGAATTTTGATACTTAGGCCAGATGAACGCGGATAGAGTACAATTGAATGATGGTGTGTTATGCGAAGATTGGAGTGGAGATTGATGTGGTGTGCTTAATTATATATTTTTCCCAAGTATACTAAGGTTCAACATTTGTTGCAAACCCCCTGTTATACTATCATGTTCTGGCGTGTTATGGGGGCGGATGTATAGCCTATGGGCTAGGCACTTAGTGCCGAGGCATGTTATCGGTTAGATTAGCTCTCATGAGCGTTTGGCGTGTTTTGGTTAGATTACTTGTGTACTTGTATCTGTAAGTCGTTCATCATGTCGTAAATTGTTGTGTTATAACTTGTTTAATGACTTTGAATGGCATGACATGTACTTGACATCTTGAATTAACTTCGTTGTGGACATATATGTTTTCCCGAAAATTATCATTTGAGCTTTGAATTGAACTATACAATTCACTGGTATGACATTGTGGATGACAAGAAACATTTGTTGTTGAATTATATTTGATTAAATTGTTATAGTTACTTCGGTAAGAATTATTATTTTTGTCCGTCGAACTTACTAAGTTTCAATAAGCTTACTTGTGTTAGTTTCTATTTCTTGTAGATACTTTTGAAGGTTGAACGATCGGATCAACACTCGAGTCACACTATTCATCCATTTTCGGTAGTTTTTGAACGTTTGTTTTGGATTATAAGGCATGTAATAGGCTTGTTTTGTCATTACTTTTGTTTTGGTATGTAAATATATAAAGAGTGAGCCTAAGTACAAGTAGATAACTTGTTGTGATATATGTGAATGATGGAAGATGTCTTTGGTACAAACTTTTAGCATATGTATGACAAATAGATTATATTGAATTGTTGTGAATTGAGGTACCTATGATAGCATATTGGTTAGAAGTTTAAGTTGTGTGAATTGGCATGATTGGGTGATGATTTATATTGTTGTATAAGTGTGTATACTTGTGGTACCATTGAGGGTACATTGGTTAGGCACTTAAGATGGTTGAATTAGTATGATTTGAGCTTGTTTAATGGCATTTTGAATAGGTCTAATGGCTGGTAAATGGATTACTTACTATCCAAGAAATCTTGAAATGGAAAACTTGATGTTTAAGGTTCATTTAGGTGTACACGGCCTGGGACATGGGCTACCACACGGCCATGTGCCACACACGCTCTAAGACACGACCGTATGTATTAAGTCAGTGTGTTACATGGCCTAGCACACGGCTTGCGACATGATCGTGTGTCACAAGTCAAAAAGTTACATGATCTGGTAAACGACCTGTGACATGGTCGTGTGACCTAACTTAGTGAGTTACACGGGCTGACACACGGCCATATGCCCCATGTAATAGCCTAAATTTTAGTGGTGTCAGAAACAGTAGTTCGAGACCACTAAATCCGACGAGTGAGTTCGAAAATTTTATTATTGAATATTTATGAGTTCGAAAATAGTGATTTATGTTTTAGAAGAAAGTATTAAGTTAAGTGGTTTCGAAAACGAAGTATCGAGACCTAAATTTCATAAACCGAGCTATAAATATTTTTATAAATATTTACAGAATGTCATTAAGTTAGTATTAAAGTTTCGTTAGAAAATTTTAACATTTTGATAGTTAATTAAGTAAAAATGACTAAATTGAAAAATGTGCAAAACTTGCTAATTAAAGAAATGGTGATTAAATTGATTAAGTGGTAAATAAAGGAGGACCAAAAAGGCAATTAGACACCTATTAGAAGGCTTGGCTGGCATAAGCATAGAAAAATCTTGAAATTAGGTGATTTAGGGGCAAAATGGTCATTTAGAAAATTAAGGTGAAAATTAAAACAAAGACCAAATTGAATTTCTAGACATTTCTTCATCAATCTTCAGCCAAAAACAACTATAGGAGAGTTCTTGAAGCTGGTTTTTCATATTTTTACTTCATGTGAGTTCAATTCTCGCCTTTTTCTTGAAATTTTTATGTTTTTGAGACTTTTACGATTAGGTCCAATTATCTATTTCATTAGTTTTTGATTTTATGAGTAATTTTGAAAGTTACCATTAATGAATGTTGGATGTTTGTGATGAATTAACATGGATTTAGAGCTTTAATTTTGTTATATGATGATTTTATCAAGTGATTTGGATAGAAATTGATTTTAGGACCAAATTGTAAAAAGATTAAATACTAGGGTTTGATACTAAAATTTTGTTGATCAAAGGTTGTATGATGGTTTAGAATATTTAGATAAATTGACAATTGAGAAAAAATAGCTCATTTGATAGGCTAATTGGTGAGGGACTAAATTGTAAAAAATTATAAAATTATGGTAATTGTGTAATTTCAAAAATTGAAAGGTATTAATTGTGAAGTAAATTGGAACTGAAATTTATGCTAATGAATGAATAATTTTATATTTTAGATCAAGAGCCCGTAGACAATCGTGAAAAATAAAAATTAATAAAATAGTCCTTGAACTACTACAAATTTACAATTTAACCTAGGTAAGTTCATATGGTTAAACTTTAATGTTATATGTTAAATTGATGAATGGTATTATGTATTTATTCATACCATTTGTTGAAACTAAAATTATTGTTAAAGTTATGAAACTGAATTGAATGTTTCAAATGAACGGAACGCGGGATTGAGTACAGTTGTTCAGTGCAAAGGAAGAATTGACGGCAAATTACCCGAGTAAATCGAGGTTCAGCATTTGTTGTGAACTTTTTTTCTGTTTAGCTCTCATGAGCTTTAGTTAACTCCTATGAGTTTCCGTTTAACCCTAATGGGTTTCCGTTTAGCTCTTTTGAGCTTTTGTTTAACCTTTGTGGGTTTCCGTTCAACTCTTATGAGCTTCCGTTCAACCCTTATGGGTTTCCGTTTTGCACTTATGTGCTTCTATGCAGCTTTCGGGCTTCTGTATACGATGTACTCATATCCATAAGACGTTCTTTGATTTGACAAGGGCTGGTAAGTGACATATGGAATTAATGTTTGAAGATTTAAAGTTATTATTGATATTGATCTAAAATATGTAAATTCATCGATGGAAGTTGTGTTTGGTAGGAATTGTATATTGAATAATTTATTTAAATGATTTGTTATAGTATGTTCGGTAAGATTTATGTTTTAAGCCAACGAACTTACTAAGCTTCATTAAGCTTACTTGTTTCTTTAATGTCTTTGTAGATTAACGTGAGGTCGGGGAAAATTGGATCAACACATCAAGTCACACTATCCAACTTGCTCCTGTAGATTTTGCTATACATACTATGGTTTATATGGCATGTATAGGGTGAAAATGGTTTGTGTAAATATTAAGAGTTATATTTTGTTTACATTTCACTCCAACTTATATGAGTAAGGATAAATAATATATGAAGCATGTTTGAAATGTTTAGATGATGGAAAATTAATAGGTCTATTGATGCATGGTTGCATGTATACCTAGGTGTAACGTGTTAATTTGGTAAGTTAAGATATTTGATTATATGTGATGATATGTTAGTTATTAGATCTTGGTATTGGCTTGATTTGTGGGTTCTTGTATGATTTGTGAGTGTAAAATTTGTTGTGCATGGGTTGATACCAAGATTGGGTGAGAAAAGTGGCCTTAAAATGGCCTATTTTCGTCCACACGGGCAGAGACACGGGTGTGTGTCTCAGCCATGTGTGACACACGGCCTAGCACATGGGCATGTGGTCTGGCCGTGTGCCCCCTGCACCTTGAAATTTCGAAACAAAATGCCCATGTTTTTGCACACGGGCGTGTAACTTGGCCGTGTGACCCCTACACCTTACACACGGCCTATCACACGGGCGTGTGGTTGGCCGTGTGACCCAATTCAAAAAGTTACACGGGTATGACACGGGTTGGGACACGGCTATGTGCCTCACATCGAATGCCCACACGGCCAAAGACACGCTCACAAGGCCGGCCACACGGGCGTGTGTCCCTTGTACCGAGGAAAATTTTTAAAATTTTGTGAAAAATTCTTTAAGTTTCCAATTTAGTCCCAATTTGTTTCTAACACATAAATTTGGCCTCGAGGGTCCATTTAACGGATAATTTTTGTAACGCCCCGTTTTTCTTTAAATTCGGCTTTTGGTAATTTTGACATGAATGAGTGTCTAGTTCAGTGGATACTTGTTCTGGGTGTGTGTGGGAGGTCGCAAGTTCAAGTCTCAACTTGGGTAAATTTTGGTATTTTTGTGAATGAAGCCCAAACTCCGGTTGTAGGCTTATAAGTTAAAGTGTGTAAGTGATTAACAGAATGGGCCTGCTGGTCTGGTGGATAAGTGTAGTGTTGGTGAGATGGAGGTCATGAGTTCGATTCGCTGTGTTGGCAAGGGTTAGTATTTTTGCTGCATTATCCGGCTAGAGTTTGAGTTATAGTGAAAATCTGAATAGTGGGTGGTTGAGATCGTGTAAGTAGTGGGATTTGGGTTGAATTCGTTTTCCCCAAATTTCTCTTTGAAACCGACGTCTCTCTGCCCTCCTCTGCCCACTTTTTCTTCTCTTTTTCCATTTTTGTGCTCCCTATAGCCGAATCCTGCTTTTCTCTGTCCCCTACTATTTTCGTTTTCTCTCTTCCAAATCGTTCACTGGTGTGCAACTGTCATTCCATTTGTTCGGTAAGTGGAATAAGGTGATTTTGGTTCTTGTTATTAACTTTTTATTAATGGGTGCTATTATTGTCGATTAGGGGAAGAATCGAGGACTCGAGGTCAATAGTTGGAGACTCACTATTGTGGAAGTTCAGTGGTTCGATTAAAGGTAAGGGATTCTCGCTCACTAGATTAGGAATCCGATTTAGGTTCGGTTTTAAGTTTGTTTTTAAGCGATTAATTTAGTGTTTTTTGGTCAACTATAGGCAGTGGAGTGCTCGGGATTGCGATTGCAGCGAAATCGAACCAGGTGTGTACCCGAAAAAGCAAAAACAAGATTTCGGCGAAAGCCAAAAACTTTTCTTTCAACGCCACATGGGTGTGTGGTCGCCTGTGTGGTAGGCCGTGTGAGGGTGTAGCGAAGCCGTGTGCAATACACGGGCTCAACCGATTGGGCCGTGTGGGCCCAAATGGGTGAACCACACGAGCGTGTGGGATTCTGGGCCAGGCCGTGTGATCCACACGGCTAAGGCCAATTTGGGCCGTGTGGGCCCACACAGGTAGGCCACATGGGCGTGTGAGCCCATTTTTCTGAAAACTCTGTAAGGTTGCACGGGTCGCCCAAGTCGACTGTGGACCTACCATAGGGTCGGCAAGCAATATTTAGACCTCTAAATGAATGATTTGTCTGTCTGATTTCTATACTAAGTAAGTATGCTGATCTGAATATATGTATATATGAGTTTAAATTGCATAATAGCATGTCATTCTTGTATGTTGCATTGCATCGGGGTGGGTTGATTACAATTGGAGGAAGTATCTGAAAGGCTCTTAAGCCTGTTATCTGGCAGCTCAGTTGCAAATTTCTGATTATGTGCCGTATTCGGTACACCATGGTGTGTAGGGCTGGGTGGGTTGATTTTATCCCCACATGGTGTGTAGGGTTGGACAGAGTTGGTGTGTAGAGGCTGGTGGGTAGGACTTTGTTTCTGCATATTCTGTCTGAAATGGGCTAAGGCCCGGTAAAATGTCTGATTCCGTACCTGAGTGGGCTAAGGTCTATACCGTTTCTGTAACGGGTTTAGACCCGAACTGTGAACATCATGTCTGTTATTTGATATTTCTGTTTGTATGATTTCGGTGGGGATTACAGACTGAGTTTGCGAAAACTCACCCTTTTCTGTTTAATCTATTCAGGTAATCCCCAGCAGTAGATAGATCGGTGTGGCGGAGGACTCGACGGTGACAACGGCTCTGGATTTCAATATTACGGTTTCATTTTTATTTATGGTTTGATTATATCTGGGTACATGTTATATGATAAGACCATTCGGAGTTTTGTTTAAAATTTGGGATTTCTATTTATAAACTACTAGCAGTAGAATAAGACGTGAATTTTCAAAATAAACAGAGGTTTTATCAAATACACACGAACTTGCAAATTATTTTAAAAGCTTCCGCAACATATAAACATTTTGGAAATTATTTTAAAAGCTTGGCATTGATCAGGTTATCAAGCAAGTTATCATGTAAGTCCAAAGACTCAAGCTTGGCATTGATCAAGTTATCAAGCAAGTTATCATGTAAGTCCAAGGTAAGCTTGGCATTGATTCAAGAAGATATATTCCATGTAAGCCTATATCTAGGATATGGCTTTGGCATCAAGTTCATGGCAAGAGATTTAGTATCCTCAGTTATTCGCAGAAATTCATCGGGCAAATGAGTAAAGTTAAAATGTGATAACAAGAAAGCTAAGAAAGCAAAGCTATCATCAAGTTGAAATTGAATATTATTTAAGTTATGAATGCTGAGTTAGAGATCATGATTATTATATTAAAGTATGCTGATCAATGTGATCAAGTGATACAGGTACCTTGTTTACCTTACAAGTATGAGAATAATAAGTTTCATGAGATAAGTAAGAGTCATGTATGAGTAAGTAAGCTTTATAGCTGAAATTATGATACCATTGTTATGTCAAATGTTTATATTAAGCAAGTTTATCTAATATGTGATTTACATGCAAACTTACTAAGCTAAGTGCTTACGTCTTTAATTCTTTCTTTCTATGTAGTCCCGCCAAGCTAACTTGTGGATCGTCGGAGTCAGAGCTCATAGCACACTATCAATCTCTATTTTGGTATAGCCAAGTTATTTTACTAAGTATGGCATGTATAGGAAGCATTCATTTTAAGAACATGTTTTAAGAAAGGCCATTGTATAGGCTATCAAGTTTATTATTCTTTTGTATATGGCTAAGTGGTTGGCCAAATTTGTTTAAGTTTGTTTGTATATAGATATCAATGAAATACGTAGTATTATTCATGAAAGATGTGTTAATATTGAATTTTTGATTTGAGTATGAGTATGATCTTTATCTCAGGGTGGTAAATGGCTTGGTAAATAGCCTCCAAGTGCCCACACGATTAGACACACGGGCGTGTGTCTAGGCCGTGCGTACCCTGCACCTTAATGTTTTAAGTCAGGTTAGACCACAGGTAAATCCCACGGTCGTGTGCATGAGCCGTGTAAGACACACGATATGGTCATGGGCATGTGCCCAGGCCGTGTGGATCAAGTCAGTAGCTCCCCGCGGTTTGAATACACGGTCGTGTCAAGACCGTATGAATATAGTCAGTAGTTCCCCACGGTTTGAAGACATGGGCGTGTTTAAGGGTACACGGGCGTGTCCTAAGTCACATGGGCGTGTGAACCCCGCTTCAAAAAAGAGTTTTCGATTTAGTTTCGAAAGTTTTCGGATAAGTGTTTAAGGCCTCGTAGGCCCATGAAATGTATGATTAGACTAAGAAAGAGAAGTTTTAAGTCGGAACGAAATTTTACAGCCCGTAAGTGTATGTTTATGTGAGTTCAAGCATGGTAATGTCTCGTATCTGGCCCTAGCTTTGGTCTCGGGTATAAGGTGTTACATTTAGTGGTATCAGAGCTACGATTTAGTCGGTTCTAGGACTAACGTAGCACGAGCACAAGTCTAGCTATACATGCCATACATAAGAATGTTTTTATAATGATAGTGTGACGACTCCTGATGACTTAAATTATGTTTATACATATAGTAAATGGATCCCGACAGAGCTGTGGCGGATGATGTAGAAAGTAACGACCAGCTCTCACCGAAGGGACGGTGCCATATGAGAACGAGAATAGACCCACTACGGTGAGTCAATGAGGAGGAAAAGAGGCTAGAGAAGCCTTCCTCCATATGATGAATACATGGTATACGGAGTTCGTTCGTGTGAACCCGAATGCACAACCCCCTCTACCCCCGCCTGTTCCACAACCTGCTCCTGTAGCCCCTCAAGTAGTAGAGGTGGTAAGAGGAGATAAACCTCCAATTGATAGGATCAGAAAGCATGGGGCAGAAGAATTCTGGGCTAGAAAATATGATGATCCAGAGAAGGCAGAATTTTGGTTAGAAAATACCATCAGGGTATTTAATGAACTGTCCTGCACGTCTGAAGAATGCATGAGGTGTGTAGTCTCTCTTTTAAAAGACTCTACTTACCAATGGTGGAACACCCTTGTGTCGGTAGTACCGAGAGAAAGGGTCACATGTGAATTTTTCCAAGAAGAGTTCAAGAAAAAGTATATCAGCCAAAGGTTTGTAGACCAGAAGAGGAAGGAATTCCTAGAACTGAAGCAAGGCAAGATGTCAATGACTGATTATGAGCGTGAGTTTGTACGACTCAGTATGTACGCTCGTGAATGTGTGTCCACTGAGGCCATCATGAGTAAAAGATTTGAAGACGGGTTGAATGAGGACATCAAACTGTTTGTTGCTGTCCTAGAATTGAAAGAATTTGTTGTACTAGTAGAGAAGGCTTGCAAAGCCGAAGAACTAGTAAAAGAGAAGAAGAAATCTGAAATAGAGTCTCGCGACTCTAGAAAGAGACAATGGAATAAGTCATTCCAATCTTCATCCAAGAAGTCAAGAGATTTCTCTACTCGATCGGCTACTTCCACTGGGTTTTCAAGAAAAGACAAGAGTAAGCAGTATTCGGGAAATAAAGCACAGACGATTTCAGTTGCAAGTGTTGAAAATTTTAGATCTGACAAACCCGAATGTCCACAATGTGGCAAACGCCATCTGGGAGAATGTCGAGCACATGAAATGCATGCTTTAGATGAGGTTCCCAAGACCACTATATAAAATATTGTCCAGAGATGATGAAAGTAGAAAGAGCTCAGAACCCGAGATCCAGGAGTACGGTCAGAGGGAGCCGCAGAAGAACCAGAGAAGTGGGGCAAGTGGAAGAGGTAACCCAAGAGAGCAGGCCGTGAGACCCGAGGGTAGAACGCCTGCAAGGACTTATGCCATTCGTGCTCGCGAAGAGGCATCTTCTCATGATGTTATTAAGGGTACCTTTTCTCTTTTTGATATTAAAGTTATTGCTTTAATTGATCCCGGATCCACACACTCTTACATTTGCATGAAATTAGTATCCGATTTGAGTATGCCTACAGATACTACAGAATTTATGATTAAGGTGTCTAATCCTTTAGGCAAGAGTGTGTTAATTGATAAAGTTTGTAAAGATTGTCCATTAATGATTAGAGGTCATTGCTTTAAAGCAAATCTTATGTTGTTACCATTTGAAGAATTCGACCTCATTCTTGGTATAGACTAGTTGACTACTCATGATGTGATTGTTAATTGTGGGAAGAAATACATTGAGATAAGATGTGAGAATGGGGATACTCTTCATGTAGAATCAGATGAACAAGGTAGATTGCCGGTAATGATTTCTCATATGATGGCGCAGAGATATATAAGAAAGAGGTATGAGGCATTTTTGGCCTTTGTGATGAATGATAAAGAGACAGAGTTAAAGATTGATTCAGTGCTGATAGTGTGTGAGTACCTAGATATTTTTCCTGAACAATTACCAGGACTACCACCAGTTAGAGAAGTTGAGTTCAGCATTGAGCTAGCTCCTGGTACTGTACCGATATCTATGACTCCTTACAGAATGGCTCCAACAGAGTTGAAAGAGCTAAAGTCACAGTTGCAAGACTTGACAGACAAAGGCTTTGCAAGATCAAGTTGTTTACCATGGGGTGCTCCGATTTTATTTGTGAAAAAGAAAGATGGCACCATGAGACTATGCATAGATTATCGTCAGCTTAACAGAGTAACAGTAAAGAACAAGTACCCATTGCCTAGGATCGATGACTTGTTCGATCAATTGAAAGGAGCCACCGTGTTCTCCAAAATAGACTTGAGATCAAGGTACTACCAGCTGAGAGTGAAAGATTCCGACGTATCCAAGACTGCATTTCGAACAAGGTATGGGCATTATGAATTTCTAGTTATGCCCTTTGGGTTGACCAATGCTCCTGCGAAATTCATGGACTTAATGAACCGCATCTTTAGACCATACCTCGACAAGTTTGTAGTCGTTTTTATTGACGACATACTGATTTATTCCAGAGATGAGAATGAGCATGCTGAACATCTACAGATAGTTTTACAGACTCTTCGAGAAAATCAGTTGTATGCCAAATTCAATAAAAGCGAATTTTGGCTCAAGGAAGTAGGATTTCTGGGACATATTGTCTCGAGAGATGGAGTCTAAGTTGATCCCAGTAAGATTTCGGCCATAATGGACTGGAAGCCACCAAGGAACATCTCTGAGATTAGAAGTTTTCTAGGCCTAGCCGGCTATTACAGACAATTTGTCAAGGGGTTTTCCATGATTGCAACCCCGATGACTAAATTGTTACAGAAAAATGTGAAGTTTGTGTGGACAGAAAGATGCCAACAAAGTTTTGAGAAACTGAAAGCAATGTTGACAGAAGTTCCAGTTTTAGTACAACCCGAGTCAGAGAAAGAATTTATAATTTACAGTGATACATCCTTAAATAGATTGGGCTGTGTACTCATGCAAGAAGGCAAAGTCATTGCTTATGCCTCTAGACAGTTGAAGCCTCATGAGAAAAATTATTCGACGCATGACCTAGAATTAGCGGCCATAGTCTTCGCTTTGAAGATTTGGAGACACCATTTATATGGTGAAAGATGTCGGATTTTTACTGATCACAAAAGTTTGAAGTACTTGATGACGCAGAAAGAGTTGAACCTAAGGCAACGAAGATGGTTAGAGTTGATAAAAGACTATGGGTTGGTCATTGATTACCATCCAGGAAAGGCGAATGTGGTCGCCTATGCTTTGAGCAGGAAATCCCTTTTTGCGTTAAGGGCAATGAATTTGCGGATGACTTTATCCGATGATGATTCTATTCTAGCTGAGTTGATAGCTAGACCAATGTTTCTTCAAGAGATCTTTGAGGCTCAGAAAGAAGATAATGAATTGCAAGTCAAGAGAGCTCAGTGCGAGTCAGATATTGAATCCGGCTTTGAGATTAATTCTGATGGATACTTGACGTTTAGAGATAGAGTTTGTGTACCAAGAAAAGAGGAGCTTATTCAGAGAATTTTGCATGAGGCACATAACGGATGTTTATCTGTACATCCGGGTAGTACTAAGATGTATAATGACTTGAAGCAATTGTATTGGTGGCCGAAAATGAAGAAAGATATTTCAGAGTGTGTTTCAAGATGCTTTATTTGCCAGCAAGTGAAGGTTGAACACCAAGTACCTTCGGGTTTACTTCAACCCATTTTAGTTCCTGAGTGGAAATGGGACCGTATTACGATGGATTTTGCAATGGGTTTACCATTGTCTCCGAGCAAGAAAGATGTTGTATGGGTAGTGGTTGATAGACTCACGAAGTCAGCTCATTTCTTACCAGTACGAGTTGATTTCTCACTAGACAAGTTGGCAAACTTGTATGTTTCAGAGATAGTAAGACTTCACGGAGTTCCCTTATCGGTCATATCAGATAGAGATCTGAGATTCACTTCCAGATTTTGGAAGAAGCTGCAAGAAGCCTTGGGTACAAAGTTAAGCTTTAGTACAACTTTTCATCCTCAAACCGACGGTTAGTCAGAGAGATTAATTCAAGTACTTGAGGATATGCTCAGATGTTGTATTCTCGAGTCCCAAGGCAGTTGGGAAAAGTTTCTTCCATTGGTAGAATTCTCCTATAATAATAGTTTTCAATCAAGCTTAAAGATGGCACCTTATGAGGCTCTATATGGGCGTAAGTGCAGAACGCCTTTGTTTTGGACTGAACTTAAAGAAAACCAAATTCATGGGGTTGATTTGGTTAAAGAAGCTGAAGAGAAAGTGAAAATGATTCGAGAATGTTTAAAAGCTGCATCAGACAGACAGAAACCCTATTCGGACTTAAAGAGAAAAGCGATAGAGTACCAAGTCGAGGATAAAGTCTTCTTGAAAGTGTCACCATGGAAAAAAGTTCTCAGATTTGGTCGAAAAGGCAAGTTAAGTCCACGTTTCATTGGACCTTACGAGATTACTGAGAGAGTTGGGCTGGTAGCTTACCGTTTGGCTTTGCCATCAGAATTAGAGAAGATACATCATGTGTTTTACGTGTCAATGTTGCGACGCTACAGATCAGACCCTTCACATGTAATTACCCCATCAGAGATAGAGATTCATTCTGAAGTGACTTATGGTGAAGAACCAGTCAAAATTTTAGCTCGGGAAGTCAAGCAACTGAGAAATAAGAGCATTGCCTTAGTGAAAGTACTGTGGCAAAGACATGGAATAGAAGAAGCTACATGGGAATCAGAAGAGAGTATGAGAAACCAGTATCCAAACCTTTTTGCTGGTAAGATTTTCGATGACGAAAATCCCTAAGGGGGAGAATTGTAACAGCCCGATTTAGGGCCTAGTCGGAATAGTGGTGCGAGACCACGAAACCGAGATAAATTTATAAGTTTTTAAGGTTTATGCCATGTTTGCATGCTAGTATGAAAGTTTCATGAAACAATTTTGTTAAATTGATGTTGAATGGTCCAAAAGGACTAAATTGCAAAAGTTGCAAAATATGAATTTCTAGAAGCTTTTTGTATGAAATAGCTTTAGAATAATAATTATAAGACCTTAAATAGCAATTTGCCCAAAATTTAATTTTTGGACAAAATTGGCCATGAGAAAGTATTATGGAAAATTTTTAAAGAGAGGGCATTTTGGTCATCTACCTATTAAATGATTAAAATGGGAAAAAGATGACAAAATTCCATTCATCTTCTTCCCCAAGCTGCCGAAAATTTCCATAGCCAATGTTAGGGCTCTTTCAATTTTTCAAGCTTGTTAGTAAGTGCTCCTAATCCCGGTTTTTGATATTCTTCGTATTTTTTAAGTTCTCGTATTACGAATTAGCTATTTTTAGCTATAAAATGAGCTAAAATGCATGTTCAAAAATCTACCCATGAGTTACATGCATGCTAAATGATGTTTTATGGAAGTTTATGAGAGTTGGATGTTAGATAAACATCTTTCTCTAAGTGAATTTCATGAAAAATGATAGAATGGACCATTTTGTAATAGTTATGAAAATTGGTCATACATGCTAGAAATAGTAAGAATTTATGATTGATATAGCAAAGAAAATGATTCAGCTAAGCATGAAGTTTAAGAAAGTTGCATGAAAATCATTTTACGAGCCTAGGGGCAAAAGTGCAAATATGAGAAAGTATAGGGGCAAAATAGTAATTTTGTCAATGTATGAGTAATGAATCAATCTAGTCAATATGATTATTAAATGATCTATTTATGATTATAGATCAAGAAAAACGAAGCCCGGATCGAAACCGGGGCAAGAACAAAGTCGAGGACTACATAACTACATACATTTTATATATTGAGGTAAGTTTGTATGATTTCTAAGCTTTATGATTTTTATCATTTAATTGCTTAGTATAATGTACACTATTATCATGAAATGTTTAATGCTATGTTAAACAAAGAAATCAATAAGATTAAGCATGAGAAAGACCCGATTGAAAATGAATTACCAGGATACTTGATCTACCACATGAAATGAGAAAGTCCGTGTAAGACCATGTTTGGAACATGGCATCGGCGTTGATACGTGTGCCAGTATAAGACCATGTTTGGAACATGGCATTGGCATTGAGACAAGTTATCAAGCAAGTTATCATGTAAGTCCAAGGACTCAAGCTTGGCATTGATCAAGTTATCAAGCAAGTTATCATGTAAGTCCAAGGACTCAAGCTTGGCATTGATCAAGTTATCAAGCAAGTTATCATGTAAGTCCAAGGACTCAAGCTTGGCATTGATCAGGTTATCAAGCAAGTTATCATGTATGTAATCACCTAATTTCGCCCGGGCCTATTGGACCAAGCCCATTAAAAAACCCAATAATAATAATATTAAATCAGTCCAAAGTTTAACAGTCCAATTACAGAGACCTAGAGTCCAATAACCCAAAGCCCAAAACTAAAACCCAAACCCTGATGACCCGTTTACAACATTTAGCCTAATTTATAACCGGCCCAAAATCAGAAAAACTTTTGGAACCCTAGGGTTCCTCCCATCTCAGCGCCGCCGCGCGTCCTCCCACGCGCACAACGGTCTGGCTCCCCACGCGCCTCGGCTCCCACGCTTCTGACAGTCGCACGCCTCACGCGACTCACACCCCTCCTCGTATTGCCCCTCGTGCACACCACCATCGACGCCCATGCTCTGCAAAATATGCACAACGGACAGAAACAGCGAAGAAACAAGGAAGTATGGAACGAACAATAAAATACTAAGAAAACAATCTATTTTCGGCTATAAAGCCGCTGGAAATAGATGTAAACAGGGTCGGTTTTTTTGCCCTTTCGCATAGAACTTTTACCAAGCAAACAGAAATAAAAGATCAAGAATATCTCAAGGTTGATTTTACTGCCTATTTTCCTGTCATTTTATCTCTTTTTTTTATTTTATTTTCACTTTACTGTTTTTGAAACCGAACACAAAAACCATTAACACACAAAGAAAGAGAGAAAAGAACATACCTGTACCGTCAGCGCGCGTTGTCGGAGGCCCGATCCTGAGACACCACTGGCCACCGATACGATGGTCGCTCGGTGGTGCGAGGGGTGACTAAAGAAGCCCGAATCGGCGGCGTAAAAGGTTTCAAAAGAAACCCTAGCAGAAATAGAAAAAAGACGGAGAGAGGAGAGGGGGAAAAGAGAGACGGGAAGGAGAGAATGGGGAGCTTCGGGATTTTTTTTTTCTGAAGCATGAAGAATGATTTCAAAAAATAATTTTTCTTCTATTTAAATAAAACGCGAAACGGCGCCGTTTGGGGGGGTGGATCCGCGCGTCAACCCGCTTGCGACCCGGAGCATCCGCGCGTTTGGTCCAAAAAGGGCTATTTACCACATTAGTCCTTCCTTGTTTATTTTATTCGCAATCTTGTTTTATTCAATTTTAATTTAGCTCTTAAACTTAGCTCCGTTTCCAATTTAGCCCCCCACGAAACGCAGTGTTTTGGGAAGAGGGGGTATTTTCCTTTCGCCCCTTTTACTTTCGCGCGCATTGCATTAGGTCCCCAATCTTTTCTTCTTTTTGTATTTTGCTTCTGTAACTTTATTTCTTTCTAAATTTAGTACCTTCATTATTAGTTTCATCATTTTTAATTAACTCATTATTATATTATTATTATTGTCATGTTTACACTATTATATTATATATTTTGTATTATTATTATTATTATTGTTATTATTATTATTATTATCGTTATATTTTCTAATTTATTATTATTTTATTATTACTGTTACTGTTGTATTATTACTTGCCTATACTAACTGTTATTATTATTATTAAGGTATTATATTAGTACATTGTACATATTTTGTGTCGTTACCATTATTATTACTAACTCTATTATTATTATCATATACTATTATTTGTAGATATACTTATCATTATTATTATATTTATTATATTTATATTATCATGTTGTACATACTTCGTATCATTATTTGTGTTACTTCTTTATCATTATATTATCATCATTATTATCGCTATTAATTTCATTCTCCTGTCTTCCTGTAAAGCATCCACCTAGCTTGTCATCCTTTCGTTTTCTGTTTATTTATCCCTTTTAACATATCGGTTTTACCCATTTTATTTCTATCTTTATCTTATTATTATCTCTTGTATTTAACATATTTGTTCTCTATGCTTGCCAGCATTATACTTATTTTTCTACACTTTGTCACAAATTCGTGCTACATTTTACCCAATACAAAACTGATCTCTTTCCTAAGGGCGATACTTCGTGTTTAGAAATTTGGGAAAATCGGGCCTTAACTTACTAGGTTTCGGTTCTCCTCGTTTAACCTAAACAGCGAAATATCTTTTAAAAATGAAAAGTTTCTGAACAAAAAAATAAAAGCTTATTTTCGAGAATTCGATATGTCGCGTCCTAACTTACTGGATGTGACATTTCGATCTCTCGAGGTAAGATTTTCTAAATGAGGCAATATTCATCTTGGATCCGAGGATTTAAATTATCGTGTCCTAAAGCATTGGGTGTGATATTTTATTCTTTCGGGACAAGAAAAGCTTGATTTAACTCGATAAAACCCGATTATTTTTAAAGGGATTATATTTTTTAAATCCATTTTCACGATTTCCAACTTTCGACATAAGGACATTAACGGATCAATTTGGTACCAAGTTTGGGCACGACGAGGGTGCTAACCCTTCCTCGCGTGTAACCGACTCCCGAACCTCTTTTCTCAAATTTTCGTAGACCAAAAGCATTGTCTTAGTAAATCAAAGCGTTTTATTAAAACAAAGGTGATCCGACCACACCTAATAAAAGATCAGTGGCGACTCCCATTTTATTTTCAAAACCCAAGTTCGATTCCCACGCCTTTTCCAAAAAGGGACGGTTTCGACAGCTTGGCGACTCCACTGGGGACTTTCGAGAGTCAGGCCATAAAATTGATTACTTTTTGTCCTTTGTCAAAATTTGGAAGATCACTTTCAAAAATCATTCTTCTCTCAATTTAAAGTAAAAAGCTTATCCTCGAGAGTACAAAGTGTTGTGCCCTAACTCACTGGGTATGACATTTCGTTACTTCGAGATAAGAATTTTCAAAATAACAATGATCTTAATTGTGTCCTATCTTGCTCTCGAGAATTCAGCGTGCTGTGTCCTAACTTACTGGATATGGCATCTTGATGCTTCGAGATGAGGGGGGTTTCTTATTCCAATTTATTCGAGTGTTTCAAAATCAATAAAAATGATCGTTTTCATTTGATCTCGATTTTCAATTTTGTGGGTGCTGGATTGCAATAATGTTGATATTTCTGCATTCATGTTTGCATGACCATTCGGGTCACACCCTTAAGTGGGAGCGAGAAGCTATGCCTTCGTGAGGTTTTCACCTCCGCATGGGCTAGTGGACTGCTTTCGGGATACATGCGTACCTATGTCTTCGTGAAGTTTTCACTTCCGCATGGCCATAGGGAAATGTATTCCCCTGAATCGAACTCGATCTATATGAGCCTATAATGGGTGAGGATCGAGGAATCTGCTGATTCGGGTACCTTGAACTTTAGAACTCAACCACATGTAAAGAGCCTAAGAATCCACCCCAAGCTAAAACTATGTCAAACCTTAGTAGCTACCCATATAGGTGTTTGTTTATTTCACTCGCTTTGTATTCCATGGTACTAACTTCCTGCATTTTATTCTCTTTGTGCATATCATTTCATATTTTAAGAGGCATCGATTCACGGTCAGTTTCTGAGTTAGAAAGCTGGTTATGGAAAGCAAATTCCTTGATAAAGTGGAAGACAATGCGACCGTCCACACATGGTCAGAGCAATGCCAAATAGAAAAAGGGGATAGCTTAGTTGAGGGGTATGTGTCAGAACTACGGGATTTCACCAATATCAGTGTCACTCAGAACGAGCTCCAAGAGTTGAAGGAAATTTGGACCCAGTGGGATAACGAGACGAAGCAGCTGTTCTATGGCACTTACGGTGACCTGCCTTACCTGATTGACGTCAAAATAGATAAGCACTTATTCCGAGCAATGACCCAGTTCTGGAATGCTGCTTATAGCTGTTTCTCCTTTGGGAAGGTGGATCTAGTTCCCACGGTAGAAGAATATATGGCCTTGTTACGTTGCTCGAGAATTCAAGTTGACAAAGCCTATTCCAAGGCAGTTAACGGCCCAACCTTGGTGAAGAAATTAATGAGCATCACCGGAATGAGCGAACAATGGGTCTCGGCCAGAATGCAAAGGAAAGGCGGAGGTAAATGCATACCCTGGATATGTTTGAGAGACTTGATCTTGGTGCATCCCGATGCAAAGAAAAGGATTGACGTCTTTGCTCTGTGTGTTTACGGTCTGATAATCTTCCCAAAAGCCCTGAGGCACATCGACGAAGCAGTTATTGATCTATTCAGCCGATTAGACAAAGGGGTCACACCTGTACCTGCCATCTTAGCTGAAACGTTCAGGTCTTTGAACGCATGTAGGAGAATGGGTGAAGGCCGGTTTATCGGATGCGCGCAGCTATTATCGGCTTGGTTCCATAGTCACTTCTGGAAAATGGAGAAAGTATCCTATCGATTTATAACAAAGAACTGCTCCCCGTTGGAAGAAATAGCAGCTACACCTAGAAAAGAGGATGTGTCCGAAGAAAGTTGGATCACGCTATTCCAAAATCTTCAAGAAGATGACATCGGGTGGAAGGTCCCGTGGTTGATTACCGACGAAATCCTTTATCGGTGTGGGAGCTTCGACTGGGTTCCTCTACTGGGAATTTGGGGTGCCACTGCATATGCTCCTCTGCTAGGCCTGAGACAATACAATTCAAGACAGTTCGTGCCAACGACATATGGGTTGGCTCAATGTGAGTTCTCATATGAAGGGGGAGCTATAAGAAAAAGGTTAAAGAGATCTCTAGTGCCTGGAATCAGATTCATAGAATGAAGAGACTATCCATAGGCCCGATGACGACCTCGGAGTATAGAGAATGGAGGACTAGGAGGATCAATGACAACATCCCTGAACCAAATTCCGAGGGTGCCCGGTCAAGAGAGGAGTGTTTGCGAGTAGCCCCATTAGAACTGGAGATTGTGAAACGGGATTTCGAAAGGATGAGTGCGGAACTTGAAAGAAAAATAGAGAGGCTAGAAGAAGAGAAGACGCTCCTCAACTTAGACGTAGATGGACAAAAGTCGGAAGCTGAGAGGTTAAGAAAGGAAAAAAGAGAAAATAGAGGAAGATCGAGATGATCTGAAGGTGGAGCATAAGAAGATGCGTTTGGCAATAAGAAACGCGGGATTAGGAAAAACTCCGGAGCAATGGCGACGCGAAATTCAAGAGGAAAAAACCAAAGCTAGCAGTTGGGAGAAAAAGTTCCAGGAAATACAAACACAAAATAAGATCCTGAAAAAGGATATTGCAGAGAGCCACAAAGAAAAGAAAGGATTAAAAGCTAAGGTGGCTGAACTTGGACGGTCCCTACATCACTACCAAGGTCGCAATTCAGAAACCGAGTTGAAGTTGAGTCTAAACAAAGTTGAAGAAATGAAGGGAAAGATTAAAGGATTAGAGACAACATTACATGGCTGTGAGCTCCGAATTAATCTTTTGGAAGCAAGAGAAGGGCAATGGAAGGAGGAGCTTGACTATTCCCACAGGCAAGTTAGAGATCGAGACTACCTCATGGGCGAAGCGATAGTTCAGATTCGAGAAGTGGCTGATCACTTGCAGGCCCTGGCGTCTCAAGCTGAGATTGTAAGCATGAAATACGAGCTACC
Source organism: Gossypium australe (assembly GCA_005393395.2). Classification (NCBI taxonomy): domain Eukaryota; kingdom Viridiplantae; phylum Streptophyta; class Magnoliopsida; order Malvales; family Malvaceae; genus Gossypium; species Gossypium australe. The sequence continues at coordinate 83,641,282 of CM016622.1, read as the reverse complement.
GGCAGATCGTAACCAAGAGCTGACTTCTTTACTTAGAAGAATCAAAACTTTGGGCTTAAGGGCCAAAGCATATTTATAATCCGTTTTATGTAAAGGATCTTGCCTTCTAATAAAGTCTTCTAAAATGAAGTTGATCAGAATCGATGCCTTCTCGTTGCATTCATACCACACATTTGCATTACATTGCATCATACATCGAATCTCACAAAAGGACCCTAAAATTATGGCAGTTACCCTGGAACATCACCACGGTACGAGGGGAAAAACGAGAATAATGGATCAAAAGATGGAAAAACTAGAACAACTGCAGAAAGAAATCTAGGATCAAATAAAAGAATAAGCGCAACTACAAGAGCAATTGGCCAAAACCCAGAAGGACATGATGGAGCAGATGCAAAAATCCCAGGACAAAATGGTGGACCAAATAATACAATTGCTGTCTAAAGAACGAGGCATTGCCACTAGCTCAGGGAACGACAGTGATAATCTCGCCCTTCCCCCACCAGAGGCCCAAACACCACAAGATGCGCATCCCCAAAGGGCGTCTGTCACTATCAGGCCACAATATCATGCTGAAACCACAACACCGACACACCTCCCGACAGGTTCGGGCACTAACCCGGGAGAAAATCTGGTCAGTTCCGGTGTCCCAGATCTGGATGAGATGGCTGAAAAGGCAAAACAAGAACTGCCAAAATGGGTGGAGGAGAGATTCAAAGCCCTGGAAAATGCCGGTAAACGTCGGGGAATAAAGGCCAATGACCTAAGCTTAGTCCCCGACTTGGTGCTCCCTTACAATTTTAAGATGCCGGAGTTCGAAAAGAACAATGGGACAAGCTGCCCAGAGGCCCACATCACTATGTTCTGTAGAAGGATGACGGGCTACACTAATAATGACCTGCTACTGATCCATTGTTTCCAAGACAGCCTGATAGGAGCAGCAGCCAGGTGGTACAATCAATTGAGTCGTGCCAAAATTGGGTCATGGGATGATTTGGCTCAAGCATTCTTGGAGCAATACAGTCACGTAACGGACATGACCCCTGATAGGATCACTCTGCAGAATATGGAAAAAAAAGGGAACGAAAGCTTCAGGCAATATGCACAGAGATGGAGAGAGGTTGCCATTCAGGTCCAGCCACCGCTCATGGAGAAAGAAACCACACTGCTCTTTATCCGCACGTTGAAAGCCCCATTCCTCATGCATATGATAGGAAGCGCAACCCGGAGTTTCTCAGACATCGTAACTACTGGAGAAATGATTGAAAATATTATGAAAAGCGGAGGGATCGAGACGGGGGAGAGTGCCAAAAGAATGCCCCCAAGAAGGAAAGAAAGTGAGGTGAATAATGCGAGCTTAGGGCACCCGAGGTCAATCACCATAAATCAGCCAAAAGCAACGACCGCGGGGCAACAAGGGCTACCCAAGAAAGAACCCGACACCTCAAGACAAGATAATGAGAAGCCCCAATTCACACCAATTCCGATGACATATAAGGAAATGTATCAAACCCTGTTCGATGCACATATTGTGTCCCCTTTTCATCTCAAATCGATGCAACCTCCGTACCCCAAGTGGTACGACACGAACGCCCAGTGTGAATACCACGCAAGAATCACGGGACACTCAATAGAGAACTGCCTGGCTTTCAAGAAATTGGTGGAGAAATTTATCAACATGGGTGTGGTAGAGTTGGATGACATGCCAAACATAACAAATCCTTTACCTAATCACGCTAAGGGCGGAATTAACGCCATCAGCGAAGGCGCGGAAAAAAGGATCAAAGTGAATGTTGCAGATGTCAAGACTCCCCTGAGGTGGGTCTGGAAAGAAATGGTTAAACATGGGCTGATCGTTGCGGAAGAAAGTCGGGGGGAACTGGCAAACTACTGTGAGCACCATCGAGAGTTGGGACATGAGATCCAGACTTGTGGAGAATTCAGAACTCTAGTGCAGAACTTAATGAACAATAAAGAAGTCGAATTCTATGAGGAAGGAACAGAGGATAAGAGCGTATGCGCATCAGAGTCAACAGTAAAAAGTTCAAGTGTTAATCTTCCAATGATCACTATTTCACGCCCTAGAAGTGATAAAACAGAGACCCAGGTAGCACCGAGAGTGGTCATACGGAGGCCCGCTGACGTTAAAGATAATAGAGAGGTTCCTCAGAATCATGGGTGCGAGGTAGTAGTCTCCGTTAACAATGAGATAGGAACACGGGTAACACCGAAGGTGATCATACGAAAGCCTGCTGCATTCACTTACAAAGATAGCAAGGAAATTCCCTGGAACTATGAGTGTAATGTAGAGGTGGCAAAAAGCTCGATTAATGTGACGAAGGAGGATTCAAATGAAGGCTTCCATACTCGAAGCGGGAGACGCTACGACTTAATAAAGGGGAAAGCTCCAATGGGGGAACAGGAGAAGGGAAAGCCAGCTGAACCCGAGCCGAGGATCAAGGAGCCAGTGACTGAGGAAGAGGCTAAAGAGTTCCTGAAATTTCTAAAACATAGTGAGTATTGTGTGGTAGAACAGCTACACAAACAGCCGGCACGCATATCCGTATTGACCTTGCTCCAATGCTCAGAAGTACACAGGAACGCACAAATGAAAGTTTTAAACGAAACCTACGTTACTAGTGACATCTCGGTTAATAAGTTGGATCGATTGATCGGCCATATAAGCGCGGACAACTTCATTCATTTTAATGATGATGAAATACCCCCAGGTGGAAGAGGGTCCACCAAGGCCTTACATGTTAACGCTAAATGCAAGGGGTACACATTGCCAGGGGTCTTGATAGACAACGGGTCTGCGCTAAATGTGCTACCCTTATCCACCCTCAACAGATTACCGGTAGATAGTTCGTACATGAAGGAATGCCAAAGTGTGGTAAGAGCCTTTGACGGGACTCAAAGAAGGGTCATGGGGAGAATTGAGGTGCCCTTACTGATTGGCCCAACTATTTACGAAATAGATTTTTTGGTCATGGACATCGAACCTTCCTACAACTGCCTATTGGGGAGACCATAGATACATTCAGCCGGGGCAGTACCTTCATCACTACATCAAAAGGTGAAGTTGATAGCGGATGGCCGACTAATAACGATAAAAGCTGATGAGGACATCATTGCCACCGTGACCAGCGACATGCCTTACGTGGAGACAAACGACGAGGCAACGGAATGCTCGTTCTAATCTCTCGAGTTCGTGAACACAACCTTTGTTATGGAAGGAAACAAGATCTTGAAGCCAAAAATCTCGAGGACCACAAGGATGTGTTTGAAAATGACCGTGGGAAAGGGCGCTTTACCGGGAAGAGGGCTTGGAAAATATCTTTAGGGGAGAATAGCGACCCCAATACTGAGAGAGAAACAGGATCATTTTGGCCTGGGATTCAGACTAGATGCAAGGCAAAAGAAGGAGGAGTTAGAAAAGAGACGGGAAAGAAGACTCACCCGTTTGAGTGGGAAGGAAACCAAGAGGGAACCCATGATAATACCGCACATATCCAAGACCTTTGTGTCGGGAGGGGTAATCCACTCTGAGCAGGGGACACCGAAAGGAAAGGACATCGCGGCAATGTTAGGCAATGTCTATATTAGTGCCCTATCTGAGGAAGTGGTTGGTGGAGGAGTCTTGCCAAATATCCAGCCTTATGAATCGGAAAACACCTTGAACAATTGGACTGCGGAAGAAATCCCTGTAGTATTTAGGGCTCCTTCAGAGTAATGTTCAGGACACACTTGTTGCTCCGAGCCTAAGAGCAACAAGATTTCTTTTGTGAAATAGGTGCATGTTTACGTATCGTTATATCAATAAAATGCATTTTTCGAAGCAAACATTTCCTCTCTTTGTTCTCCAGTCATTTTCCAGCATTACCATACATACAACTGTTCATTCACAAAATTCATTCATTCCACCCCTATTTTCTTAAACTGCAACAGGTCCCCGGATGTCAACGACTTGAGCAACGCTGCCTCAGATTCGAAGTATCCTTTTGAGCAAGACATGTGCCTAGGAGAACTACAGGACTTTGAAGATGACACGGACGATGACTTGTCTTCTGATTGGTTAAGAATGGAAGAGCAGGAGGAGAGACAGATTCGGCCCCATAAGGAGACAGTAGAGACTGTGATGTTAGAAGAAGGAAAAGCGGTAAACATTGGGACATGTATAGCAGGGGAAACAAGGCAAAATCTTATCAAACTGCTGCAAGAATTCAAGGACGTCTTCGCATGGTCTTATGAAGATATGCCTGGTTTAAGCACCGATATCGCAGTACATCGCTTACCCATAAGGAGGGATTGCAAGCCAGTTCAGCAGAAACTCCGAAGGATGAGACCAGATATAGTACTGAAAATAAAGGAAGAGGTCCAAAAGTAGTTCGACGCTGGATTCCTGCAAGAAATCAAATACTCAGAATGGGTAGCCAATATCGTGCCTGTCTCGAAAAAGGGCGGAAAGGTACGGATGTGTGTGGATTATAGAGACCTCAACAAGGCTAGCCCAAAGGATAACTTTCCTTTGTCTCATATTGATACTCTAGTAGACAATACGACAGGCTTTTCGCTATTTTCCATCATGGATGGCTTCTCCGGATACAATCAGATAAAAATGCACACTGAAGATATGGGAAAGACCACCTTCATAACACTGTGGGGCACATTCTGTTATAAAGTAATACCTTTCGGGTTGAAGAACGCAGGAGCTACATATCAAAGGGCCATGGTGACCTTGTTCCACGATATGATGCATAAAGATATTGAGGTTTATGTGGATGACATGATTGCGAAGTCTAGAACGGAGGAAGAACATATCCAAGTTTTGCAGAAACTATTTCTGAGATTAAGGAAGTTCCAATTGAAACTCAATCCTACGAAATGTACCTTTGGAGCTAGATCTGGCAAGTTGTTGGGCTTCATAGTCAGCAAGAAGGGGATCGAAATCGACTCAGACAAAGTCCGAGCCATACAAGAATTGCCTCCGCCGCACACTCAAAAAGAAGTTCGAGGTTTTCTCGGTAGACTAAATTACATTGCTCGGTTTATCTCACAGTTAACTGAGAAATGTGATCCCATATTCTGTCTTTTAAAGAAACATAACCCTGGCGTATGGAATGATGAATGTCAGGAAGCTTTCGACAGGGTCAAACAGTACTTGTCAAACCCTCCAGTACTGTCACCTCCACGCCCTGATAAGCCATTAATCCTATATCTAACAGTGCTTGATCACTCTATGGGATGTGTGCTAGGTCAACATGACGATACAGGAAGAAAAGAGAAGGCGATATACTATCTCAGTAAGAAATTCACTGAGTGTGAAATGAGATATTCACCGATTGAAAAACTGTGTTGTGCGCTGATTTGGGCGACCCGGAGATTGAGACAATACATGCTGTATCACACGACTTGGCTAATCTCGAAGTTAGACCCCCTAAAATACATGATGGAGGCGACCGCTCTGAATGGGAGGATGGCTAGATGGCAAATCCTACTGTCTGAATTTGATATTGTATATGTGAGCCAGAAAGCTATAAAAGGGAGCGCGATAGCTGACTTTCTAGCTAGCAGAGCCTTAGATGATTACGAGCCGTTGAATTTTGATTTCCCCAATGAGGATCTAATGTATGTGGCAGCTGCGGAAAAGGACACCGCGGAAAATTGCCTTTGGAAATTGCATTTCGATGGAGCATCAAGCGCCATAGGAAATGGGATTGGGGCAGTCTTGGTATCCCCAAAAGGAGATCACTACCCGTTCACAGTCAGGCTAGATTTTGATTGTACAAACAATATGGCAGAATACGAAGCCTGTATCATGGGACTCCACGCTGCTATAGAACGTAGAGTTAAAACGCTGGAGGTATATGGAGACTCCGCATTAGTGATCTACCAATTAAGGGGCGAATGGGAAACAAGAGACCCCAAATTGATCAACTATCGAAGGATAGTCATGGGATTAATCGAGGAGTTTGACGATATCACCTTTAGTTATCTCCCACGAGAAGAGAACCAGACGGCAGATGCTTTGGCTACTTTAGCCTCTATGCTTAAAGCGAGTAAGCAAGAAGATGTAAAGCCTATTCAAATGAGTATTTACGGAGCCCCAGCTTACTGCTGCAACGTAGAAGAAGAAGAAAGGGACGAGCACCCCTGGTACCAAGACATATTGCGATATGTGAGAGATCGCGAATACCCAAATTATGCAACTGAGAATGAGAAAAGGACACTCAGGAGATTGGCTCTCGAATATGTTTTGGATGGAGACATCTTGTACAAAAAAGGAAAAGATCAAGTGCTGTTGAGATGCGTCGATGCCTTAGAAGCCAAGATGATCCTAGAGGAGGTCCATGAGGGCGTTTGTGGAACGCACGCTAACGGATTCACAATGGCCAGGCAAATAATGATATTTGGATGTTACTGGTCCGCCATGGAAAGAGACTGTATCGACTATGCCAAGAGATGTCATAAATGCCAGATCTATGGAGATAAGATCCATGTGCCTCCGTCCCCCCTACACGTTATGACTTCCCCATGGCCCTTTTCCTTGTGGGGCATGGATGTTATCAGACCAATCTCACCAAAAGCGTCAAACGGACACAGATTCGTCTTCGTAGTCATTGATTATTTCACGAAATGGGTAGAAGCGGCTTCATACGCTAACGTCACTAAATCGGCGGTTAGTCGGTTTTTAAAGAAGGAAATCATTTGTCGATATGGGATGCCCGAAAGGATCATATCAGATAATGCGTTGAATTTGAACAATAGTACGATAGCAGATGTTTGTCGTCAATTCAACATTAAACATCATAACTCATCCCCATACCGTCCAAAAATGAACGGGGCAGTGGAAGCAGCGAATAAGAATATCAAAAAGATAGTGGGAAAGATGACAGAGACTTACAAGGATTGGCATGAGAAATTACCATTTGCTCTTTATGCTTATCGGATATCCGTCAGAACCTCTACCGGGGCAACACCCTTCTCACTAGTTTACGGGATGGAGGCAGTCCTACCCATTGAGGTGGAAATACCTTCTCTTTGGGTTTTAACAGAAGTAAAACTAGATGAAGCTGAATGGATTCAGGCTTGATACGATCAATTGAACCTAATCGAAGAAAAGAGGCTAAAGGCTATTCGTCACGGTCAGATGTATCAAAAGCGCATGATGCGAGCCTACAACAAAAGGGTTCGCCCAAGAGAGTTTCACGAGGGAGACCTGGTACTGAAAAAGATCCTCCCCATACAAAAGGATTTCAGAGGGAAATAAATGCCGAATTGGGAAGGACCGTACGTGGTGAAAAAGGCTTTCTCCGGAGGCGCACTGATCCTAACGGAAATGGATGGGAAAAGCTTGCCCAACCCCGTGAACTCAGATTCAGTCAAAAGGTACTTCGCTTGAACAAGTTAAGACAAGAAACCACCAAGGACACCTTGATTCCCAAAAAAAAAAAAAAGGGGGGAGAGGCCAAGGCGAAAACCCGCAAAGGGCGCTTTGAGACCAAAGGGGATTTGAGTCGAAAACCTGAAAAGGCGGCATCGAAGAAAAATCTCGCTGCACTGAAATGGACAAGGAGGGGGTATGCCGCGTCTTGAGGCATCAACAAAATACTCAAGATCTCCTAAAGCACATATCAAACTCAAAATGATCTTCCAAATGCTTAGGCGGAGAAGCCTAGGCTGCGATATCTGGGGCACCTAATTTCTATTCTGCCCATCTTTGCAATTTGTAATTATTTTATTTCAATGAACTACTTCCTTGATTGCATTTGCCAGTTTGATTTGACCTGTTTTATTTCGGGTTGTACTCCCAATCCCTCCTAGGCATTTTATAATAAAATAACGATTTCAGAACTAATAATACTTTCATAAAGGCGTCCTACATATTATTCTGAAAGTCTCTAAACAATACGGGGTCTTGAAGCATGACTTTTGTTTGAAATTCATCCCACCTAAGGTTTAGAAACGTTGGAAGAAGACAAATGCTACTCCCCTGAGGTGGTAGTGAAAGGTATGAACTTCATATCGCAAGAGAGTACAATGGAGGGGACAATGAAATCACAGCGGGGCAAGCTCGTTTTTTCTCTTTAGTTCCCTACGTCAGCCACAAATCGTAATACGCTAGTGATAGAATCTTGCTATGAGCAACGAGAACCTAAACCATAAATGGGGTCCTTCTCACGCATCGATCCAATTAGGAGCATTCGATTTACTGCGACCATCACATCCTAGTTATTTTTACGCTGGGAAAAATTATCATCCACATAACATTCAGCATTCATGTAAATGACACGTATAGTTAGGAGCATTCGAGCCATCTCGATCATAGCATCCTCGTTGTTTGCATACGCACCAGCATATTCTACGCGGCAGGTCCTTCAAAAAGGGGCACCACCACGTCGAAATTCGGATCTTGCTCCAGCGAAGCAGTCCAAAGATTGAAGTCTTCCTGAGTGTTGCAGGGAAGCAAGTTGAAAGTTCAGACTTATTCCCGTGCGAGAAGTTCCAGCAAGAAGACCCGAGTTGTAGGCCTCTTCTGGATTCCTATCATCGTTCGTTTTCGAGAAGTTTCAGCAAGAAGACCCGAGTTATAGGTCTCTTCTGAATTCCTATCACTGTTCGTTTTCGAGAAGTTTCAGCAAGAAGATCCAAGTTACGGGTCTCTTCTGGATTCCTATCACTGTTCGTTTTCGAGAAGTTTCAGCAAGAAGATCTAAGTTACGGGTCTCTTCCGGATTCCTATCACCGTTCGTTTTCGAGAAGTTTCAGCAAGAAGATCCAAGTTACGGGTCTCTTCCGGATTCCTATCACTGTTCGTTTTCAAGAAGTTTTCAGCAAGAAGACCCGAGTTGTAGGTCTCTTCTGAATTCCTATCACTGTTCGTTTTCGAGAAGTTTCAGCAAGAAGACCCGAGTTGTAGGTCTCTTCTGAATTCCTATCACTGTTTGTTTCGAGAAGTTTCAGCAAGAAGATCCAAGTTACGGGTCTCTTCTGAATTCCTATCACCGTTCGTTTTCAAGAAGTTTTCAGCAAGAAGATCCAAGTTGTGGGTCTCTTCTGAATTCCTATCATTGTTCGTTTTCGAGAAGTTTCAGCAAGAAGAACCAAGTTGCGGACCTCTTCCTTCTGAACTCTCATCACCCCAAACCTCCAGTAGAATGAATCGAAGCGAAGAGTTTCAGTAAAGCTTGAAGCTGTTTGAAGAAGACGCGGATCAAGAGGTCAAGGCTTAGCTGAGCCCGGGCAAAATTGGTTCTTTTACTGTCTTTGCTCTATTCTCGTTTCACGATAATGAGCAAAGAGGGGCAGCTGTAATCACCTAATTTCGCCCGGGCCTATTGGACCAAGCCCATTAAAAAACCCAATAATAATAATATTAAATCAGTCCAAAGTTTAACAGTCTAATTACAGAGACCTAGAGTCCAATAACCCAAAGCCCAAAACTAAAACCCAAACCCTGATGACCCGTTTACAACATTTAGCCCAATTTATAACCGGCCCAAAATCAGAAAAACTTTTGGAACCCTAGGGTTCCTCCCATCTCAGCGCCGCCGCGCGTCCTCCCACGCTCGCAACGGTCTGGCTCCCCACGCGCCTCGGCTCCCACGCTTCTGACAGTCGCACGCCTCACGCGACTCACACCCCTCTCGTATTGCCCCTCGTGCACACCACCATCGATGCCCATGCTCTGCAAAATATGCACAACGGACAGAAACAGCGAAGAAACAAGGAAGTATGGAACGAACAATAAAATACTAAGAAAACAATGTATTTTCGGCTATAAAGCCGCCGGAAATAGATGTAAACAGGGTCGGTTTTTTGGCCCTTTCGCATAGAACTTTTACCAAGCAAACAGAAATAAAAGATCAAGAATATCTCAAGGTTGATTTTACTGCCTATTTTCCTGTCATTTTATCTCTTTTTTTTTTATTTTCACTTTACTGTTTTTGAAACCGAACACAAAAACCATTAACACACAAAGAAAGAGAGAAAAGAACATACCTGTACCGTCAGCGCGCGTTGTCGGAGGCCCGATCCCGAGACACCACTGGCCACCGATACGATGGTGGCTCGGTGGTGCGAGGGGTGACTAAAGAAGCCCGAATCGACAGCGTAAAAGGTTTCAAAAGAAACCCTAGCAGAAATAGAAAAAAGACGGAGAGAAGAGAGGGGGAAAAGAGAGACGGGAAGGAGAGAATGGGAGCTTCGGGATTTTTTTTTTCTGAAGCATGAAGAATGATTTCAAAAAATAATTTTTCTTCTATTTAAATAAAACGCGAAACGGCGCCGTTTGGGGGGGGTGGATCCGCGCGTCAACCCGCTTGCGACCCGGAGCATCCGCGCGTTTGGTCCAAAAAGGGCTATTTACCACATTAGTCCTTCCTTGTTTATTTTATTCGCAATCTTGTTTTATTCAATTTTAATTTAGCTCTTAAACTTAGCTCCGTTTCCAATTTAGCCCCCCACGAAACGCAGTGTTTTGGGAAGAGGGGGTATTTTCCTTTCACCCCTTTACTTTCGCGCGCATTGCATTAGGTCCCCAATCTTTTCTTCTTTTTGTATTTTGCTTCTGTAACTTTATTTCTTTCTAAATTTAGTACCTTCATTATTAGTTTCATCATTTTTAATTAACTCATTATTATATTATTATTATTGTCATGTTTACACTATTATATTATATTTTGTATTATTATTATTATTGTTGTTATTATTATTATTATCGTTATATTTTCTAATTTATTATTATTTTATTATTACTGTTACTGTTGTATTATTACTTGCCTATACTAACTGTTATTATTATTATTAAGGTATTATATTAGTACATTGTACATATTTTGTGTCGTTACCATTATTATTACTAACTCTATTATTATTATCATATACTATTATTTGTAGATATACTTATCATTATTATTATATTTATTATATTTATATTATCATGTTGTACATACTTCGTATCATTATTTGTGTTACTTCTTTATCATTATATTATCATCATTATTATTGCTATTAATTTCATTCTCCTGTCTTCCTGTAAAGCATCCACCTAGCTTGTCATCCTTTCGTTTTCTGTTTATTTATCCCTTTTAGCATATCGGTTTTACCCATTTTATTTCTATCTTTATCTTATTATTATCTCTTGTATTTAACATATTTGTTCTCTATGCTTGCCAGCATTATACTTATTTTTCTACACTTTGTCACAAATTCGTGCTACATTTTACCCAATACAAAACTGATCTCTTTCTTAAGGGCGATACTTCGTGTTTAGAAATTCGGGAAAATCGAGCCTTAACTTACTAGGTTTCGGTTCTCCTCGTTTAACCTAAACAGCGAAATATCTTTTAAAAATGAAAAGTTTCTGAACAAAAAAATAAAAGCTTATTTTCAAAAATTCGATATGTCGCGTCCTAACTTACTGGATGTGACATTTCGATCTCTCGAGGTAAGATTTTCTAAATGAGGCAATATTCATCTTGGATCCGAGGATTTAAATTATCGTGTCCTAAAGCATTGGGTGTGATATTTTATTCTTTCGGGACAAGAAAAGCTTGATTTAACTCGATAAAACCCGATTATTTTTAAAGGGATTATATTTTTTAAATCCATTTTCACGATTTCCAACTTTCGACATAAGGACATTAACGGATCAATTTGGTACCAATTTTGGGCACGACGAGGGTGCTAACCCTTCCTCGCGTGTAACCGACTCCCGAACCTCTTTTCTCAAATTTTCGTAGACCAAAAGCATTGTCTTAGTAAATCAAAACGTTTTATTAAAACAAAGGTGATCCGACCACACCTAATAAAAGATCGGTGGCGACTCCCATTTTATTTTCAAAACCCAAGTTCGATTCCCACGCCTTTTCCAAAAAGGGACGGTTTCGACAATGTAAGTCCAAGGACTCAAGCTTGGCATTGATCAAGTTATCAAGCAAGTTATCATGTAAGTCCAAGGACTCAAGCTTGGCATTGATCAGGTTATCAAGCAAGTTATCATGTAAGTCCAAGGACTCAAGCTTGGCATTGATCAGGTTATCAAGCAAGTTATCATGTAAGTCCAAGGTAAGCTTGGCATTGATTCAAGAAGAGATATTCCATGTAAGTCCATATCTAGGATATGGCTTTGGTATCAAGTTCATGGCAAGAGATTTAGTATTCTCGGTTATTCGCAGAAATTCATCGGGCAAATGAGTAAAGTTAAAATGTCATAACAAGAAAGGTAAGAAAGCAAAGCTATCATCAAGTTGAAATTGAGTATTATTTATGTTATGAATGCTGAGTTAGAGATCATGATTATTATATTAAAGTATGCTGATCAATGTGATCAAGTGATACAGGTACCTTGTTTACCTTACAAGTATGAGAATAGTAAGTTTCATGAGACAAGTAAGAGTCATGTATGAGTAAGTAAGCTTTATAGCTAAAATTATGATACCATTGTTATGTCAAATGGTTTATATTAAGCAAGTTTATCTAATAGGTGATTTACATGCAAACTTACTAAGCTAAGTGCTTACGTCTTTAATTCTTTCTTTCTATGTAGTCCCACTAAGCTAACTTGTGGATCGTCGGAGTCGGAGCTCGTAGCACACTATCAATCTCTACTTTGGTATAGCCAAGTTATTTTACTAAGTATGGCATGTATAGGAAGCATTCATTTTGAGAACATGTTTTAAGAAGGGCCATTGTATAGGCTATCAAGTTTATTATTCTTTTGTATATGGCTAAGTGGTTGGCCAAATTTGTTTAAGTTTGTTTGTATATAGATATCAATGAAATATGTAGTATTATTCATGAAAGATGTGTTAATATTGAATTATTGATTTGAGTATGAGTATGATCTTTATCTCAGGGTGGTAAATGGCTTGGTAAATAGCCTCCAAGTGCCCACACGGTTAGACACACGAGCGTGTGTCTAGGCCGTGCGTACCCTGCAACTTAATGTTTTAAGTCAGGTTAGACCACGGGTAAATCCCACGGCCGTGTGCATGAGCCGTGTAAGACACACGGTATGGTCATGGGCATGTGCCCAGGCTGTATGGATCAAGTCAATAGCTCCCCACGGTTTGAAGACACGGGCGTGCCCAGGCCGTGTGGATCAAGTCAGTAGCTCCCCACGGTTTGAAGACATGGGCGTGTTTAAGGGTACACGGGCATGTCCCAAGTCACATGGGTGTGTGAACCTTGCTTCAAAGAAGAGTTTTTGATTTAGTTCCGAAAGTTTTCGGATAAGTGTTTAAGGCCTCGTAGGCCCATGAAATGTATGATTAGACTAAGAAAGAGAAGTTTTAAGTTGGAACGAAATTTTACAGCCTGTAAGTGTATGTTTATGTGAGTTCAAGCATGGTAATGTCTCGTATCCAGCCCTAGCTTCGGTCTCGGGTATGGGGTGTTACAAACCAAACCGGCGTAAACTGACCTAGCCAAACCAGCGTAAACTGATAGTGGTCTAGTAGCAAAAGGCTATCTGTGGGCTAACAGAGATGATTGACAGTGATTCGTCGATGAGCTGAGGATGCCTGGTGGCAGTTCTTTGGTGGCGGTGACGACGACAACGTAGAAATAATGGCGAAAAAATGGTGATGACAGCAACATGAACCAGTACCGTAGTGAAAGTGTAACACCCCTAACCTGTAACCGTCGTCGAACTAGGGTTAAGAGGCATTTTACCACAAAGTTAATCTTTATTGAAACATATCACAACATAAACATATAGTCCCTTAACAAGGTCTACAAGACCTTAAATATGTGTTAGAAAGAGGTCGGGACTAAACCGAACACATACGAAAATTTTCAGAATTTTAAAGATATTTTCAAAACTACAGAGGTTACACGCCCGTGCGTCCAAGCCCGTGGCAAAACAGGGCATACATACTGACTTGTCCACATGGCTTGAGACACGCCCGTGTGCCTCACCCGTGGTCCATACTGACTTGCACCACACGGCCAGTCACACGCCTGTGTGTCCAGCCCGTGGTCGAGTCTGACTTGAATCAAATTACAAACTTGAATGACACGCTTGAGCCACACGCCCATGTGCTCAACCGTGTGGGCAATTATAGGCCATTTTCAAGGTCAATTTGCCACCCACACATAGGGTCACACTTACAAGCAAAAACCAATACAATTCCATACACCAAATGACATTCAAACATACCAAAACATACTCGATTTCAATCTCTTAACATCATTATTCATCTTCCTATACAAATTCATCTTAATAAGTCAAACCAAATTGTCAAATACACATTCAAAATCATGTATACCAAACATCATATAATCCATACCATAAGTTCATATTAAACCATCATTCTCATCAACCAATTCAAGCAAGAAATATACCATTTCCATTCTCACTATTTCATACCACACTCATCATTCTCATAGCCTCCATAAAAGAACCAACATCATTCAACTTCCAAGCCATATCATATGGCAAAGTCCTAAACATTATAAAACATACCATAACTTCTAGCCTATACATGCCATATACCAAATATATACATCTTTCAAAAGTACCAAAATAGATAGTCGATAGTGTGATTGAGTCGCTGACGATCCCCGGATCCGAGCTAGCTTTAGAGACACTGTAAAATAGAGAAACACTTCACACAGTAAGCTTTAGAGCTTAGTAAGTTCGTAATATAGTACATACTACTCAATAATGCAATACCAATACACAAATAAACTATCACTTAGATAGATTCACGGCAAAACACAATGTCTTCCTCAATCATATACTCATACATCTATCTATCCAACTTTAAACAATATCATCAACCACATAGGTTCGAAACATACCTTTTCCAACACTTGGTAACAAACGTTCTTGCTATTCAATGCTCGATACCATAATTTATTCACTGTTCCCTATCTCTTCCGTTCAATTGCGCACTTAGTGCCCAATTCATAGCCGAAGCTTATATAACATCGCACACTTAGTGCCACAATATAAAACCGAACGTAATTCGGTATCGCACACATAGTGCCAATCATTAAAGCCGTAGCTTCTATTATTTCCTACACACAGTGCTAATCACTTCTGTCCCGATTCTTATTTCGCACACTTAATGCCACATTTTTCAATATCACATATAACATTTTTAATTTAATAACTATACGTTCATTCATTTCACATCACATAGATATAAATTAATTAACTTGTATTATATCCGAACTTACCTCGGATTTCGAAATAACAAAACAATCGATTAATCGAGCACTTTGTCTTTGCCCCGAACTCGATCCGAATCTCTCCTTTCTTGGTCTATACATATTCAAATTTAACTTATTCAATTACCAATTCATTCAATTTAGTCCAAACATACATATATAGGGCATTTTACAAAATAGCCCTTACATTTTCACATTTCGACACTTTAGTCCCTATTTCATAAAATCATCAAATACACATAATTTCACTATACTCATGCTTAGCCAAATTCTCCTTATGCTCATACAAGCCCATATATTTCATTTATTTCACATTTTAGTCCCTCAAAATATTATTTTAACAATTTAGTCCAAATTACTATAATTCACCAAAAATCCAAAGACAAAACATGCTAATCTTTCACATATCTTTCAAATTTCATCAACTCTCACAAAGCTCATACATTCATCAAAGGCATATATCAAAATCACCAATAAATTCTAAAATTAAAGCATGGGCTAGCTAGAACACTAAGCAACGATCACAAAAACGTAAAAATCACTAAAAACCGAACTCAAAACATACCTTAATTGAGCTAAGTAGAAGTCGACTATGAGAAAGCATCTCAACCCTTTTTCTTTCTTCAATTTTCGGTGAAATAAGGATGATAATGGCCATCCAATTTGTTTTTAATATAATTATAATAACATTAATAATTAATTTCCAATTCCACCCTTAATGAATTAACCATTAAAACATATAATGGTTGTCCATATCAGTCCACTATCAATTATAATGGTATAATTACCATTTAAGGCCATTGCATTCAAAAGCCAACCCACTTAAGTACATTAACAATTAGCACAGAGCTTTTCCATTTTACGCGTGTAACACCCTAAACCCAGCCTAGATGTTATGACCGGATCTAGCATGTCACATAGAAGGGTTGTTTAAAAACTCGCGCGTTCGTTAAAAGTTCGCATTCTTTTTGAAACTTCGAGCTTTGTTATTTGTGAAAAACCAGATTTGTTTTTATGGTTTTCTTGTAAAAATGTTATTATTATTATTATTATTATTATTATTATTATTATTATTATTACTATTATTATTATTATTATTCCCAAAAACTTCTTTATAATAGAAATCAGATTCAGTGAATTGCAGGAATGTGATATTTCGAAAACCGTTCGTTAACTTTTTGAAGAAATCTCCATATAAAGAAAGTTTAAAACAAAATTAAAGTAAAAAGGCCTTATTACAAAATATTAAACCCAAAATAAATGAAATCTCAAAATAAAGTAAAACAAAAATTTACTAAAGTTTGGAAGAAACACTCCAATGTATGGCCACCACAGAGTCCTCCGCGGCTCCAAATCCTCTAATGCTGGGGATCACCTGCAAGGTTAAAAGGAAGGGGGTGAGTTACGAGAACTCAGTGTGTAATCCCCTAATCTGTCATTAACTAGGCCCGAGCCCATACACAAACAGACTGGGCCGAAGCCCATACAGAAGCTGACTGGGCCGAAGCCCTTACAGAAACAATCTGGGCCTTAGCCCTATAAATATGATAATGCAACCAGAGTATGTAGCCCAACCCAATAATCCATCCACTACACACCACCCGTACCAGCCCAACACACTTGTGGGGATTTCTAAATCGACCCACCCATCCGCTACACACCAATATGGCAAACAAGCTGCTAATCACAGAATTTATGGCGAAGCCACCAGAATAGCAGAATATACGTGGCATAGCCACTATACAGATTGTGGCAGAGCCACCAGAATATGTGGCAGAGCCACCATAATATACTTCCTCCCAATCCCATGCAGAATGTCATGTATGCAAAGCATATATAAAAAATGATGTATGAAATAAATTACCATCATAACCAGCTAAATAGAATACATATTTCATCCTAATCAGCCCTTAAGGGTATAATAGTAATTGTACCCACCGAGGGTATTTCAGTAATTTACCCACCAAGGGCATTTCAATAATTTACCCACCAAGGGTATTTCAGTAATTTACCCATCAAGGGTACTTTGGTAATTTTACCCTCTAGGGGTATTTCAGTAATTTTACCCTCTGGGGGTATTTCAGTAATTTACCCTCCAGTGGTATTTTTGTGATTTACCCTCCAGGGGTATCTCGGTAATTTACCCACCAAGGATAATTCGGTAATTTTACCCACCAAGGGTAAATTGGCTTTTCACCGATTCACAGATCATAGCATTTACAGAACAAACATGAGTGTGAGATTACACACCTTATCACGGAGAGTACTGAATAATCACGAGTGCGATCACCTTCACTAGAGCGATCAAACTGCTATTTGCCCAGTTAAACCAAAGTATTCTAAACAGAGATAATGATGTGAATGGGCCTAAGGCCCATTCTCGGCCCAAGTAGGCCCACACGCTCGTGTGGCCAATTTAGCCCAAATCTAGCCACAGATATGAGATTCACATAGTCTAATCCAACATCTACTACACAATCATACAACCTATTCATATGGGCCCACTTGGCCCAAGGCAGCCTAGACTCATGAGAACACTCATGAGGGCATCAACTATCGCGTCGAAGCTCCCACATGTGCGCTCGCACGCTCGTGTGGCTACCATTACATTGTGACCGGCTTTTCAGCATTTGTTGTTCTACAGCTAAAGTAGGGCGAAATACACACCTGATAGGAATCTGGTGCTAATCCGTGCTCCGACCACTGCTGTGCCCAAACGCCCACCAAGGTATGCTTACTCTCCTTATAGCTTGCTCTATTTAAAGCCAGCATCTCACCTTCCCTCATGCTAGCTTTCCGATGTGGGATCCCTCCTTCAGTAGAGTTTAAATCCAACACAAACTCTGGCCGTCCAATCCGCAAAATAAATACTCCCTTGCTTGTCATGAGATTCGAACCCAGGCTCCATTGTAACATAATCCATGCCGCTATCCACTTTACCAACTAGCTCCTTGTTGTCTTAAAACATGCGCAACTAAATATAAGTTTATGGCCAAAGTCTAAGTTCACTTAAAAATAAATCAAAATGAAATGCAAGCTCCAAGACTTGAACCTTGGACCCCTTGCTTCCTTGTGGCGTCATTCCCTTATCCCTTATGTGGCGTCATTTGCCACTAGACCACAAGTTCTTCTTGTGTCATTTTTCTCCACATTTTATTCTTAAAGCCTACTTACCAACTCCCAGGGTTTTATTCACCTAAAACCAAAATTTTCCTAAAGCCCAAGTTTGATCCCGGGACTTCATGAAAGCCCCTTAACCTTCCAAGATCACTCACCTAATAGGTCCAACTTGCACTAATGTCGTTCTCATGTTCTCAAAAATTTTAAACGCTCCCACGCCCAAGGCCCAATGGGCTCAATTCTACTAGGCCCAAATTCGGGTCGTTATAACGCGATTAAGTCACACGCTTGCTCCATTCTATCACCGAACATTTAGACCAAAGAGATAAACAGGGACAACGAACAAACACTCCTCTAATTCCGAGAAGGGAACAAGAACGACCTTGGCTACATGACAACGACTTATACGAACCAAGTGAAGTTGACAGCAATCAAACTTCCAGACAGAATGAACGAATAAGAGGTCCACGAGAACGTGATCAAAGAGATCGGAGGCGGGAAGACGATGATCTCAAGAACATCAAGTTGACCATTCCTCCTTTTAAAGGCAAGTCAGATCCTGAAGCCTATTTGAAATGGGAAAAGAAGATCGAACTTGTGTTCGATTGTCACAACTACTCCGAAAATAAAAAGGTTAAATTAGCCGCCATAGAGTTTTCCGACTATGCTATGATATGGTGGGATCAGTTAACTACAAACTGGAGGCGAAACGGAGACCGTCCAATTTCCACTTGGACCGAGATGAAAGCAGCCATGAGACGACGATTCATTCCCTCTTACTACCATCGGGAGTTACATCAAAAACTCCAACACCTTACTCAAGGATCGAAGAGCGTCGAAGATTATTACAAAGAGATGGAGGTAGCAATGATCCAAGCCGATATACAAGAAGAACGAGAAGCTACCATGGCTCGATTTTTAGCCGGGCTTAACCGTGAGATAGCAAATGTTGTAGAATTACAACACTATGTTAAAATAGAAGATATGGTCCACATGGCCATTAAGGTAGAAAAGCAATTGAGGCAGAAAGGAGCATTCCGAAGTTATTCCAACGCTAAACCTTCTAAATGGGGCCAAAGCTCGAGCAAGGGACTCCCCGCGAACAAGTCGAAGGACTTTACTTTCACCCCTAAGACCAACAAACCTTTGGCTGAAACAGACAAAGGCAAGGCTCCAGAAAGTTCTAATGCAAGATCAAGGGACATAAAATGCTTCAAATGCCTTGGTAGAGGACACATCGCAAGTCAATGCCCGAATAGACGAACTATGGTGATGTGAATTAACGGTGAGATAGAAACGAAAGACGAAGAAGAATATGAATCCGAATCCAATTCCGAGGTTGATGAGGACTTAGAACAACCTGTGGACGGCGAATTACTCGTCGTGAAGCGAAGCCTCAACCATCAAGGTGTAGGAAAAGAGGAGCAACGAGAAAATATTTTTCATTCAAGATGCCAAGTGCAAGGTAAGGTTTGTAGCTTTATCATTGACGGAGGGAGTTGTACGAACGTAGCAAGTACTCTTATGGTGGAAAAGTTAGGCTTGACAACCACCAACCATCCGGCTCCGTATAAGCTCCAATGGCTTAATGATGGCGGAGAGCTTAAAGTTACAAAGCAAGTGTTAGTATCCTTTAGCATCGGGAAATACTCCGATGAAGTGTTGTGTGACGTAGTGCCGATGCACGCGAGCCACTTACTCTTGGGACGTCCATGGCAATACGACCGCCGAGTGATGCACGATGGCTACACCAATCGATATTCCTTCAAGCATCATGGAAGGAATGTAACACTTGCACCCCTTACTCCGAAGCAAGTGTTTGATGATCAACAAAAACTCAAGCTTTCTATTGACCAAGCAAAAGAAAAAGGAAAGGAGACAAAAGAAAAAGTCAAAAAAAATGAGAGAGTGAAAATTAAAAACACTGATGAGAGAGAAGAAAAACAAGAGTTAAAAGAAAAAGAGAGTGGTAAGATAAGTGTTTTTGCGAGAGCAAGTGATATACGAAGAGCATTATGTCTTAAACAACCGATGTATGTCCTACTGTGCAAGGAATCATTCTTGAATACTAAAGACTTACCCGAAAATCTTCCTTCTTCTATGTTGTCTCTGATTCAGGAATTTGAGGACATCTTTCCGGAGGAGATACCAAGTGGTTTACCGCCCATTCGAGGCATAGAACACCAAATTGACTTGGTTTCGGGAGCTGCTCTACCCAATCGACCTGCGTATCGGAGCAATCCCGATGAAATAAAGGAGCTCCAAAAGCAAATCACCGAATTACTAGAAAAGGGATATATCCGAGAAAGTTTTAGTCCCTGCGCGGTACCGGTATTACTAAGGCCAAGGAAAGATGGTTTGTAGCGTATGTGTGTCGACTATCGTGCCATCAACAAGATTACCGTCAAATATCGACACCCGATACCCCGACTCGACGACATGCTCGACGAGTTAAGCAGAGCACGAATCTTCACAAAGATTGATCTCAAAAGTGGCTATCACCAAATTAGAATGCGAGAAGGCGATGAATGGAAGACGGCCTTCAAGACAAAGTTAGGTTTGTACGAATGGTTGGTAATGCCTTTCGGACTTACCAACGCCCCAAGTACTTTCATGCGTCTTATGAATCATGTCTTACGAGCTTTTATTGGAAAATCATGTGTTGTTTATTTTGATGATATTTTAGTGTACAGTAAATCCTTGGAGGAACATGTGCAACACTTGCGTGCGATCTTGGAAACGTTACGAAAAGAGGTATTGTACGCTAATCTTAAGAAGTGTTCTTTTTGCACTGACAAAGTTGTTTTTCTAGGTTATGTTGTGAGTGCAAATGGCCTGGAAGTAGATCAAGAGAAAATCCGCGCCATTCAAGAATGGCCACGTCCTACGACGATCAGCCAAGTCCGGAGTTTTCATGGATTGGCTAGTTTCTATCGACGATTCGTTCCCAATTTCAGCACGATAGCCGCTCCTTTAACGAATGTAATCAAGAAGACTTCAACCTTCCATTGGTCTGATGAATAAGAACGGTCCTTTAATACGATTAAAGAATGTCTTGTAAAAGCCCCATTATTAGCCCTTCCTGATTTTACTAGAACTTTTGAAATTGAGTGTGATGCTTCAGGTGTAGGGATTGGAGCTATTCTAACACAAAATGGAAGATCGGTGGCATATTTTAGCGAGAAATTAAACGGAGCTGCCCTTAACTATCCAGTGTATGATAAAGAGATGTACAGCCTGATTAGATCGCTCGAAACCTGGCAACATTACTTAAGACCAAAAGAGTTTGTTATTCATTCTGATCATGAAGCACTCAAATACATTAAAGGTCAACATAAGCTCAACAAAAGACACGCGAAGTGGATCGAATAATTAGAGTCATTCCCGTATATAATTAAATACAAAAAGGGTAAAGAAAATGTAGTAGCTGATGCATTGTCACGAAGGTACACTTTATTGACTACCCGCTTGGTTTTCATCACATCAAGGAATTGTATTCTAATGATGCTGATTTTGGAAATGTCTATAATGCTTGCGAGAGTGGTGCTTTTGATAAGTTTTACAGGCATGAAGGATTCCTTTTCAAGGAAAACAAATTATGCATACTGCAAGGCTCTATGCGAGACATGCTTGTGTTAGAGGCACATAGTGGTGGCCTTATGGGTCACTTTGGAAGAGACAAACCATTGTCCACTCTTCAAGAACATTTTTTTCTGGCCAGGAATGCGAAAGGACATTGAACGGATCTGCAATCATTGCATAACCTGCAAACAAGCTAAATCACAGGTTCACCCTCATGGTTTATACACACCCCTTCCTATTCCGGACACTCCTTGGACCGACATCTCCATGGATTTTATCCTTGGCTTACCGAGATCTAAAATGGGGAAGGACTCGATTTTTGTTGTAGTTGATCGTTTTTTCTAAAATGTCTCATTTTATTCCTTGCTCTAAAACTGACGATGCTGTGTATATTGCAAACTTATTTTTTAAGGAAATCGTTCGATTGCATGGAGTTCCCAGAACGATCGTATCCGATCGGGACGTAAAATTCTTAAGCCATTTTTGGCGAACTCTGTGGGGAAAGCTAGGGACGAAATTGCTATTTTCAACCACTTGTCATCCTCAAACGGATGGACAAACCGAGGTGGTGAACCGAGTCCTATCGACCTTGTTGCGAGCATTGGTGAAAAAAAATCTCAAGACGTGGGAAGATTGTCTTCCCCACATTGATTTCGCTTATAACCGAGCTGTTCATTCTGCAACTAAATTTTCTCCCTTCGAGATTGTTTACGGGTTTAATCCTTTCACTCCTCTGGATTTATTACCATTGCCTTCTGACAAATTTATCCATTCTGATGCCAAAAAACAGGCGGACTATGTAAAGGAACTACATAGAAAGGTGCGCTAGAATATCGAAGCAAGAACCGAGCAATACGTCCAACGAGCCAACAAAGGTCGTAGACACATTCTCTTTGAACCAGGAGACTGGGTTTGGGTTCATATGCGAAAAGAAAGGTTTCCCGCGCAAAGGCGATCCAAACTCCCAAGGGGGGACGGTCCATTTCAAGTCCTTGAACGAATAAATGACAAGTCGTACAAATTGGACTTACCAGGTGACTATAACGTGAGCGCGAGTTTTAATGTCTCTGATCTGTCTCCTTTTGATGTAGGTGATGATTCGAGGACGAATCAACTTAAAGAGGGAGGGAATGATACGAACGCACCTATAACGGAACTAAACCGAGACACCCTCGAGCTGTCCAATGGACCAATTACGCGTAGCCGTGCTAAACGACTTAAGGATGCCACTTCAGTTTTAGTGGCACAAATCTGGAACGAAGAAAGAAAGGACTTCAAGAACACACCGAATATTTACAATTTATTTAAAACGAATTATACTAGCTACCAAACAATCACATGAGCTCGTTATTAGCTCATTCTTAGCTCATTTTAATTATTTTATTGCTAGGTGCCTTTTCAAAAACCTAAAGGTTAAGGGACAAGGTTACTGGTGCCTTTTCAAAAACTTAAGGGTTAAAAGGTTGTTAGGTGCCTCTTCAAAAACTCAAGGGTTAAGGGTTAAAGGTTGCTGGTGCCCTTTCAAAAACTTAAGGGTTAAGAGGCAAGATTAGAAGACTATTTGGCTAGCCTTTGTTCAGCCTATAAAAAGGCTATGTAATTCTCATTTGACACAATTCAGACTTAAAGAAAATTTTATGAACTTTTGTTCATTTGAGTGAGTTCATCTCCTCTTCATTTTCGTACAAGTTTCGTTAGACTTATCAAGCTTGCTTGTGGTGTCTTCGACTTGTTTGAACTTATCACCAAATTCCCTTTGGTGTGGCGTTCATCAACCTATCTTCATCTTTCCACCTTAAACATTATAGAATTCGGGGTGACACTCTTTAG
Source organism: Gossypium australe (assembly GCA_005393395.2). Lineage (NCBI taxonomy): Eukaryota > Viridiplantae > Streptophyta > Magnoliopsida > Malvales > Malvaceae > Gossypium > Gossypium australe. The sequence continues at coordinate 83,617,570 of CM016622.1, read as the reverse complement.
TGTCGAATCGCTTCTTGTTTAAGTTCGTTTATCCACCCCTATCAAAATTATCCTTTATCTATTTTTTTATTCTATTTATCCATTTTTCATTTCTTTTCATCAAACCGAACCATTTCTTATTTTTATTCACTTAAAACTTCCACAAACGCATCCACATTTTCCAATTATTTTCCAAAGGCTTGATTCCTCCTCGTAGACGATTTTGCAACCCGCATTCGTTTCGACTCATCCCGACCGGCCCGTATCACCCGGCCTAGACGTTATGACTGGATCTAGCATGTCACATTGAAGGGTTGTTTAAAAGCTCGCGCGTTCGTGAAAAGTTTGCATTCTTTTTGAAACTTCGAGCTTTGTTGTTTGTGAAAAACCAGATTTGTTTTTATGGTTTTCTTGTAAAAAAGTTATTATTATTATTATTATTATTATTATTATTATTATTATTATTATTATTATTCCCAAAAACTTGTTTATAACAGAAATCAGATTTAGTGAATTGCGGGAATGTGATATTTTGAAAACCGTTCGTTAACTTTTTGAAGAAATCTCCATATTAATCCTTTAGCAATAAATCATAGCGGAGAAGAAAGTTTAAAAGAAAATTAAAGTAAAAAAGCTTTATTATAAAATATTAAATCCAAAATAAATGAAATATCAAAATAAAGTAAAACGGAAATTTACTAAAGTTTGGAAGAAGCACTCCGATGTATGGCAACCACAGAGTCCTCCGCGGCTCTAAATCCTCTAATGTTGGGATCACCTGCGAGGTTAAAAGGAAGGGGGTGAGTTACGAGAACTCAGTGTGTAATCCCCTAATCGGTCATTAACTGGGCCTGAGCCCATACACAAACAGACTGGGTCAAAGCCCATACAGAAGCAGACTGGGCTGAAGCCCTTACAGAAACAATCTGGGCCTTAGCCCTATAAATATGATAATGCAACCAGAGTATGTAGCCCAACCCAATAATCCATCCGATACACACCACCCGTACCAGCCCAACACACTTGTGGGGATTTCTAAATCGACCCACCCATCCGCTACACACCAATATGGCAAGCAAGCTGCTAATCACAGAATTTGTGGCAAAGCCACCAGAATAACAGAATATACGTGTCATAGCCACTATACAGATTGTGGCAGAGCCACTAGAATATGTGGCAGAGCCACCAGAATATACTTCCTCCGATCATCAATATCCTAATCCCATGCAGAATGTCATGTATGCAAAGCATATATAAAAAATGATGTATGAAATAAATTACCATCATAACCAGCTAAACAGAATACATATTTCATCCTAATCAGCCCTTAAGGGTATACGGTAATTGTACCCACCGAGGGTATTTCAGTAATTTACCCACCGAGGGTATTTCAGTAATTTACCCACCAAGGGTATTTCAGTAATTTACCCACTAAGGGTATTTAGCTAATTTTACCCTCCAAGGGTATTTCGGTAATTTACCCTCTAGGGGTATTTCGATAATTTTACCCACCAAGGGTAATTCGGTAACTTTACCTACCAAAGGTAATTTGGCTTTTAACCAATTCACAGATCATAGCATTTACAGAACAAACAGGAGTGTGAGATTACACACCTTATCACGGAGAGTACTGAATAATCACGAGGGCAGTCACCTTCACTAGAGCGATCAAACTGCGATTTGCCCAGTTAAACCAAAGTATTCTAAACAGAGATAATGATGCGAATGGGCCTAAGGTCCATTCTCGGCCAAAGTGGGCCCACACGCTCGTGTGGCCTATTTAGCTCAAATCTAGCCACAGATATGAGATTCACATAGTTTAATCCAACATCTACTGCACAATCATACAACCTATTCATATGGGCCCACAGGCCCATTGGGCCCACTTGGCCCAAGGCAGCCTAAACTCATGAGAACACTCATGAGGGCCTCAACTATCGCGTCAAAGCTCCCACACGTTCGCTCGTACGCTCATGTGGCTACCATCGTCGTGTGACCGATTTTTCGGCATTTGCCGCTCTACAGCTAAAGTAGGGCGAAATACACACATGATAGGAATCTGGTGCTAATCCGCGCTCCGACCACTGCTATGCCTAAACGCCCACCAAGGTATGCTTACTCTCCTTATAGCTTGCTCTATTTAAAGCCAGCATCTCACCTTCCCTCATGCTAGCTTTCCGATGTGGGATCCCTCCTTCAGTAGAGTTTAAATCCAACACAAACTCTGGCCGTCCAATCCGCAAAATAAATACTCCCTTGCTTGTCATGAGATTCGAACCCAGGCTCCCTTGTAACATAATCCATGCCGCTAGCCACTTTACCAACTAGCTCCTTGTTGTCTTAAAACATGCGCAACTAAATATAAGTCTATAGCCAAAGTCTAAGTTCACTTAAAAATAAATCAAAATGAAATGCAAGCTCCAAGACTTGAACCTTGGACCCCTTGCTTCCTTGTGGCGTCATTTCCCACTAGGCCACAAGCTCTTCTTGTGTCATTTTTCTCCACATTTTATTCTTAAAGCCTACTTACCAACTCCCAGGGTTTTATTCACCTAAAACCAAAATTTTCCTAAAGCCCAAGTTTGATCCCAGGACTTCATGGAAGCCCCTTAACCTTCCAAAATCACTCACCTAATAGGTCTAACTTGCATTAATGTCGTTCTCATGTTCTTAAAAATTTTAAACGCTCCCACGCCCAAGGCCCAATGGGCTCAATTCTACTAGGCCCAAATTCGGGTCGTTATAACGCGATTAAGTCCTTTTTCTAAATTCGACTCATAAACAATAAAATTTTCACATAGAATTTTCACACATGCTCAATCACATATTATAAACACCAAAAATAATATTAAAATATTTTTCCAACCTCGGATTTGTGGTTCTGAAACCACTGTTCTGACTAGGGTCTAAACCGGGCTGTTACAGAAAGTTCGTGGTGGCAATATAGAATACCCAAAGTATGCTTTGGAGTGAGTATTTTTATTTTTATTACTATTATGATTCGAAAACAAAATAAACAATTATAATCAAGTTAAACATATACATTAATATGTAATTCAAATATAAATCTTAACATGTCAACATTTCTTGTCTCGTGCCTTATTATCATGCTTTCATGCTTGTTTAACATATCACATGTATTTACTTTGAATTCATCTATAATAACATTTCAATTACATGGATTTTTAAGCATGTCATTTACACATTCATCTATCATACTTTTAATATATCATCTCAATCACATGTATCATATGGCATTTTATAACAACATATTCATTTTCTCATTTTGTAATCAAATCCATTGATTTGTTTTATAACCATATCGACGCCCAAGGCCCGTAATAACCGAATCGCATGATCTACACATTCTATCATCAATGCTATGATGTTCATATATAATTTCAAAATCAACATTCAGTATTCAGCATCATTAACCAATTTACATGTTTATAATCTCTATTAACGGGGCACAGATCCAAAACGGAATACACAGATTAACTAATAATCACACCAATATAATAGGCACTTAGTGTACCATCAGAATGTCTGAAGTAATGTGCTCTCCGCACCTCATCAATATAAACCGAACTAATCATATCATCGGTATGAGACCAAAATAAACCCCGAATACAAATCCTATGGCATGCCAACTATACTCGACTTAATCCAAAACCGTTAATAAGGTATTTGATATTTCAATGCATATATGAATCACATGTTATAAGTCATTACATAGCAATTTTGTCTCACACTCAATTCATTTGCATATAATACTTATCATTACATAACATTATCATGCTTTCTTATATTACTTGTCACATTCATTTCATATTCATAATTTGCCTCAAATCTTCGAGACATATTAACATATGTATATACTTTCACATTTAATATACAATCAATATGATAATTCACATTATTCACATATCATTTACTATTTGAATTCATTTTTTCACTTATCATTTATCTCATATCTATACTTTTGCTTTAAACACATTATACATACAATTACACAAACTTTCAACAATTCATCATATTTCAAATACTTACCAATCATGAGACGAGTAGTTTTTTTTTACCTTAAACAAGTTATTACTTATCAAGCTATATATTGGATTCAACGTCATGAAAGCTCAAACCAAATTAGGCCTAACAACCCGTTTTCAGTGGTGTCGAAAACAGTGGTTTTGGGACCACAATTTTGACAAGCGAGTTAATATTTTGTTATTTATTTAATGTTTATGAACAATTATTAGAGTCATACTAAAATTTATTTTAACGTTTAGATAGTTAATTATTTAAAAAGGACTAAATTGTAAAAGCTTTAAAAGTAAGTTTCTATTAGTTAAAGGTTTCAAATGACTAGGGAAAAATAAATATGTGGACTTAAATGGTAAATATACCATTTGATTTTATAGTGGACAGTTTTGGTGATTAAATGCATGAAATTTGATTAAATTTTAAAGGATAAATTGGTAATTTAGTAAATTAATAACATAAACTAAAACAAAAAAAAATGTGGTCATCTTCTTGCTTGAGAAAAATTGAGAGTCGAAAACACCATGGGAGGGCATTAAAGGTTCAGCCAAACATCTTCCATCCATGCATGTGTTTTTGAAGTATGTTTTTAGCGATTTTTACATTTTCGATATTTTTTTAGCTTAATTTAGTTAACCCGGGGGTCAATTCGTGAAACTGCTAAAAGTTTAGTGAATTACCATGAATGTTTTTAGTGTGTTTTTGAATTGTGTTGATTTATTCATGAACTTGATAGTTACATATAAGTATTTTGTTAAGTGATTTTTGGTAATTTTAAGGTTTAAGGACTTACTTGTGGAAATAGTAAAATTTCATGGAACTATTGTGAAATGATGAAAAATATGGGCTGCAATGGGTCCTTAGGAAATTTGACTAGCATGATTGGAGAGTAAAAGTGGTTAAATTGCAAGTTTCAAGTTTAAGGACTAAGTTGCATAATGATTAATATGTTGGGGGTAATTTTGTAAATATCATTAAAAGGGCTTATTAGCTTAAGAATAATTAATTGAGATGTTTGAATGTATTAATTGAGTGGAAATTTTCATTTAGATCAAGAAATAACTCAATCAGATGTTAATCGCGGAAAAACGAAAGTAGCGGAATAAACGTCGATTTCGTGTTTGTGATTGTATCTATCTAGGTAAGTTCGTATTTCAACTAAAGTAATTCATTTGATTGCTAGATTTAAATTGATACTAATATATATGTCTATAAATTGGTGATTGGATTCATTGATTGGAGAAACGTGAAAGACCATGATTGAAAAATATCGTGACATTATATCCGAAATAAAAAAGACCATAATTGAAAGATATTATAGCATTAAATTGAAACGGGTAAGACCCTAGTTGAAAGATATTACGACACTATATCGGAAAATGAACAAGACCATAGTTGAAAGATACTATGGCATTAAGTGTGATTGAATCGAGACCATAGTTGAAAGATACTATGGCACCACTCTAGGATTGTGTAAGACATTGGTTGAAAGATACCATGGCATCCTCTAAACAATGAAATAATCGAAAAGGATATCAATTGAATGGTTATTTTATTAATTTTCTAAGGTTTGTCATGTGAATAAGAATTTATGAGTACATAAGTGAGATTTGAGATAATGTATGCTTTATGTAAAGTAATTTTACTTGGTAAGTTATGTTATATATTCGAACTTACTAAGCATATCGTGCTCATGTTATCATGTTTTTCTTGTAGATTACGAAAAGCCTAGTTGATCGGGAGTTCAAGTTGGAGCATACATACTATCCATCTCTCATCTTGGCAGATGTTTTGAGTTATTTTGGAAGTTGGTTATGAATGGCATGTATTAGGATCTTTTGGTTTATTTGTTCATGTTGTTATGTTTAGTATTTAAAATGGTGTTATTTTGTAGTCATGTATATATGTTTGGTATTTTGGTTTGATGATATTGTAATAAATGCTTTTTGTCTTTGGTGAATGCTTTATGGTTATATATAAATGTTGTTTAAAGGATGTGAAGAAATGGAATATTTGAGTAGTGTTAAGTACATATTTTAGATATTACCTTGGGATGAAATTGTGTGATTGCTGGAAGTAGTCATGAATGGTTTGAATTAATGGTAAATTAGGTATGTGATTATCCTTGTTCAATGTGAGTTTGAATGCAAGATAGCTTGGTGTGCAATAGGTGTTTTAGTTGGTTTATTTCGGCAAATGAATTGTGGTGTCAATTAGGGCACATTGGTTAGACACCTAGGTTGATTGATTTTGGCACGTTTTAGGTGTGTTTAATTGAGTTTTAATGTGTGAATGTGCTTGGAAATGGTATGTCTTGGTGTGTAAGAAAAGGCTATTGAATTGGCTTGCATTAAGGGTTATTTTGGCAGCACACAGCCTGGGACACTGGTTGTCACACAGCTGTGTGCCACACACGGTCACACCACACGACCATGTGTCATTTAAATTTTAAGTGCAAGACGAACCACACAGTCACAGAGAATTACATGGCCTGGTGACATGGCCGTGTGACCTTACTTCGAATACACACACGGTCTGGCACACGGTCAGTGACACGGCTGTGTGACCCTATTTCGAATACCCATACGAGCGGACACACGAGCTGGGATATGGCCATGTGTCCCATAGTTCAAATGTTACACGATTGGCCACACGACTTGGGCTTTGTCAAACGACCGTGTGACCCCTGTTTCCAAAATTTTATGTTTTGTTTCAAATTAGTCCCTGGATGTTCCTAAACTATTTTGAAGGCTCCGTAGACTCGGTTTAAGGCTCATAAGTGCACTTATACTATAAATGAAGTATGTATTTGAATGTTGGTTTGTAAATTGAATAATTATTTTTGTTTGAAGTTAAATGTTTTGAATTGTATTGTAATACTCTGTAACCCTAATTTGGCAACAGAGACAGGTTAAGGGTGTTACAGGGCTACTCATCTATAGCCTTCGCCTTTGCTTAATCCCACAACATCTCAACCTCGCCTTTAATTACTTAATTTGGTGACCGAATGTTAAAAGGAGAAAAACCTAAAATTTCAAATTTTCTCCTAGCATGGACGACATAAAGGAAGAAGAAAATGAAATGGTTTTATCTCTCTCATCACTCATTATATATACTTGGATTAATGAACTAATTAAGCTTAATTAGAAAACAAATCTTATTTAATTAACTAAATAAATAACACTAATCATCATTTAATATACTTAGTGGAAATGGATGAAGTAAATTGTTGTCATCCATTAACACATGAATAATAATGGTTAAATAATCATTAGATCCTTTGCATAATTTTTAATTAAGCCCTCAAGTATTTTTTTAAATTAAAACATAATATCGATTGTTCATTTACAATTTAATCCTTATACTATAATTAGTGGTTTTCTCTACTTAATTACTCGATCGTTCAACAATATATATATTTGGTGAAAACCGTTCAACAATATATTTTCATACTAAATATGTAGATCCTTCTATTCATCAAGTCATCAACTCAATTTACAAAATTCGATTTCAAAATCATATTTTTTGACATTAGCTAAAATCAAGTCATTGTAAAAAGATAGAGGATATCAAAGAAAGGGAAAGAGATATTTTGGAGAGAGAGAGAAGGAATAATATGAAAGAAAAAGAAATGTGTTGAGAGAAGAGAAGAAAAAAAATATCTTTTTTATTTTTTGACAAGTGTGATATTTTGATTGGTTAAAGTGTTTTTTTAATGAGAATATAAGTTGGATAAAAAAATATAATGGAATAATAGTTTAAATATATTTTAAAAAAATTAATACCTAAATGAGAAAAAATCATAGTATAGGTGTAAATTTTTCATTTAAAAGTTTTTTTTTTAAAAAAACCCCTAACATGTCCTAAGGCTTAACTCTATATTTGGATAAATAATTATAAAAGAAAAGAAAGAAAATGGAAAGAAGAAAGATTAGGGGGCGGATATTATATAAGATAAAAATATATATATATATATATATATATATATATATAAAGAGAGAGAGAGAGATAATAAAGAAAGTAACTAACTGGCTTTAATTAGTCTTTATAAAGGAATTACCCAATGTATCTTCTACATGAAAATTAATAATCGAAAGTTTGAATTCCCCTTTCATACAAGTTCTAACTATCCCCTCAGTAACCACATTTCCTCCTCTTTGAATAAACTGGAACTTTATCATTTGAAAGCACTTCTATTAACCGCAAAAATCTTCCGAACTAAAGACAACTAATTACATTTTTTAAATTTATTTATAAGGTACTCTAAAGTAAAGGAATATTTATAATCATTGTTGGGTTAAATCATGAAAAATTAATAAAATGATTGATTATAATGATTCTGTTTTTCAATTATACCCTTTTGTAAATAAAATTGGTCAACTAAAAACATTTTACTAGTAGATGGTGAGAGATCTCTTTTTCTTATTCTTCTTCAATTTTCTCTATCAGATACGTAATCGGAGCCGCCACCTTTCTAGGAAGCACCTCGTTATGACACTTTCAGGCATTAGGTATTTTCTTTCTTTTTTCAAATCTTTTACTTTTAAAAAAAAAATCATTTTCTATATGAATTAAATTTACCGATCGTTTTTATTTTACTCTCAGAAAGAAAGCATTTTGGGATTTAGTTTTTCAGTTCTCACTTCTCAAAAATGAGCGTTTTGAAAGTAGAGCTGTAACAGAGCCATGAATCCTTGGGTTCTTCATCTCCAAAAACTGGGTCTCAAGCTTAAGTGTCCTCCCCGTTTGAACTTGTTTAAGCGGCCACTGTTGCTCCCTTGCAACAGTGGAATCTATAGAAATTTGGGTTCTGCAAACAATCTCATTCCATTGAAGATGGGGTAGGCAAAAAATAAAATTTTGATAAGTGCAACATTCAAAGACGTGCTGCAGATGAAGGATAAGATGGGGTTGATTTGCTATGATCAGTTTGTACAGGAGATGCATGTCCACAACTTGTGTATTGAATGGGCACCTGGAACTATGCTGACTTTCTTTTGTCAACTAACTAAAGAATGACAATAGTTGATTCCTTTTAGCTAGAAAATGATCAGTAACTTATTAAGCGCTACAACTTGCATTAAGGTGGGATTGGATGAGCCATACATTTACCGGCGGTTAATGTATAAACAACGGTAGTAGTGAGATTAAATCTTGTAGTGATACTATAGCGTGAGACAAAAAACAAGCTAAAGATATTGCACCGCACCTTACTGCCCATCCAAATCCACCCTTAAACTCCTTTCTCTGTATTGGAATAGTCATACGAACTCTTAGGCTGTATTGTTGGAGAATTTGATTGAAATGTAAATGTTGTTCGTTTGGCAAGCCAGGGAAATATTATTTCTATTTTCAATAAATAAACATGAGGTTTTCCATTCTTTTAATTGCTGATTCAGAGTTCCTTTGAATGTAAATGAAGTTTTTTTATGATGTGAATTGGTGCTTTCAGAGTATTGATAACCCAATTTGTGGCTAATTTGAAAGATTGAATTGGGTGCATTAATGATGTTTGTAAGTTCAGATCCATGATTTTGATTTAAAGCGTTTTCTTAATAATGTTTGTTTCATTAAATAGTTTTTGAAAAAATTATCAAATAATAAAATATATTTTATATAAAATCATTCAAATATCGAAAAATATTGTTCACTGTTTGAAGTTGAGCTTTAAAACATTTTGGATGAGCTAACTATTTTAATAGAAAGAAGATATGAAAGAGTGTTGTTTTATAAGGATAACATGAATGTGGTTAAAACCATTGAAGATAGGCAATCAACAATTGCGAATTCAACCTTAGTTAGAAGAATCAAACAGATATTAAAATATGAAAGATTGTAATAATCGAATTGTTGATGGGATCGTTAAATTGATTTCTAATAATAAAAAAGGTGTCTAAATTTTTGAGAAAATTCTTAAGGAGATTTTACAAAACTTATGTTCAGATAAAACAAATGAAATTTTAATTTCTAATAATTTTGTATAAGCACTTTGAATTTGGCGAAAATCAATTCCTCCAAAAATCAATCCATCTTCCAAAATCCACTTTCCATAAATTCTTTTCACTGTAACAATAACACCCTAGGTAATTTAAGTAAAATTAAGGGTTCAACACCTTTTCCTTTCCTCCAAAAAAAATAAAATAAGCAACACTAGTTATTTAATTATTAGTAATATTAATCAAATAAAAAAATACAAAATAATGTAAAATTACTTTAATTTTTAATCTTAATTTTTAATTTTATATGGGTACAAACGAATCCTTTCTTCTTTTGTTGAAAATATTAGAAAGATAATAATACTTCGTAATAATGTAACTTATTTTATTTGTAAAAAAATATTTTTATTATTTTTTAATTGAGTTCATACTTAATTAACTCATGTCAATATCTTAAATATAAATATAGATAGATAAAAAATATTCCTATTAAAATCCGTAGGAAGCGAATTTAAATTGTGACATATTAATCGAGATTATCTTTGATAAACTAAAAATTTAAATGTTAAAAAAATAAATACTAAAAAATTAAGTGTTGAATTTAAGTTATAAATTTTGCATAGAATATTAATTAAAATTAAATACTAGATTGTTGGATAAATAATAATATAATAAAATAAAAAATAAAAAAAATTCTTTATTGAATTATCTATTTATAATTTTTTATATATTTTTAAAAATATGGACTGAATTTTGTACACCTATCCTATGTAAAAAGAATCAAAAACCGCAGAACGTGTTTGTTTCGCATGAAAATGTCGCGCCCAAAATAGTAAAATACACCTCAATGCACCAAATCAAACCCTAAAACCCTTCCATTTTGTTGCCACCAAAGCGTTCTCTTCTCCCCCCACCCTTAAACCCTAAACCCCAGAAAATTCGAAACTGAACTCCTTTCTTACTCTACAATGGCAATGTTCTCACTAGCTATCAGAGCTCGAGCCAAAGCTAACCCTCTCCTAACACGGAGAGCCTTACATTTTCGCAACTTTTGCAACGGCCGTCTTGGTATATCGACGTCGGAGTCCAACCCGCCTGACCGGTCAGTGGCGGGAACCAAGTTTCTCGAGTCTTTCAAAGAAGAGTTCGAAATTGGATCTCGGGTAATTTCGCTTGAAACGGGTAAAATTGCTCGTTTTGCTAATGGGGCCGTTGTTTTGGGCATGGAAGAGACCAAAGTTTTGTCCACTGTTGCTGCCGCTAAAGGCGACGCTGTTCGAGATTTTCTACCGCTTACTGTAAGTAATATTATTCAATTTTGTCTTCTCTTTTTCTTCCTAATCTAGGGACAATTTGAACATCTTTAATGTTTTAGTTTTCATTTTGGGTTAAATGTAATCTTGGGTCATTGTTATTTAATAATGTTTTGTTCCATACAAATGTTCTAAGTTTGCTCAGCTATTTAGGTTCTGTTTGGATTGTAATTTTGCTTTTTGATGTTTACTCTTTGATTTTAGTTTTATATATCGCGTTCTTTACTTTCTATTGAAACAAATAGAAAATAGAAAAAGCATGAACCTTAGTATGTCCTTGAAGAGTGTTCTAATTATGGGTGAAAGAGCAAGTTATTGATTTTTTAAAGGGATAAGAAATCTGGGTTTGCAGAATTGTGCTTGGTTATTTGTTTATTACTGTTTGGTTTTTGCTTCATCAGAAGTTGTTCTATAAAGAGTAGAAAGTAAATTTATGATGAGAACGTGACCTAAAATTAAACCCCAATTTTAACATAGTTATTCATATAAAAGTAAAACCATGTATTTCCTTGTGTAGAAAATACAATTTTTCTTTTTTAGTTCTTATGAACTTATATTTTCTGATTTTGCATCTAAATCAAGATTTTTTTGCATTTTGATCTTGTAAGCAAGAATGCCCAACAAAATTAATAAGGGGGTCTATTAACTATTGAATAGTAATTGCTCATTTGGTTATTCATGGATTAGACATTTCTTGAATGTTAGGTGCTTGCTAGTGTGTGGTCTTATTGGGAATTTTCTTCTTTTAAGGTTGATTATCAAGAGAAGCAATTTGCTCAAGGTCTGATTCCAAACACATTCATGCGGAGGGAGGGTGCTCCAAAAGAACGTGAACTTTTATGTGGTCGTCTCATTGATAGGCCCATACGGCCTCTTTTTCCCGCTGGCTTTTACCATGAGATCCAGGTGTTGTTACTTTTCAGATTCAAACATGTGCATGTATAAATATATTTCAGTTTTCAATTTGATTGACATTGCCGTATTCAATAGGTAATGGCAAGTGTTCTTTCTTCTGATGGAAAACAAGATCCAGATGTGTTGGCAGCTAATGCGACTTCTGCTGCTCTTATGTTATCAGATATTCCATGGGGTGGACCCATTGGAGTGGTACGGATAGGGAGAATTTGCGGGCAGTTTATTGTTAATCCAACAATGGATGAGGTATAAACATAAACTTTTGTTTAGTTATGGATGCTGATTTAGGTGCCTCTTTTGTAATTATTACAGGTGGTCTTAGGTCAAGTGTAGAGTTTTGACTTAATTGTAATTTCCGACTTACCTTTTGTTTTTTATATATTGTAATGAGTTAGTTGTTAGATGCTCATCGTAAAGTTATCTCATTGCAAAGTTCTTGCTTATGTAGGACATGTTTAGTTGTGTCATTATTAATTCATGGTGTTTAACTTCTTTGTTCACCTCTTGAAGTAAATCATCTGGTTGGAAACTAGCTAATAACTAAAACACTTATTGGAATCATGGCTAGTTAGAAAGGCATATTGTAGGGGCAAATAAAGGTAAAGACTGGTCTCAGTGGCATGTGGTATAGTTTGTTTATTTATTCAGGTTTACTCATACTGCTATCTTTTCTTAAATTCTGGTGGATTGTATGAGATGCTATTGTTATAGTTGGTCTATGCTGGGATGGTGCTTTCGGTGTAGCTCTTATAGGCTTTTAGCAGATGTGGAGTGGCTCAAGATTGCTTTGGATGCGTATATGAACTTTCAATTTCCCCACCTCCCTTCCTTTAGGATCTGGATTAAAATTTTTTTTCGTTTAATTTTCCTCAGTTGATGTTCCCTTATATTTCCCTGTTTGTTATCATTTCTTGGGTTCTGCTCTGGTCTCACCTTGATGGTCCTTTGATACAATTTTAATGTGTCATGCACATTGTATATAATGCTATTTATTGTTATTTGGCGAGGAAAGTTGTTACAAGTTTGTCTAACCTATATTGAAGTTGCTTTTAGGCTTTGTAACCCCTGTAAATCTGGTTACAATGAATATAGATCTGCCAGTTACCCTCCTCTGATAAGTCCTTATTTGATGTGGTTCAGCTTAGTTTAAGTGATCTCAACTTGGTATATGCATGTACGAGGGACAAAACCTTGATGATTGATGTGCAAGCTCGCGAAATCACTGAGAAAGATTTAGAAGCTGGTTTAAGGCTGGCTCATCCGGAAGTGAGTCACGGGCTTGTCATAAACTTTTCTTGTGTATCAATTAATGGAAAATGGCTTTAAGATGGTTTATTGATTCAGGCAGTTAAATATCTGGAACCTCAAATCAGACTGGCTGCAAAAGCTGGCAAACAAAAGAAGGAATACAAATTATCCATGGTCTCAGAACAAATCTTTGAGAAAGTTAGAAACCTAGCAGAAGCACCAATTGATGCTGTTTTTACAGATCCTTCCTATGGAAAGGTGATTACATTTCTCCTTTCTCCTCTTTTTCTCTAGATATGAAAATGTTACTTATATACACAGATTCATTAGAGTTTCTTGTTTTTAATTTATTTATTTTAATGTATTATTGGGTTTCATGCTGTGGTAATTTGTAATAATATAGTTTGAACGTGGCGAGGCTTTAGATAAGATAACACAAGATGTAAAAAGTGCACTTGAAGAAGAATGCGATGAGCAAAGCTTAAATGTTCTGCCAAAGGTTGTGGACACTGTCAGGAAAAAGGTGAGCTCTGGATAAAGCTGTAAAATGAGTTTCTTTTTCCTCTTTTTGGCTTAACAAAAGATTTGATTGCATAACAAGTATAACTTTAGCCGTTTGGTGATCTTGAGCAATCTTCTAGTTTCTGATGATAAGTAAATGGGAATTTAAACGTCCTTAAAACTGAAGAAGGGGGATGAAAATTGGATGAGTTTTGCTTCACTCTTATATTATTGCCCATCCTTGTTCTTGAACCTCTTGAAGTTGGCATAGCTCAAGTTGAATGAAAATATCAGGTTGTTCGCAAAAGAATTATTTCTGAAGGATTTAGACTTGATGGAAGACATCTTGATGAAGTTCGGCCAATATACTGTGAGGCTGGCCATTTGCCTATATTACATGGATCTGCTCTTTTTAACCGCGGAGATACTCAGGTTAAGGCACAGTTATCCTTGTCTTTACTTCTACATTCTAGATATCTGCAGGTTTGACCTTTCTTTGTAGTGGAGGCTTATATTTGATGTTTTATTTCAGGTTCTTTGTACTGTGACACTTGGAGCCCCTCAGGATGCCCAACGCTTGGACTCCTTGGTTGGTCCCCCAACGAAGCGCTTCATGCTTCACTATAGTTTTCCACCGTTTTGTATCGATGAAATCGGTAAACGAACTGGCTTGAACAGACGTGAAGTAGGGCATGGTAAACCAATTTCTTAATCACAAAATATGTGTTGTATGTAAAAACGTTTTACCATTTAGATGAGCTTTTGCTTGTCTCTTTTGTTACCCTTAGGAACTCTTGCGGAGAAAGCTCTTCTTGCTGTATTGCCTCCTGAAGATGATTTTCCATACACTGTTCGAATTAATTCTGAAGTCATGGCTTCAGATGGTTCAACATCTATGGCTACTGTTTGTGGAGGTATCAATTTCACTCTGTAAATCAGTTATATTTATTTCCTTTAAACTTTTAGCCTGATGGGGTTTCCTAATACAGGCAGTATGGCTTTGATGGATGCTGGCATTCCATTACGAGAACATGTTGCAGGTGTTTCAGTGGGTCTTGTCACTGATGTTGACCCAGAAACTGGTGAAATTACGGACTATCGTATATTGACTGATATTTTGGTGAGATGTTTTACTTGACCAATTTTGGCATATTGTTTAGGTGACAAATCTTGGTTGCTTTTATTTTATTGAATAATAAAACCTTTAAAAAGATGTTAGAAACCAACACTAGAAACTTTTCTACCTTTGATTATGTATGGAGTGGTTTTTTTCTTCATTCTCTTATTAACTTAATGATTGCCTCTAGTTCTAAGGAGTATGGACCAAGGAGTTAGCTACATGGTACCAAGGTCTTGTTGATAAATACTTTTGTGACCTCAATAATGTGAAGTTGGTAAAGTTCATTAAAACAGTGATTTCTCTAGGGTCTTGAAGATCATCTGGGAGACATGGATTTCAAGATTGCTGGGACAAGGAATGGAGTTACAGCAATTCAATTGGATATAAAACCTGCTGGGATTCCTTTAGATATAATATGCGAGTCTTTGGAGCCTGCACGTAAAGGACGCCTTCAAATCCTTGATCACATGGAACAAGAGATTAGCGTGCCTCGAAATCAAGATGATAGAAATTCTCCTCGTCTAGGTTCAAGTTTTGATTATGTTTGTTAGCTTTTGGTTTTGTACTTAAGTAGCTCAGATACTCTGCAACAATTGATTTTATACTCAACCGTAAATAATGCTCTGTGATGCAGTAACTTTGAAGTTTAGCAATGATGCTATTCGGCGATTTATTGGGCCTCTAGGTGCTCTTAAAAGAAAAATTGAAGAGGAAACAGGTGGGTGTTGAACGTGAAAAACATTTTGCATTTGGTTGGGGATGTAATCTGATTTTGGTTGTGGTTAAGTTTTTTGATCATTTCTGCTATGATGGTACTCTTCCTAGAATAATGATATGAACTATTCTTGTAGTTCATAATTGTTTCCTTCGTAAATACCAGTCATTGAGGATATAGATTTTCACTCTTCACACTGGACATGGAATGGGATTTATTTTGTTAGACTCAAGCATCAGTTGCACAGCTATGAAAATTATATTTATGCTGAAGATTAAGTAGTTCTTTTCAATTATGGATGACTTAAGGACACATCTTTTGTGTACTTTGCTGATTACATTTTATTGCTGCAAATTATTGTTGCACATTGTTCATTCAAGTTGATGCTTTTCAAAATTCAGGTGCTCGGATCTCTGTTGGTGATGGGACAATTACTATAGCTGCTAAGAATCAGGCTGTGATGGAAAAAGTGCAAGATAAGGTATTCATAGCATTCCTTATTTTAATTGATGTCTGATATTCCTGTAGTTTGTTTTAGATATATGCAAACCTTTTAATACTTATTCATTGTACTTATTACTTCCAATTCTAGAAGTCGTTGAAGGCTTTTTTGCAAATTTAATGTACTATAATATCAGTACTCACTTTGGCTAGCTAAAAGTAGGCAATTTTTTGAGGAATGGTGATTATTTTCAAATTTAAATGCTTGAACCCTTTTGGTATGCTGCTTCAATACTTCCTGTCTATGTTGCTCGGACTCGGGTACAGATGACGGGTGCTGCTTTGTTTCTAGATGTTTTACTCAATTGTCTTGAACTTAAGACAAGGGGTTACAACAGAAAAGGGTCCAAGATTTGGACACATACCATTCACTCTAGGATTAATTTGGTCCATCTTGCTGCTAGTTATCATGAGCTTGCCTGTTCTTCATGCTTTATCCTAATTAAGTTCCTTGAATGATCTTTTGTGCTACAGGTTGATTTCATCGTTGGCCGTGAAATCGTAGTTGGAGGAATCTATAAAGGTATCGTGATGTCAATTAAAGAATATGGTGCCTTTGTGGAGTTTAATGGTGGACAGCAAGGTCTGCTACACATTTCTGAGTTATCACATGAACCGGTAGGTGACAAAACATTACCGTTGATTTAACCATTACTTTTTCTAAGTGCCCTTTCAGCCTTTCTGATTTCTAGGTTTTGGATGTGGTTCTCTCTTATCGGTTTTTTGGCTCATATATATGGTTGCTCAGGGTCTTGGTCATTTATTTAAGTTTGAAGGATTGGTGAACTTGATGCTTTTTGTTTTGCTCTCAAATTGGATCGCTATTTAATAACTATAATTCACATTAAGCATGTATCTGGTATGATAATCAATTTTTGCATCAGTCAACATGAAAAAAATTCAGAAACTGATGAGAACACTTCAGAATACTTATCCATATTATGTTTAGGGTTTAGGCATGTTTTTAATGGACGGTTTATTTTACAAAGCTTTTGCGTCAATATGGAAGGCCACACCAACTTACATGTATCTTTCATCAGGTGTCTCGTGTTTCAGACGTGGTGTCTGTTGGCCAGCAAATTTCTTTGATGTGCATAGGACAAGATGTTCGTGGTAATATAAAATTATCTCGTAAAGCAACTTTACCCCGGCCTGAATCCGAGACAAAAAGTGTAGTTGAAGGATCTGCTCCTGTTACTAAAGAAAAACCTAATATTTGGGCATCACCTGAGAACTTGTCAAAAGGTGAACAGCTGGAGTCCACTCTCGAGGAGTTGGTGCCGAGCAAAATGGAGAATACTGAATCAAACCGATCCGCCTCTTTAATGCCATCAGTAGTAATTCGAAGTGCTGCCGAGTGTGACGAGGAGGAGAAGTCTGCTGGTTTGAGTAAGACTTCCAAAAGTGCTCCTAAACCAAAGGGCACGTTGAAAAAGGGTAGTAAACAGAAAAAGATCCAGTCTTCCGATAACATGCCTGATTTGTCTCTCAGTATTATGTTATCAGAATCCTTATCTCGAATGGGAGGGAATGAAGAATTTGCTTCTCAAGATGAAGGTGAGGCTACTCTGAGTGATCAGAATGACAAGGAAACTGGTGGTAAGACTCCAGTGACACCTCAAAAACTGAAGCTAGGAACAAAAGTTACTGCTAAGATTTATCAAATTCGAGCACGTGGTTTAGTTCTCGATTTGGGTGGTGGAATTCGTGGCATGTATAAGTTTGAGGTACGTGTCCTTTTTTCTGATACTGCTACTGCTTTTTTTAAGAAAAAGATCTTCTCTTTCCATGTACCACCCTTTTTTCAAGTATGACCTTTTATTATCATTTTTTGATTGGCTCAATTCTGATGTTCTATGTTACTTGGGTAGCGGTGTTTGACAAGCATGTGTCTAACACGAGAATATTCAATTTTTTCCAAGTTTTATTTATGTATTTAGAGAGTTTTTGGAGGGTCATTTCCCCATGCTTGTGTCTGAAAATATGTTGAATACAGGTGTTGGGACACTGGTACTTCAAGAAAAATAAAAAGTAGAAGCAACATAGCTAATGTTTTAAAACCATTCCATTTTCTTGATAGGTGCTCTATCAACTTACAGCTTAATTATTTATTTAGTTGACTTTGGCAAATCTAGATGATGATGTCCAATCATCGTACTAGTGGAATTTGTTGATCTGTTTTATCTCGGCACCCTGTGATCTCTGCTTTCTTTTAGATAT
>CM016622.1:82849313-82971438 GCA_005393395.2 Gossypium australe | reverse complement strand
AACTGCCGTAAGTCGACTTTGTGCTCATCATCGAGCACCTCAAGTGCCACGGGAATCGGTTGTCAGAAATCTAAATTGACGCAGAACCCGATCTGACTGGTGCATCTCCACGGTGACATATTTGATCAATGGGACCTTCATATGCCAAATGTTCTGATTTTGAAAGAACTCATCCGGAATTACTGCCTGAATGATGGATCCTCGTATGGTGTCCATTCAAACTATATTAATATGATAAAAATATTAGTTATATACTAAATACTAAATACTAAATACCAAATCTTAAATACTAAATACGAAATACGAAACGACTATTTTATTACGAAATATATTTTATTTAATACTTACTGTGCTTCCAACCGTTGCTCTAATAGAAGCCGTATATCTTCAGCGATGTAGGTATTCCAACATAACTCGCCGAATGGTTCCACCTAATTAATAAAATTTTTAGCATACAATTATATTTTAAATCTACGTAATAATTGTAAAATATAAATTTAAATTACCTCGTCATGAGTGGGAATGTATGGGTGGTCCACTCGAGGACGTAAAAATGGAAAGCGAAACCGTGCCCATGATTGCAGTAGTGATAGGCCAACCTCCGATTTTGCTTTATTTGGCCGCGTCGCCCCGCACATCTCTCGATACAATTTTGCTAGCACGGCAGACCCCCCAATTCAATTCACCGACTGCTCTAAAATCAACGAGTTTCAGCAGCCATCTCAGATGTACGAGGTTTCGTGACAAGTCCGGCATCAGATAGCCTCCAATCATCTCAAGAATGTATGCTCGAGCATACCGTATTCTTTCTATTTCGGTCGAATCATTATCCGGCTCTGAGAATGTCTCTCGTAGCCAGCCCATCTCGATCCGACCTCTGTAAATGTTATCCGGAATAGAACCCAAAGTCTCGTAGCATACAGCTCCCCAATCACCAGAAGTTGCGGACCCGGTGACTACGTACCCATCCACCGGCAATCCCAATTGCAAATGCACATCTTCTAGAGTGATAGTACACTTCCGCGTGGAAGATGGAAAGTGTGCGTCTCGGGTCTCCACCTCTCTATCAATGCACTAATTAGCTTCGGGTCCAATTTGCACCCCCGGCCTATCGTGGCCACGTGCCAAAAACCCACTTCCTGCAGGTAATTCTCGATCAACGGCGATGGCAGACCAGGCATATTGCGAATATAGCATTGCAACACCCGATCTACAGACTGTTTAAAAATTATAAAATAAAAATTAATTAAAATTGCATAAACCTAAAAAATATTAAATAGTATTGAAAAATTAAAATTATAACTTACCATTGTCATTTGATCGACGGGGATGTGTTTATTGTTGAGACGAATTAATTCTCCGGGCCATTGCTAATACGATAGAATATTTTTAAATTTTAAAAAAATAAATATTTCAAAAAACTTTTAAACAGGACTTTTTTGTAAAAATTAAAGGACAATTGTGAAATTTGAGAGGAACTTCAAAGGAATTTGAGAGAAATTTGAGAGGAATTTGAGAGAAAGTTAAGAGAATTTGAGAGAAAATTGAGTAAGGACCTTTGTGTGAAAAAAATGAAAGGGTGGGGAGTTTTATAGTTTTTTTTTACCATTGAAAGCAGGTAAAAAGCGTCCCGAGGGAGCGTTTTTGCCACATCAGCAAAGCGCGCCCTCAAGGACGCGATTTGTGCTGATGTGGCACAAAAGCTCCGTCGGGGATGCGTTTTCCTGCTGCATCCCCTTAAAACGCGCTGACGTGACGCGTTTTCGGGGGAAATGGCCCTTTCCGGTAAATAATTAAAAAACCAGTCCTGTTCCGTAAATTTTGCAACAAAAGGATATTTTTCTGGTATTTTGCCCGATATTTCTCTTAATTAACCAGTTTTTCTTAATTTTTACTCATACAAGAGGTGTTAGGTTATGATGTTATATATACGCAGATTGCATTGTTAAAGGAAGAGGTAGGTTACAATATATTGAAAACATTATTATTAGAAGGAAAATTTAAGAATTTCATCATTAAACAAACATGAAAAATATAAAAAGATGGATAATTATTTATTGTTTTAACTGGATTAGAATTAATCATGAGTCAGGTCACGCCGATGTAAAATTTTAGGTTTGATTTGAAAAATGAGCCTAAAATTTTACTTAAGTACAGTCTAAATAAAAAAAAAATGTTAAACCCGAGTCCAGCCTGACTCGCATTAAATTTTTTTTATACAAATAAATTTTAGAAAATATAATACACCAATACACTAAAAATTTTTCCAACAATTAAAAATACATTAAAAAAGTCTTTATATTTAAATAACATTAAAATAGTTACAACTTAAGAAATAAATGTCTCTAAAATAGTAGCAAAATTAATAATAAATAAGAGTATATAATATCCATACAATAACAACAAATAATATCAATACAATAGCAAAATTAAAAAAAAAAGTAACCAACAACAAAACAACAGCAAAGACAAAAAAATTTAGACCGAATTCGGGCTAAAAAATATTACTCGAAGCTCAACCTGTTTAGATAATAGATGTTTTTTTTTCAAGCCCATTTTAATTTTAAAAATAACCGATCCATTATCATCTAAACTTGAATGATTTGATCTGATATATATATTATACCATATATAGTAAGAGAAGCCAAAGTGCCAACAAATTAAATTGGCGGTGTTCCGAACTTTTGGGTCGCTTTTTTTCCCCTTTGTTCACACTTAGATCCTATGTATAGCTAATTGGCTATAGTCGATATGCTTTGATATGGAGATGTATCTATAAATATTTCATTTCGATGGCCGGTGAAAAGCGACAAAAAGGATAAAAAGCGGTAGTCCTATAAACTTAATCAAAAGAAACGACACTTCATTTCGTTCAAGATCCTGCTGGAAAAGTATAGCATAGAATCTTATATTTAACCTGAAATTTGGTTTGCCATGCAGTAAATTTTTTTCATTTATAAAATCTAGATACTAGATTTGTCACATGCATAACGATGAAGGGTAATTTTATATTAAAAATATATCTAAATATTTGTATTTGCGAATAACCTTTTGAGGCCTTTGTTGTTTGGGTTAATTTATTTGTTGGTTATTTGTCTGAATGGTTTTAGATAGATGATACATTTATTTGTAATTAGTATAAAAGCAACGAGTAGTGAGATTAGATATTGTAATATGAGACAAAAAATAAGTTAACACACCGTATTCCATCGGCCATCCAAATCCACCCCAAGTCTTTATTTATTTTCTTGGTCTGGGCCGTGAGATATTAGATATTAATAGTAATTTTTTTATTAGGTTGATATCAAGTTGGCTCCTACGTAAAACTCAACATAGGACCTTATTATATATATATGGTAGAATATAGCACTCATGATATGGGTGAAAAACACAATTATGTAACAAATATATATTTTTTAAATAATATAAAAATAAAGTTTTGGTTGAAATGATGAGTAAATAAAGTAAAGATGTAAAAATCATAGTTTCTTGAGTTCAAATTTTTTTATGTGTATTTGTTTTTCTGTTTTTTATTTAAAAGCTTTAAAGGGTAAAATACCCTCAAAATAATATAACTACTTTGTAAAGCAATGATATTTTAGTCATTACCCAATTGAATTAATTTTGACTAACTCATGATACTAACTCAGTTAAGAGTTTAATATATATTAGGAATTCTATCACACGTATTTAAATATAGAGATAGTTTTAAAATAATATACAATAAATAATGAAATATATGGTTTGAAACTAATTAATAATAATACATAGAATAATATGGTTTCACTTTCCACCGCATGCAAACTCAAATAATATAACTTATTAATTTTCTTGACTAAATTGATACTCAATTGACTCAATCAGAGCTTAAATAATAGTAAAGAATGGAGGGAAGAGAAAAGTTCATTTACTGCCATAATAAGGCAAAGCCGAACAATCAACACAACTAGCGCGGCTCAAACCTAGGCCACACCTGAGGTAATTAACACTCTTAACCATCAGACCATTACATGGGGTTCTATCGCTTTGTCTTTATACTATACTCATTTAACGATTTATTCATATTTCAATTGACATAATTTAATCTTCTAACTATTATTAATGTTATGTCTAAATCATTAAAAATTTGTGTTTAATAATTATTTTAATAAGCATAATTTCACTTTTTAGATCATATAAAAATTTAATATTTCAAGATTTTAAAAAATTTAAATCAATTAATTAACAATTTAACAAACTAAAGTATAATAATAATGGGAATTAAATTATATTAAATTATTTGAACTAAAGCATAATAATAATAAAGGTCACTAAATTATATAAAATTAAATTTGTATACAAGGGACAAAAATCATAACATAAACCGTGTGGTATATAGTTTATGAAGCAATGGGTAGCTGTAACTGTTGAGGATTGGCCAAGTTGTGTGTGCCTATGGAAGGCTGTTGGCTTCAAGAACATGGTACAGAAACCAGTCACCAGTCATTATAATAAACTATTTTTAAGCTAACAAACAGCCATAACTTATAATTGATGGCCATTTTCAGTCCCCCCCCCCCCCCGGGGAAGGGACGAAATCAAGTGCATGTCCAAATTAAGACCACAATATTTTAGCTGGACTATATTTAACCATAAGGCTAGTATTTATGTTATATCATCTAAATATGGGGTATAAGATATGACTTTTTAAATATATAATTTTTAAAATAGTTTTGAGTGCTAGATATAGTAGTATCTAATAATAGATGCTTACATTATTGGTTTGGCTTCCGATATATATATATATATATATGAAATATGTTTTTGGTAATTGCTTATAATTGATAAATTGAGTTTTCGGAAATTTGATATAATATGGGAAAAAGAAAAGAAAAAAAATGATACCCGTCATCGGCAGTGAAGATTTCAGCCTTCGTATCAATAGAATATTATGACGGATTAACAATCGATTCTGTCACAACTCAACTATGATAAGAAAATCAACCTTCAATGATTCAAATGGCGGATAGAATGGATAAAAAAGCCAAACATTCACCAAACTGTAGAAGATGACAGCAAACTGAAATGGATAATAAGATTATATGATTTATAATGATATCAAGGTGGTTAAGCTCAATGACCAAGGAAACCAAAGTGGAACGCTTGGAAACCTTGTCAAGGCATACTCTTAGGAACTTTATGAAGAAATTACTACATAAAATTTACTATTTATACAACTTACATAGAATCTTTGGATAAATATGGCAGAAAAAACAGCAGCATCAAATGTTATATACATATAGGAAGATGATTTTCACACAAGGTAATAAGATACTAAGAATAACATTCATCAGGGTAAGGGCATATCAAAAAATACCAAGATATGTAACATGGTCCCTCATCAAAATCCCATATATAACAAAGAAAACCCTAAAGCCACCTAATAATTTTGGCACATACAAAATCATATATGATACAGTATACATTACATTACAAAGCACGCCATCTTACATGTTTCCACCACTTGATCTCTCATTGTCTTCATCAGAAGGGTCATTCCACTGATAAGGACAATAAAACCAGAACTCTGGCCAGCTGCCGACGGTGGCGGTGGCGGCGGAGGTCGCAGTGGTGGCATTTCGTTGTAGGCATATCGGAATAAATTAGCATTGGTAGCATCCAATTCCCTTTGGAGTGTAATAACCTGCCTTTGCAGCACTGAAATGGCTCCAACGCAGCCATAAACGGGATCTTTAAGTCTTGCCTCAGCTTCATAAGCAAGTGAGTTCACTGCATCTTCCCTTTGAAAAGCTGGGACTTCATTGAGCATTTGCTAACATTGCTTGCACCAAATATCTTGTGAACATTGGCGAATTTTTGGGGCTCCTCTGGTGGGAAATATGGTGCAAAAATGCAATCTGGCATACATTTTCTCCTCAAAAACTTGCAGGCTGCACATGGGGAACTCGAATAGCTTGATGAAGACATCTTCACTGCAACAAAGAATTGCGTAATCCAAATCAAGCATTATAATTTCTCCCTTTGAAGTCGTGTTTATATAGGTTTAATATTTGATGTATTGATTTTATACATTATCATTGAGCTAATGAAATTTAATATAAATAGTATAAATTGAGTAGTTAGAAGCAGATTATAATTTTTTTTTTACTTTTCAAGTATATATTTTATATATTGAATTTCAATTAATTTATCTATGTATTTCACTCTTATCATTTATATAAAATTAAATTCAAATACAAAATTTCAAATCCATATTCTCAAACCCATCTTATTTCCAAACAAGTTTTAGCTTTTTCTGACCTACCAAGCAAATTATATATATATATACTTACATATTATATATGTGTGTGTTTTTATTTGTTGTTTACGAAATAGATCAAAATATCTTTTGGGGTGAAAATAGGTTAAGGGATCAAAGAGATTTGATATGAAATTGCTTAAAGAAAAACAATACTCTTTTGCTGCCATCTTATTTTCCAACAAGTTTAGCTTTTTTTCTGACATGCCAAGCAGCTTTCCTTGAATTTATTAAATATACTAATGTCAGAAATCTATTTCATCTTAAATTGTATAAAGAAAAAAAAAAGTCAGCAAGAAAAATGAAAACATGTACCATTACATTAACATGCACTCACAGAGACTCTAGGATTACAACATAAATTGAAACCCTTAGATCCTTAAGGACCACAAAAAATTAAAAATCCCAAGATTCCAATATAGTAGATATATATAAATTTGTCTTCAAATTCTTTGTGGGAAAAGCATATGATCAGCCTTATAGTAAAAAGGACTGTATATGTATATATATATGGAAAGGTTTACCTCTTTTTTCTCTTTGAGTAGGCTGTTTGAAAATTTGTGACTTTGTGTCAATGAAAAAAAGACTATAAGATGTAAGATGAAAGAAAAGAGGGGATTAAATTCCCTTTATTAGGGTTTAAAATTGAATGTTTATAAGAGGAAACCCTAATTTGCAGAGGGGTGGGTGGGAGAAGCTGAGTTAAGTAAAGATGGGAGAATAAAGTGAGGCAAAGAGCATTTTCTCACTGAGAAAGAAAAGGGACAATGGAAACAATATAAAAAGCAAAAGATACAATTGGGGGTAATAAATAAGGGCTACAAAAGGATGACTATGACACTGCACATATAGGGTTAGTTATAGATACCTATGCTACTATATTTTTTTAAAAGTTCGCTGCTATATTCTTTTAAAAGTTGTTTTTATTTTTGTTCTTTTTGAAATATCGTTTGTTTTTCCTTCATATACCAATTTTAAATATAAATATTATAAAAAAATTAAAAACTTGAAACAAGGCCGATGACATACAATCAATTTGCTAAATGTCTACTAATCATCCAATCATTTATATATACTTAATTCAGGACCAATATAATATATATATATATACACTTAATCAACCGCATGCTCCTAGTGGGGTTGTTTTAGACTGATTTTACTTCAATTCAAGACTCGGTCTACCTGAAGCTACTATTTTCAGTCTCCATTAGTGTAGATTATATATATAATTTAAATTAAATTAAAAAATTATGTAAAACAATAAATCTTAATTTATAACTTGAGTTTTATCTAAAAGACAATAATTGTTCTTTTAACTATATGCCAATGTGTATCACTATTAATGTATAAATTTACGCACTTAAATATATTAAATAGAAACTATATATATATGGTACATAGGGATACTGTTTTAGTTTTACGCACTACAACATAAAATTACCTTTACACACTACATTAACATTTTATGGGATTAATATTGATGTGTAGTGAAATTAATTAAAATTTTGACTAAAATGTTTTTATCAATTAATAGTATAGTTACGGTGAGTAAAGTTATTGTTCACACAAAGACTAAAAGTACTAGTAATTACCATATTTCTACTATTTAACCGAATAATTCGAATAATTGATTAAAAACTAAAATTAGCTAAATTAATTAACTCACGAACACGACAAAAAAAAAACAAAAAAATAATTGATTAACAACCAAGAAGCAAAACAATACACAGAAAAGAATTTGCATAGATTTCATCTGTCACTATCAATCTAAATTACACAATTTATTTTACTTAGCACATTAATCCGTAGAAATCTCTAAATTATGATAATATTTCTTTCGAGCATAAGCAATTGACTCTAGGTTGATTAATTGAAATTTATTTCTAATTAAAACCCCTATTATCGCATTAACTCGTGCTATAGATTCCCCTATTAAATTTGACCCTAATCCAGTAGATTTATATCATCCTATTTCCAAGATTGCATACAACACCACTCAATTACCAAAGATCTAATCTTACACAGGGTCTATTTAACTACAGATTTAAGCACATCAAACATGGATTAATAATCTAGAAATATCAAACCAAGAATTAAGCACACATAATTGAGAATAAGAAACTAAGTATTTATTGCGTAAAATAAAAGCCAAACGGCAGAACCCATCATAGTGTTCATCCCCTAGGTATTTAGAAAATTAGTTCATGCTTGAAAATAAAAATATTCAAGACACAATATAACCGAAAGAAACAAAGAAACTCGTGATAACTTCTTAAGAAATCAACTGGGAATCTTCAATCTTGACGAAAATCTACTTCAAAGTTGGTTTCAATGGTGCTTTTTGAGTTTTTTTCTTAAATATTCTTTGATGGCTTCCTTCTATTTTCTTATTGTTGTCATATATACATTTTAGAATGCCTGAAAAACCTAAAAATCGCAATTTTCCACAGTGAAGTACACAATCCTGTGAAAACGACATGGCCTACCACACACTCGTGTGGGTCACACAACCATGTGGAATGGTTTAGCCTGTGTGGCTCCTACAACTTGCTCTAACGCTCTAGTTTTCACTCATTTTTCACTCTTTTTTCTCCCAAATGCTCTATTAAGCATTGAAACATGAATTTAAAGGATTAGAAGCATAAAATTCACAATTGACATCTAATAATCACCCAAAAATGCATTAAGAATGAGGTTAAAACATGTTACTTTTACCTCTTATCAAATATCCCCACACTTAAGCATTTACTTGTCCTCAATCAAAATTCTCAACCCACATTCAAGTTAATTTCCCTTAATTTATTGCTTTCACCAGTAATGTTTTAGGATAATCTATAGATAATCATGCATTGAAAATTTGAACAAAAATGACACTAAAGAACACAAGCAATCCAAGCAGAAATTTTTAAGGCATAAAAATATAGACGTCTCTCCTATCTCACTAATTACTTGAAATTCAAACTCAACAATAATTAATACCCTCACTAAGATTCACTCAAATACTAAAGGTGTTTAAAGTTCAAGTAATGTGCATTCAATAGTCGAACAAGAAATGCTATTACCATAGGCTTGCTTGAAAATCAAATCTCCACCACTATAGAAATGAGATGATACACCAATCAAGAGATTTTTACAAAGGTTGTAATGGAGCTTAGGGTAAGAGTGCAGAAATGGTCATAAAAGTTGGTTATAATCGAGAATTGAGTTAATAAGTTACCAAACCATAATAAAAAAAAAAGCAGTCGTTGAATCGCAAGAATTTACAACAAGAAGAAAAAGAGTTGATATGAGCTTTTATACAAAATACGAGACTGATGATTCAAGCTCAATAAAAAAAATCACTTTTATTTCCATTTTTTAAGAATAAAGTAAAATTCAACAATATAATAGATAAAATAGTCAAACAACTAACCAAATTGAATTTTGATAAAATGGGAGTCAATAAAACGAATTTTACAACATAAATGTTGTTTACGAGTTAACATGAAATAGTTTATCATGTTTGACTCTCTCGTGTCTTAAAGTATAAATCACACAATGCACAAAAATCCACAAATTAATCCCAAACAAAATCAATAAAGATTCCAAATTTAAAAAAAATAACTTTAATGTAAGGTTTGAGAAAATTACTTAAACACAGCAACAATTCATGTGCTATATCACATAAATATATAAAATCCTCCCCACACTTAAGATGTACATTGCCCTCAATGTACAAACAGATAGAAACACAATAAGCAAAATATCATGAGGGAGGAAAAGAACTAAAACTGTCATGAATTTGGATGATTTTGTCGTAATAGTGAAATCCGGAATCGTATGAGATCCTAATTAAGTACATGGTTTCGAGTACACTAATAAGAAGACAAAAAAAAAAGATAACAAAATAGAAAAATAGTCGAAAAAGCCATAACAATAAATTGTATAATAAAATAAAACAAAACATATAAGTCTGACTAAATAAAATAAAAATAAATAAAAATAAAAATAAAGTACAATTAAAAATTTAAAAAATATATAAAACTAAATGGACTCAAGGATCGGTATCATATGGAAGTCAGAATTGCGAGGCGTAGGTACAATAGGGGGATCGGGTGAAGAAATATGAAGGTGCTGGAACATCTGTTGTAGATAGGCCTCGATGCGATCTTGCTGGCGTTGAAACTGGCCAAAGTGCTTCAAATGTAGCTACTCAAGGCGGTTGATTCGATCGAAGTGCTGCTACTATGTGCGAAAGATGTCTTTAAACGTGACTGAATGTGTAGCAATGGAGTGACTTGAAAGAGGTGAGGATCAAGCTGGGTCTGCAGCTCGAGGTTGGTCATCATAGGAGCTTCTCATGGTCGTCTTGAGGATCCAGAAGAAATAGTGTATACCGATGTGGACCCGCTCTATGTTGGCACTGAATTATCCTCATATGGTTCATAATAGATAACCCTTACAAGACCATCTGTCCGACTAGAGTGAAGGATGAAATCTGCTCCAGAGTGTCGAGAAGCCTACAGTACCTCGCAAAACGAGTCACGTAAGGACCCATATAGATAGGGTCATTCCTGTTTCGATCGAACTGCTAGCGACAACAGTGAGCCACTAAGTAAGCGACATCGATCGAGTGGCACGTGTCTATACTCCATAGAAAATAGGTGTTTGAAGTGCTGATGACCCTGTGCTCTCCTTCTGACCAGTCTATGTGTGGGCCAGAATGACATGAGTATAGCATAATACCAGAGGTAAGCATGTTACCTTTGACTGACTCGGGTTATACTATGACTCAGTCTTGGTAATGTTTATCCAACAAAGTGGGGTCAGTCGATGGATGTGCCTAGAAAGTGTTGGGAACATAGAGGTACCGAGATGCTCAAGTAACGCGTTGTACCCCCAAGTTGGAAGGAAATAGTGCGAGGCTTATCCCATAGTGAAATTGTCGGTTGGAGGAAGAAAGTCAAGCAGAACTCTAATGTGATTTTAGCATATATGGGCCAATAATAGCAAAGAATCAATCCCACAGTGTCGTGCCAATCAGTAATCAAACCCTGACAACTAAAGGGACTGCCTATAGAGCCTCTCAATCAATGCAACGACCCAAACCAAGGGTCACTTCATAAGATGTTGATATTGGTCCTCATGTGGACTTAGACTAAATTGGAGACATGGGTATCTCGTGACTGTGGTTGGGGCCGAGGACAAAAATGTAACCTGGCGTCTTCCGCTTTTTAGAGGTGGGGATAGCAGCCTTGGTTTTTCCTCTCGTCTTTGTCTTAATATACCTAGAAAAATAGGTAACAACGAGATATATCAGCATCAATACAAATTAATGTAGTATATGAACAAATTGAAATGTGAGACACAATTGACCAAGTTCAATCTACCGTACAGCGAAAATTGACTCACTACATAAGACCTAAATAATTTAAAAGAAAATAAATTTTTTAATACTATTGTAATCCAAATGAGTAGAATAAAAATAGGCATACCAATATGATTAATACTAATACTAATACTAATACTAATACTAATACTAATACTAATACTAATACTAATACTAATACTAATACTAATACTAATACTAATACTAATACTAATACTAATACTAATACTAATAAAAAGGTAATAATATTAGTAATAATAATAAAAATATAATAATAAATAAAAAAATAAACAAAAAGGGCGGTTGGTTGGGTAGGTACCGGCGGCCGCATGGAGGAAAAGATCAGCGATGGCGTGAGGGGAAAATAGGGGGATGATCGGCAAGGAACGATAGGGCTATGACTAACAGTGGCATGAGGAAAGAAATGGAGGAGGGGAAGGGGATGTTCACGGTTGTGAGTGGGGGAGGGAAGAAGAAGGGGTGTGGAGAAAACAATGGTTCGTGAATGGGAAAGGAGATGAGGGAAGGGCGATGTGAAGGGGACAACAGTATGTACGTGATGGAGGATGAAGGGAGGAGTCGATTGTGAGGAATAAACAGTGGCGATAAGGGCTTGAAGGTGTTTGAGGCACAAAGTCAGGGAAAAGAGAGGGTGATAACGATGTCAAGAGGAATTGGCAGCTGGGGTGCTTGAACGGCAGTATAGAGGGATAAGGGCTTTGTGAAACATAATGAACAAGACAAAAGAAAAAATAAACAAAACCCAAGATTTTAAAAAGGGTACACTACCATGTGCTAGGCCATGTAGGCCACACGGCCTTGTGGTCTATAAAAAAACTTCTAAAAATTGCTCCAACGTTCACACGGCCTTAGACATGCCCGTGTGTCTAGACCATATGTCCCACACGACTGTGTCGATAGGCCATGTGAAGCCACTCAGATCAGATCGTGTATGTTAAAAGAAAATTGAAAAATTGGGTCTAGTATTTATACAGTCCATGACACGCTCATGTGTACCACATAGCCGTGTCAAAAGGCCGTATAACTTCATTTAGGCCATGTGGGTTAATTGTTCATTTCTCCCACGACCGTGTCGAGGGGTGTGTGAGTCACATGGCTGTGTGTTCTACCCTAAACCGTGTGGCACCTTTTTTTGTTTTGAATTAATAAAAACAAAAGTTAGGTAAATAGAAAAAAAAAACTAAGCATGCAACAAAATTAAATGAAATAATTAAAAAAAAAACTCAGGTTGTCTCTTGAAAAGCGCTTATTTAGAGTCCAAGCTCGATTTCCCCTTTCAAGCTCACGGTTAATTCAGATTTTGGAGTCGGAGCTTCTGTAACACCCCAAACCCGGCCCATGCATTTCGACCGGATCTGGCATGTCACGATTTGTACTTTGAAAACTTTTTCCTTGTTGGTTTTGGAAGTCGTAAATTAAATAGACATTATTTAAGAAAATAAGCGGCATTTTAAAAATAAAACCTTGTATTAAGTATATTTAAACCTTTGACATAATCTCATAAGTTGCAGAACATTAAAACTACTTAATTGGATAAACTTATGGGGCCTTATTACATTGATAATTCCAAAGTAAAAATAAAATAAAAGAAAACTTTAAAGAAATCCCAAAATAATAATTTGTAGAAATAAAGCTTGATGGCCCCTCGAGTCCGTCTCGGCTCCCATGTCCACGATCTACTGCTCATCTGGAGAGTAGAGAAAAGGAAAGCGTGAGTCACCAAGACTCAGTGTATAAATCTCAAAACACACAACGACCTGAGCCCACAAACACATTATGGGCCCTGGCCCATACATAAAGGTATCAATCATAATCACATGATAAACAATAAATAATGAAAAACCCAACCCATCCTAGGTTTCCATCCTCTACACACTATCCCGTACCAACCATCATACATTGGGGATTTCTACAATCAACCCTCCATCCGCTACACACCATATCGACAACTGTGCTGCCTGTTATAAAGACCGATCACTATGTGACCTATGTGGCAAAGCCACCGATTGCTGTGCGACCTTCTTCCCCTTCATCATGTCATCATTCCCACCCCATGCATACATACATAAAGAGAACATCATACAGACATATATACTTTTCGATACACATAGGGAGTTCTATGTTTACATACCTGGCATCTTTGCCTAACCCTTTTAGGGTTCCATTCGACTGTCTAGACAGCCTCATTCTGGCTTTTTAGCCGATAACATATATAAATAAACATATATACAGGTTTATTAGTAGTGTGTTAGAGATCTACACACCTGATTACCGATAAAACAATGTTTTCTATGTCGACGCTATCCTTAGTCGACACAACAGCTATCTCGAACGGCAGATACTGCTCGTTTCTTAAACTTAGGGATTTTCTCCTTTGCCTGATCCATATTTAATTCCATCAAAAGTCCTTATCAGAACTACTATCACAATATTTAATTGTTAATCCTCATTATAACATTAAGATCTTGTATATAATGATGAAATCTAATAGAAATCTAGGAAAATCTACTTACCTTAAAAATCTCGAAAGTGGAGACTAGCTATTTTCGGCTTTTAGATCTAATTGACCAAGCTTCCTTCAAATCCCGAATTGCCGCCCATCATAAAACCATTAAACTATTAGCTTTTGGCTTTTGCCTTTCAAAAACCGGGAATAGATCATGAGAACTAATCAAAAATCGACACTTACCTTAGCATAGGAGATTCGGCTAGCACTAGAGAGAGGATTCGGCAATGCCAATGGAAGATTTAAATGCTGGAAGTATAGAACTAATTCTCAAATAGGATTAATAGAAGAAAAGACTATGGATGCTTCGGCTTTTTAGAGAAATCGGCACAATGAGGAAAATTGGAGAGGGAGAGGTTAGGGAATTTCAGCACAATGGGAAAGGAATTTAGGGTTTTCAGTGTCAGAATCAAGGAGCTAGCCCCCCTATTTATAGATATTTCGGCACCTACTGCTAAAAACCAAAAACACCCTTAAAATTCAAGCTAAAAGAGAGGAGAAATTCGGCACCCTCTTTGCCATGCAGTAGCCGAATTTTACACTCCTCTAGGTGGTGGATTTTCGGCCAATACTTCCCTTGAAGATAAGCTCCTAACTTTTCTCCTTTTTATCTATGATATTATCACTTATAAAATCCACATATATCTTCCTATTTTTAAGCCTTGTAGCCGTCCACCTCATCAAGTCTTAATGCCGAAATTTAACTCACTTAAATTAAAAAGATTTGGGCTTCATTAAACTTAAATTTTGGGCCATTAAATCCCTTGTTGTGGTGTCACCCTTGCTCACATTTAATTGCCGAAAATGGCCCAAAAACATGGGCTCCTTGCGACCCAAAACTTGTTCCTTTTTAATTGTTAATGATGCCACCTTAAAATAATTTAATATGGGCCTTTGCCTAATTCTAAGCCCAAATTTAGACCCCTATCACTTAAATTAACCTATTAAACTTATTCCTATACTAAACGCATAGACCCATTAATTCAGGATGTTACAGCTTCTCTCTCTCGTTATCAATATCACCACCAAGATAAAGTTTGAGTTGATAACTGTTTACCTTGAATGTGCCGTAATCGGGGTGTGTTACCCCAATGGTTTCATATGGGAATAAGTTTTGTACCACAAACCATCTTGACTTAAGCTTTTTAAGGAACATTCATGTATCTAAATTGTCCAGTAGCACTTTGTCTCCAACTTTGAATTGATTCATCCTTTTTAAATGCACACCATGGCATTACTTTGTTAATTTTTTTTGTACATTTTTGGGTTCTTATCAGCCTTTAGTCACCATTCATCTAATTCATCGAGCTGTACCATTCTTTCTTCACTTGTCCCTTGATTTCTTTCACCTTGAACATGATACGGTCTAACACGTTTTCATGTGTGATTTCTTGCAAAGAACATTGAGCCGCATGATTATTAACATCAACAAAATAACTAGTATCATCTTGGCCACTAGAAACTATTACAACATCACGTTCTTGAAGAGTAACCTTTTCATCACCTACCCTCAACACAAGTTCACCATTACCCACATCAATAATAGTTCTAGAGTGGCTAAAAAGGGTCAACCTAATATCATGGGATCATGGGTACCTCAATATCCTCCTCCATGTCTAATATAACGAAATCAACAGGGAATATGAATTTATCAACTTTAACAAGTACATCATCAAAAATACCCCTTAAGATACTTAATTGATCTGTTAACTAATTGAATACTCATCCTAGTGGGTTTTGGTTCCTCAAGACCCATTTGTTTGAACATTTTATAAGACATTAGATTTATACTAGCACCCAAATCAGCCAAAGTTTTTTTCTACATTTAAGCTACCTATAAAACAAGGAATAGTAAAACTCCTAGGATCTTTAAGCTTGACGGGTAGTTTGTTTTGGAGAATGGCTGAACACTCCTCATTAAGCTCCACAATGGATAGTTTGTCTAACTTCATTTTATTTGTTAACAACTCATTTAAAAATTTTGTATACTTGGGCATCTACGAGAAGGTTTCAACACAAGGTAAGTTAATATGTAAATTTTTCAAAAGTTCAAGAAATTTACCATATTTTTCATTAATGCGATCTTTCTTCAACTTTGTCAAATATAGAATTGGTGGTTTGTATTCACTGACCATCGGCTTATGTTTTTTCTTACATTCCTCAACCCGATCATTTTTCTCAACAACTTCTAAATTTAGCTTCCTTTTAGGCTCAACTAACACCTTTCCACTTCATACAGTGATTGCGTAGACTTGCTCATTTGGGTTTATTTTAGTGTTACTAGGTAAACTGCCTTGTTGTCTTTCCGAAACCAATTTAGCAACCTGACTAATCGAATTCTCGAGGCCCTGAATAGATGCCTTCTAATTCCTCAAAGTTGTTTCAGTGTTCTAAAATCGAGTTTCTGACACTAAAATAAATTTAGTCAACATCTTTTCAAAATGAAGCTTCTTTTCTTGCTGATAAGGTTGCTGAAAACCCAGAGGGGGTTGTGACCTTTGATTTCCTTGACCACCCCGAGAAAAATTCTGATGACTCCTCTATCCTGAATTGTAATTATTGTTGTGGGGTTATTCTAAGGTATATAATTATTACCCATAAAGTTGACTTGCTCATGCTCCATGTTAGACTTGACTTGCTCATGCTCCACGTTAGACTTGAAGGGAAAACATTTTAGATTGATCATTCCCGCTCCAATCGCATCACATTGCATTATCAGATTCACTTGTTTACTGCAACTCAAATCATCAATCTTTTTACTTAGAGCTTCAACCTAACTTGTTAACATAGCAACTACATCTATATTGAAAACACCAACTACCTTAGTAGGCTTTCTTCTCATAACTTGCCACTGATAGTTATTCAGTGTCATCTCCTCAATAAATTCTTGGGCTGCCTCAGGTGTCTTATTATTTAGTGTTGCACCAGTTCCAACATCAATTATCTGCCAAGTCGAGGGATTCAAACCGTTGTAAAATGTTTAGACTTAAAGCCAAAAAGGTAATCACCTTCTTAAAAGATCCTTAAATCTCTCCCATGAGTCCTACAATGTCCCAAGCTCAAATTGAGCAAAAGAAGAAATGTCATTCCTCAACTTAGTTGTTTTGACTGGTGGAAAATACTTCAATAAAAACTTCTCAATCATCTCAGCCCAAGTAATGATGGAACACCATAAAAGTGAATCCAACCACTTTTTTGCCTTGTTCCTTAAAGAGAATGGGAACAATCATATGCGTATAACATCATCAGTAACACTATTGATCTTGAATTTGTCGCAAATCTCTAGAAAGTTAGCTACATGAGCATCCAGATCTTCATCTTGCACCCCATCAAACTAAATATACTACTGCACCATCTAAATTCTGTTCAGCTTAATCTCAAAATTATTCGCAGTAATATTCGGTCTGACAATACTCGATTCAACCCCAATCAGAGTAGACTTATCATAGTCATACATAGTCTAAAGAGCAGGACGTGCAGTAAGTTGCGGATTAATAGGATTATTATCCATCTCCACAATAATGTCTTTTTGCTCTTGATCGTCTATTAAAATTTGTTGACCTTACCTTGCTTCTCTAACATCTCTCTGATTTTTGCGAGTAGTATTTTTGATCTCACTATAAAAAAACTAATAGGTCCAATGAGTTGCCTCTAGTCATAAACCAAAAGAACCTGCAAGAATCAAACAAAAGAAAATTAGAATGTAACAATAGATTTAAAACAAAAAAAATTAAAATAAAATAAAATAAAAATGGCTAAATTAATAGAAATAAAGTTTTCCTAATACTGTAGTTCCCGGTAACAGCGCCAAAAAATTGATGCGTCGCGAAACAAACTAAAAATTTGACTAAGGCAAGTGCACTTATCAATTAATAGTATAGCTATAGTGAGCAAATATATCGTTTCCATGAAGACAGTACCAGTAATTATCGTTTTTCTACTATTTAACCGAATAATTCGAGTGATTGATTGAACTAAATTAACTAACGAACACGAAAAATAACAAAACATAAAAATAATCAATTAACAACCAAGAAGCGAAACAATACCCAAGAAATAATTCGCCTAGATTTAATCTGTCACTATCAATCTAAATTACGCAATTTCTTTTACTTAGCACATTGATTTGTTAAAATCCTTAAATTATGCTAATATCTCTTTTGAGCATAAGAGCAACTGACTTTAAGTTGATTAATTAAAATTTCTTTCTAATTAAAACCCTTATTTTCACAATAACTCAGTGCTATCTCAGAAAAACATCTAAAAGCGAATATAGAACAAAGCAGCAGCAAAAAAAAAAAAAAAAAAAAAGATACCACCATGCTATCTCAGTCTCGGCTCTAACTAGTGCTACAACCATACCGTTCGTCTCTGTACAACCACCACCACTAAAACACACAACTGCAGTCAAACCCTGTTAATATCAGAAAGTAACATAAAAATAAAATTTAATTATGTTTTTATCTTTTTCAAATTTTTATTTTAAGGATTCAATTATAAAATGCACCTTTGGATCTGTGAAAGTCTAATAAGTATATAGTGATTGTCTAACTTTAATAAGTCTTTTTTTTTTTTTTTAAGAGACATGCATAGGTCTGGTGCGCATGCAAAAAGCACATTTTTCTTTCTTTTTTATTGATAAAAGGTTTTTTATTTAAATTTAATTAATTTAAGTTATAACCTACTCAACTCATGAACAAATTAAAATGTAAGCAATGATAGAAAAATTAACGCACAATAATCTAAGTGATATATAGATATGATCATGATGATTATATTGCACCACATTGTATATTATCTCTACTTTTTTTATATACAATATTCCTTTCTTTTATCATAATATATGCAATGATTGCTTGGGGGTCATGAAGAAAAAGAAAGATTTGGGATCAGACCAAAGTAATGGGCATTTATATTTTCTAAAGAGGAAAAGTTTTGGAGTGTTGAGGAATATTAGTTCCATTGAGATTAATGTAGTAATAATTGTTTTTTTTTGAAAAAATCTTATTATAAATATAATACATTTATAAGTATAAATATATTTGATCATTATAATATAGAATTAAATTAATATAAAATAAGATAGTTAAAGGATTGAAAAAAATCGTATAAAATCTACACATGATACACGTACGATAAAATTGAAATCCCACGTATTATAATTACGTGATATTATGTTTTAATAGGTTTATATTGCTAAGGAAAAAGAAGACTTGATTCATTGATTCTTGACTCAAATGGAGAAAAAGTTGTGATTTGAACGAAGGAGAATAATTTTAAGTTGGAATGATTAGAGGAGTTCAATTTTATTGGCTTAAAGATGTGCATTTTGTTAGAATACTATATTTTAATGTTGTCTATTATTTATAGATTTTTTAATACATTTTATAATTTTTTATGTCGTTTATTTCCTTTTTACTATTTATGTTTAAGTCTATAACCTATTTCTATAATGTTGTCTCCGAAATTCAAATATGTATCTTCCTTTTAAGAATCTAATGTACCTTATCATTGTATCTAATATTTAATAAGTAAAAATCTTCTTTTATAAAAATTACATGTATTACTGATATTGAGCCTTCCCATGAGAATGCAACGTACCTTATCAATGTAATGTCCTCTCTCAATAATATTATCTCGTCCCTCTCTTTAAAAAAAGGTAAAATTTCCTTTTCCTTTTCTGATATTTCTTTCTTTAGATTACGTCAAATTTCTTTCTTTAAATTAGGCCAAAAGTCCAGGCAAGCCCATGAAAATTAGTGACATTAAAGATGAAACCTTACTTCCAACAACATTCCCACCATCAATATCCCAAACTAAGGTTTATGCATTTAGTGAGAGAAATATATAACTAAAGAGAAAAATCTATAATCAAGGTGAGAAAACAAGTTTACATAATCTCGATCTTTGATATTTAAGATTTTAGTATGAGAAAATTGTTTGAGCATATTGTAATGATTTTTATATGTATGTATGTATGTATGTATGTTTTGTTTTTTTGGTTGAGAAAGGGAGATTAGCGGGGAAAGAAAGCTTTAAGCTATGGAAGGAGTTGACTCAAGTGTTGAGAATCAGCAGGTAGCTTTGTTTTGATGTCTGCTATCCAAAAGGACCTTGAATTTTCTTTACTTTGATAAGATAGTTTTGGAATTTGATATAATTGGTGAAATAAAATGTATAGTGACTATGTATATTACAAATGTGATTATGAGCATTGATATAGAAAAACCATGTATAACACACCAAAATTTCCAATAAGACAAATGACATTCACTACACCAAAACAGACTTTTAGCGGCGTTTTTAGTGGCGTTTTAAAGGAAAACGCCGCTAATATTAGACATTAGCGGCGTTTGAAGGAAAACGCCGCAAAAAAATGAGCAATAGCGTCGTTTATTTTGAAAACGCCGCTAAAAAGGATAAATAGCGGCGTTTTTTAGTAAAACGCCGCTAAAAGTCTGAGCTTTCGCGGCGCTTTTGAAAAACGCCGCTAAAAGTCTGAGCTTTAGCGGCGCTTCTGGAAAAACGCCGCTAAAAGTCTGAGCTTTAGCGGCGCTTCTGGAAAAACGCCGCTAAAAGTCTGAGTATATATTGATTTTAATATATTAAATTAATTATCATTATAGTTTAGGGTTTATGATTTAGCATATAAAATTTAGGGTGTAAGGTTTAGGAGTTACTATTTTAAATGTTTAGGGATTATGCATGGTGTATAGTTTATGGTTTAAAGTTTAGGGTTTCATGGGTTTAAAGGTTATGGGTTAGGGGTTAATGGTTAGGGGTTAGGGGTTTATGTTGTATGATCATTTAGGGTTTATGAGATATAAGATAGAGGTTTAAGGTTTAGAGTAATTAGTCTCTTTTAATTTATATATTAAATAATTTATTACATAATTGTAAAATAGATATATTAATTTTAATATATTAAATTAATTATCATTATAGTTTAGGGTTTATGGTTTAGTATATATAATTTAAGGTGTAAGGTTTAAGAGTTTCTATTTTAAATGTTTAGGGATTATGGTGTATAGTTTGTGGGTTAAAGTTTAGGGTTTCATGGGTTTAAGGGTTAAGGGTTAGGGGTTAGGGGTTAGGGGTTAGGGGTTAGGGGTTTATGTTGTATGATTTAGGGATTATGAGATATAGGATAGGGGTTTAGGGTTTAGAGTAATTAATCTCTTTTAATTTATATATTAAATAATTTCTTGCATAATTGTAAAATATATTAGTAGTATAAAAAATCAATAATACATATTAGTAGTATAAAAAATATTTTATTCTTGAAATAGTAAATTAAAATGATTATAATAAATAGAGATGTCAAAAGTATGTAAATTAATTTAATTAATGTATGTAAATTAATTATAATTAACTGTAACAGAAAGAATTTTATTATGAAAATAATAACAATAAGATTAATTTTAAAAAAAAGTCCTTATAATTGTAATAATTTAAAAGTTATTTTATTCAAAAAAAATTTAAAATATATATTATTTTTTCAAAATTATTGAAAAATTTTAATATTATTTTAATACCAGTTCAATTTAAAAAATTACTAAATAATATTATTTTAATATGCAAGGTATTTAGCGGCGTTTTTGAGCAAAAACGCCGCAAAAAGCTAACTAAAAAACGACGCCGTTTATCTTTGTATTAGCGGCGCTAGAGAAAAAAACGCTGCAAAATAGGATTAATAGTGGCGTTTGTTTTTTCAAAACGCCGCAAAAAGAAATAAAATTGAATTGAAACGGCGCGTTTTTATTTTCTCAATTTTCTCAAATTTTGGCTAAGTCTTCTTTTCTTCTTCCCAGCAGATATCTCCTTCTGCCTAGGTCTTCATCCCCTTTCCCAACTGGTAATCCCCCCTTTCTTTCTTCCCTCCTTTCTCAATTTTAATGCTTTGTGTTTTTCTTAAGTGGTTTTATAACTTAAGTTTTGGGTTTTAATGAACTTAGATTCAAAACTTTTTAATTCGAAAATCTGAAAAATTTGAAGGATGCATTGTTAGATTCGAAACTTTTTGGGTATTTTTTTTAATTCGTCTTGATATGGTGTGCTTGACCATATTTGCTTGACTTACGACTTCATATGCAGATGAAGACAGGATGTGTGGCCCTAGTGTTATGTTTAAATATCAGTGTTGATCCACCCGATGTAATAAAAATATCTCCTTGCGGAAGAATCGAGTGCTGGACTGGTATGTTTTTTTGAGTCAATTCTCTCTTATTTTTGCATTTTCTCTTCTAAAATTAAGTTCACTATCCTGATTCTTATTTCCCCAAACCCTAAATTTCTAAGTCCCCAAAATTTACTAAGTCTCCGGAGGCTCTCGATCGTGAGCGTTATCTTGATACCTTGGACCCTACCTTTTATTCTTGTTTTCATACTACTCATATTGCTGGACAAGCTGTTGTTGAAGCTCTTCAATTTGATAAGTTCAATGGCTATTCACCCACTGTTGGTCTTCCCCAAACCAGAAGGTTCAAAAATTTCCCATCTTTTGTTAATTATTTTCTTTGCTTAATGCCTGTATTTCTTCAATTTTAGTATGAATATCTTCAGCTCCATCAAAATCTGCTTCTTCTTTCTTGTTTTTTTTTAATGTTTCATTCAGTTCTGAAAGTTATCTGCAATCCTGTTGATGCTTCATATTTCAGTTGACAAGCTTTTATGGTCAAAGAAGGTTTTTCTTTTAATAATCTAATAAGGTTTTTCTTTTAATAATCTAATAATTTATTTTAAATTTTCATGGTTACTCAAAATAATTTATTTCTTTTAGTTCGTCAAATCCTACAATTGATGAAGTTGAGGACTTGGAAATTATCGATTTGTTTTCTTAAGTTTTGGCTTTGTTTTGTCTTCTTTTGCTCTCATGGCTTAAGGTAACATGGTGGTTCATTAAATCTAGATTTAATTTCTACATTTAAAAATCTAAGTGAACCAAAGTAGAAATCTGGGGTTTCTACAATCCTAAGTTCTTTGTTTTAAACTTTTACAGTAAAAAACAAATTACGGTAGATAGAGTGTAAAAACGCCAAATAAATTGAAGGTAAAGTCAGTTTATGTTCCTGGAAAAGATACAATATTTCTTTTGTACTAAATTTGGTAACTGTTGGAATGGATCCTATGACTTTTTATTGTAGTTTTAGTTGATTTGCAATTAATGTTAGTTCTTTGAAAATTTTTGTGGAATTCTATGGAAGCTAGTCATACCTTTTGGTTGATATTGGTGTTAACTTCCTTTTTTCTTGTTTCAATCATTTAGTTTGACTTCCTTGGTAAAGATTCGATTCAATATGTGAACACAGTGGAGGTTGAGCTTCCTGTCTACAATGCAATTGGACAGTTTCAAACTGGTCAGTTCATGATCTCTCATATTTGGATTCATATGCAGATGATTGACTTAAGCCAAAGAGTATGGTCTCTCTTTTATGCAGGGAAAAGCAAAAGTGATTATCTTGTATGTACTTTTCCAGTATTTTTTATGTGATTTGAACGGATAAATTTTTAGAAAATTTTGTTAACATTAGTTTTCATTTGTATTTTCTTTGGTTGGATAATAGTTAAATAAAGAAACCAAAGATGGGGATGTGGCAGAAAAAGTTGTAATCTACTTTTCTTTCGATTAAATATCTGATATGCTTATTTTTTTTGCTGTTAGGATGACATCTAGTCCACAACAAGCCTTGAGGAGGACGATGGAAATCCAAGTGACCAGCCTCATCCAGCGAGATTAGCCTTGATTA
Source organism: Gossypium australe (assembly GCA_005393395.2). NCBI lineage: Eukaryota > Viridiplantae > Streptophyta > Magnoliopsida > Malvales > Malvaceae > Gossypium > Gossypium australe. The sequence continues at coordinate 82,947,499 of CM016622.1, read as the reverse complement.
TTTCTAATTTTCAAAATAGAACTTATTGCAATGCGTTCGAGTTTACACATATAGAATGTTAGATTTTGTCTTAAGAATGCCAGAATTGCAGGAAACACAGACTGTTAATTTGTTCAAGTTATCATTTGTTATTGTGCAACTTTTGTTGAATATTCGATGCGTACGGGGATCATCATCGTAGAGAATAGACAAATGTATATAGACTAAAATATTCAACAAACTTCTGTGTTAGTTTTTGTATCACACTTCTTTTGTGAGCTGAAATTTCTGCCTTTGAATGCTTGCAATTTTCTGCTTTTTTGGCCTCATTTTCTGCACTCCGTTTCTCAAAACGACCAAGATATTGACTCAGGCTTTATCCCTGTAAGTTTGTTCGAATTCCATAATTTGTTGATAGAGCAGGTTCAATATCTGACAATGCAGCATCTATCGAATTATGACCTTGTTGTACGTTTCCTATAAATTGTCTAATATCGTTTTATTTTATTATGTTTTTATAGGTTTTACACGGAGATGCAGTACTTGATGACCGTCTGGTATGTTATCGTGTTTCTGTGCTTCTATCACACCATGAGCTTCTTTTTCCTCGTTAGATTATATATATATTGCTGCATTGCCTGTGTCATGCTGTGCTCAGTTTTAGTTACTAACAAATGCTGATATTGTATTGATTTAAATCACATATATCTTTTATCTCTTTGGGATATAATAAAACTATTCCTATGCGCATGTGAATAAAAAATTTCCACAGAGAAACAGGGGAAAAAGGAACATGATTCCCATTAATTTAACTATTACTAAATTCGATTAAGCATAAGCTGTAATAAAATCTGCACATAAAGAATGGTATTCCCTTGCTTTTTGATAAATTCATCCAATGCTAGTAAAACATGATGTTGCTTTAGGTATCACTTCTAGCCGTGGCTTCAACCATAACTGTAGCAATAACATAATTGTAGATAATTCTTTAATTTACACCAATTTTAGATTTATTTTTTTATTGAAAAGATCCAGTTATATTTATATATGCTTTTATAATTTTTTTTATGTGATTAAGATTTTAATCCACCCAATTCAACTTTGGCAATTTTTTTTATTTAGTTAGAAATGATTTTTAATTATAATTATAACAATATTAATTTAATTTTTTAAATATATTTCAGGGTAAATTACATAGATAGTCGCCCAAGTACAAAAAAAAAAAAATCATTTTAGGCACTCACAATAGAAGGTTTACAATTTAAGCACCAAAACAGTACACAAACGTGACAATTAAAAAAGCGGTATCATAATAAATTTAACCATCAAATTTTACATATTATATCAATTTAGTCATAATTTTTAAAAAATTAACCCTTAAAATTTATAAATATTTTTAATTTTATCTTTAACTCTAAAAAAATTAACTCCATCCATGTGTCCATCGTTAATTTTCATTTATCGTGCAATAGTTGATGTGCGTATCTCTATTATTCAAAGAATAGAGTTCGATTTTTTTTTTATTTATTTTTAGCATTAGTTTGCAGTTGTTCTAAAATTCTTTTGCATGGAACTCTTAAATCTGTTGTTTGCATTGATAAATAGAATGCAGTATTAGAAAATTGGTTATAGTGTCTTACCTGCTTGTATATTATGCAAATTGGTTTCTTTTGAAATTACTAGCTTTGCTTAATGTATCTTTTTGAATTTGTGATAGATTTTCAGTGGAAATTTATTGATATTCTTTGTTACTTACTTGTGTATCTTGGCTGTTGGTACATTTTTTAATTTGTAATAAAATTTCAGTGGGAAAATTTTGCAGATGTTTATCACATGCTTGTGTATCCACACCCTTCTTATAAACTTAGGAATTTGTTGGATTTTCGGCTCTTTCTTTAGAGATTAATAGTGTTGCAGTCAGAGCAGATCCATGGCCTTTGAGCAATATTATGGTTGATTATTTGTTGAATTGCCTTGTGTAATTTGATAAAACTAAAATTGCCTTGTAATCTAGCTGAACCTTTTACACACTAAAAGGTAATGACACTTATATTATAATTGGGTTTATGATTGAATTGGTTTATATTAACACATGTAATTGGATCTTTTTCTTTTTCCAAATGAAAAGCTGGTTAAAGAAGTTATATTCCTTTTATAACAAGTTTTTTGGGTCTGTTTATGCAATTGCTTTGTGGCAAAGAGCTAATGCTATAAGATATATATTTTGTTTAAATTTCTTTAGTGTTGATTGATTCAAATTAGGTGACTGCTGTGTTTTGGGCTTCGTTCTATCTTTTAATCTCTTTCCAAACCCTAATAGGAGTGGGTGATGATGAGCTGTTTGCATTTGGATGTCACACTGTACTTCATAATTTTTATTTTCTTTATTTAGCTATGTGTTCTTTGTTGTTAACTACTCATTTTTAATTAATTTGTAATTTAGCTTTGAAATCATTATCATTTTAATTTATGCATTATAGGATAAATCGGTCAATTCTCTCAAGTCTCTACCAGAAAATTTTCTTTTTGGTTCTGCCCTTTCCATTATATTTTGCCTCTGGATATAGTTTCTATCTGCTAAAATAGCTCTCATCCCGGAACATGCCAAATTGCTTAGGTTTTTTTTCTTTTATTTCCAGTTTTAATTTTACTTGTAAACTTCAGATTCATCAGAAACCATAATTGATACTTATCAAAAATTGTGCTCTTTGTTGCAGTTTGACCAGAGACAGAAGGCCATGGGCCTTCCAACCAGTGATGAGCTTCAGAAGCAGGAAATTCTAAAGAAATTCATGTCCGAGGTAAACTATTATCTTCCAAAACTCGTTCATCCAAGATACACTATGGGTTACTCTTTTTTTTCTTCCTCCCAACTTTTTTGATCCCCATATGGAGCTTTAGCTGATAATAATAAAATTTGCTGCTATTCATAAATTTTCTCCTCAAGAAGAATATGGACTCCAAATTAACCTGCCCTTCTGTTATTCATTAATTATTTATTGATCTTGTTTTGAGCTGTGATTTTGAAGGTTTTAGAATCTTTGTTACTTAAACGGAATAGGATAAGTACAAATACAATTGGAGCTAAACTTAGAGATTTTAGGAGAAGTGATAGAATAATTGGGGATACTGGCTTTTTCTTCTCCATTTCCCCGATATTTTGCGGTTTACCTAGTATATTATCCTGTTATAATGGGAGAAAAGATATTTCTCTTCGTAAATATAAAATAAAAATTAAAGTAAAGAACTTGATTGGATAAAAATGAAGCATAATGACATATTTGCAGCGTGCATTTTTTGAATTTAAGCGCCATCCTGTAGATGTATCATTAGTTAATCTGTTTGCTATGATGCTAATCTACATGACTTCTTTTTTTCCTTCGCATTCACTTTATCTTGCCTATTCTCTTATGTCAGCATGCATTTTATGAAATTACCTATTCTCTGGTGGATTTCTGATTTCTAAACTATAAAATTGGCTGCAGGAGGTCAATGGAATCAAGGTTCTTCAACTGGAAATTGCAGCTGGTACAGCAATTAGGATATAAAATTGTATCAATTATGGTTATGATGTATTAAATTATATATTTTTAAATTGGATTTGTGGCGATTTTATAATAATTTTTTTATTTTTTAGGACTTTTAGCGGCGTTTTTGGTAAAAGCGTCGCTAAAAGTATAGTATTTTAATTTTTTTTTATTTTTAGGACTTTTAGCGGCGTTTTTGGTAACAGCGCCGCTAAAAGTATAATATTTTAATTTTTTTTTATTTTTTAGGACTTTTAGCGGCGTTTTTGGCCAAAGCGCCGCTAAAAGTATAATATTTTAAATTTTTTTATTTCCGTGATTTTTAGCGGCGTTTGTTTGAAAAGCGCCGCTAAAAGCCCCTACCTGTAGCGGCGTTTGTCTGAAAAGCGCCGCTATAAGCCCCTACCTGTAGCGGCGTTTGTCTGAAAAGCGCCGCTAAAAGCCCCTACCTATAGCGGCGTTTGTCTGAAAAGCGCCGCTAAAAGCCCCTACCTATAGCGGCGTTTGTCTTAAAAGCGCCGCTAAAAGCCCCTACCTATAGCGGCGTTTGTCTTAAAAGCGCCGCTAAAAGCCCCGACCTATAGCGGCGTTTGTCTGAAAAGCGCCGCTAAAAGCCCCTACCTATAGCGGCGTTTGTCTTAAAAGCGCCGCTAAAAGCCCCTACCTATAGCGGCGTTTGTCTTAAAAGCGCCGCTAAAAGCCCCGACCTATAGCGGCGTTTGTCTTAAAAGCGCCGCTAAAAGCCCCGACCTGTAGCGGCGTTTTTTCACAAAAAACGCCATTAATTTTTGCGGCGGTTTCTATAGCGGCGTTTTTTGCGGCGCTTTCAAAAGCGCCGCAAGTGTTATTAGTGGCGCTTAAAAACGCCGCTAAAGGCCCAAAAAAACGCCGCTAAAAGTCTGTTTTGGTGTAGTGATTGTTCTAGAATTGGAAACAATGAAATTTCGAGAAAATTGGAAATTGAGTCTGATAAAGAATTTTTATGAAAGAAGAATTAATATTGAAGATGAAAATTAGTAAAAAGAATTTTAGATGTGAGAATGTGACAAATAGGACTAGATTAAAAAATTTTAAAAGTTTAAGGATTAAAGTACAGATTTGACCAAATGAGAAATGTGAGTTATTACTAATTATGTGGCATGAGAATTAAATTATACCCCTAGTCCTAGTAAAAATGTCTAGTTGACATTTTTTAGGTCAATTTTTTTGAACCTTGGCCTAAATTATTTTAAATATTTTAATTAATTAATTTTAAAAAGTTCGATTTAAAAACTATTTCTTCAAATTTTTACACAATAAGAGGTCAAAGTTGAGATCATTTGATGACTAAATGTCAAAATGTGACAACTTTAGTATGACAAATTGAATAATAAGTATCGGTGCAATAAAAATCACTTTTAGACCAAATTAGAAAATATTTAAAAAGTATAGGGAATAAATTATAAATTTTTTATTTTTTTAATAGAGGTATAAAAGTGTAAATTTTTTTCCACCCAAGGATTATTATTAGGTTTTAAATATGAATTATGAGATTTAAATTTGCTAAGAGCCTATTGTTGTGAAAAAAATTGTACAAAGAGGCAAAAATGGGTAAAATGGTAATTTTATTACAAAAGGGTATTTTGATCTTTTTTTGGGAATATTATGTAAGGAATATTTTCTTGATGAGATATTTGGTATTTGATATTGATATGAATCGTTGGATGTGATGAAATTGAAGTGATTAAATATTAACCACGTGTTGGAAATTTTGACTTGGATTTTGAATTTGACTTGGAATTTTGACTTAAGTGTTTGAAAATGGTGTTTTGAAAGATGAAAACTCATCCCCTTTTCATAAAGTTTTTGTTCACTCTTGCTTCTAGTAAGTCCTCTCCATTTTTTTTCATTTTTGATATTTTTCTTCAAATTTCACCAAAAACCCAACATCCAAACTTTGTATTATTGCATAGATCAACTAGAATACTCATCTTTAAGCTTGAATGCATCTTAAAACCTCCATTCTTTAGCAAGGTTTTTTATGGTTATTGAGAGAGAAAGTTGAAGCTAGTGAGAGAAAGCTTTTATAAGGTAAGAAGTGGTGTTTTCCACCCCCAGCTTAATATTTGAGTTTAGTTGCTTTGAGAAAGCTTAGAGTGATTATAGGCTAAGTGTTTTTTGGATTATATTTTTGTGTTCGAAAAAAAGGGAAAATGATGGAAAAGAAAAAGTCCAAGTTTGATTGTGTTTAAAAGCTTGATTTTGAGTAAATATGCATCCAAAAGGTAAGTACCCTTAGATACCATTACTCCTATTCTAACATATTTAGAGGATTATGAAAATAAACATGTGTATAAACTTAAGGAAATTTCCATGGATTAAGATGTGGAAATAATGAATTAGTGAGATACATATGAAAATGATGAATAAATATGAGATTTACTGTGAAATGAATACATGTAAACTCTATGTTTTAAAGGTGTTGAAATAAGTCATTAACATTGTTAACCTTACAAGTTGTAGATAGAATTGACACATTATTGAAATGTGAACTAAAAATGTTGGAACATATGTGTGGTTATGAAATTTGGTTAAACGCGAGGTCGCCCTACTAAACTTAGTGAAATAGTTAGGATATAATTGGCATGCTAATAGAGATTATATGTGTTTTTGGTTTGGGAGTTGGTGTCGGAGCTCTATTTCCTTTAAGCCTTGCACGTATTATATGCACTCTCTGTTGGCATTTGGGTTATCCAATCACATGCATTCTCAGATGCCTTCAAGCTTAGCACTTTACTGCTCTTTAGTGTGCTTTGGAGGCTTAGCACTTTGTTGCTCTTTGGTATGTTTAGAGGATCAAAACTTATGTGCTTTTAGGTGTGTTTTGGAGTGATATAATGCCTTAGAGGTAAGTGTCTTTTTGCTCTCTGGTGTTTTGAATGGTTCTCGTGTATCTAAGTCATTTTACTAGAGTTTACTAAGGGTGGAATGAATTAAAATCTTAATAATGAGACTTGACTATGAGTATTAATTTTTATATGTAAACTAAAGTGGAATGTGCTAAGAACTATAAGTTAAATAAGTTAATGAGAAATTAAGTAAATGTGTAAACTAATAAAGAATATGTCATGACCCCATACTCTATTTTTCTCTATCATAAATGAAATGAAAATGAAATATGCAACCTATATACAGAACAAATGTCAGTTTGTGGAACTTATGTGTCAACATGATAAGAAACCATGGCTAAAGGGAATATACACAAGATTAGATACCATTTGAAATCTCAATAAGAATCTTGAATATGAATTTTCATAATTCGAATGGCTAATAAACCATTAAAATGTAAGTTGAGCCCTTATAATTTTGTAATGAGAAATGAACCTTCTAGGAAGGCTAAATTGTAACGTATATTAACTTTGAATAATACTGTAACACCCCAAACCCGGCCCACGAGCCTTGACCGGATCTGGTATGTCACGGAGTAAAAATGTTTTGAAAGATTCGGGTTAACAGTGAAAATCTGAAAATATTGTTGAATTTGTAAAACGATGTTTGCTAAAACTAAGAAAGATTGGTTTGATAAACACGATTGAGTTGAAAAATTTTTCTTTTCCTTTGAAACCATTTGATCATTTAGATTTTTAGAAATGTCGGGGTTATTGATAACTTGGTAAAATTTGCTACCCGATGGTAACGTCTTTGAAAACGCGTACGAGCACTAATTTTGAAAACGTTACTTTTACCGATTTGCTTAACAGCTTATAAGTTCGTTAGTAATATAATAGAAATAAGGTAAAGGCAACTACTTAAACATACAAAATAATAGACTAGCGGCCATATTACAAACCAAACCAAAATGTAATAAATATTAACTTTAACGGTACGAAATAAAATCTCAAAATCGAGGAACATGCATGGCCGCCTCGAGTCCTCTCCGGCTCCGTCTCCGCGATCTACTCACCTGAGAAAGATAGAAAAAGGGGGTGAGTCACCAAGACTCAGTGCATAGCTATTACACATGTCCCCACATATGGGCCTGGCCCATATCCACACAGTTCATGCACATGAATATGCAAAAGTGAAGTCCAACCCATCCTAAGTCCATCCGATACTCCTACCTTAGCAGACTCCCTGCTCAAGGCTGTGGCTAATCCACCGTGACTAGCCATCGATCACAAAGTGATCCAAATATCTTACCTTGGCAGACTCACTGCTCAAGGCCATGGCTAAGCCACCGTGACCAGGCCACCGATCACAAATGATCCGCATATCTTACCTTGGCAGACGCACTGCTCAAGGCTGTGGCCAAGTCACCGATCCCATAGGGATCCCACAGGTCAATCCAGACCACGGTGATGCCAACACCTCCCTTGATGTAGCACATAGCTAACATCAAGCGCTAATGTAGCACGAGGCTAACATTAGACCACGCACATAGCGTACACTCCTCCAATAGTCACATCCCAAGTCCCATGCATATGTATATGTACCATGGCAACATTTTACTCGAAACAAATATACATCGCATGCCATCACACTTTATACAATAATCCATAATCATTTAATACCGTAAATCACATACCTGAGTATCCAATCACCCACCACGGGTATTCACAACCTTAGCCCTTATTTCGGCTAACATGTACAACATATGCAATTACGATTAACACAATACAAAAGTAAGAGAACAGTGCGATAACTACGCACCTGATCACAAACAGCGTTATGCCCTCAATCCCGAAGCTATCCCTAAGCGATACTACAGCTATCTGCCTACACTGTTGTTCAGATGCTGGCCCACACCCCGGTGGCCAATCCCGAACCGTTGAGACAGCTCTCCTTTTAAACTTTGGGATAGGGGCTACCCCTTTATCTTCTTGACTAATATTTGCCTCCATCATAACACTTAATTAGCACCACAAATAAGTCACTAAGTTATAACCAAAAATCAACCAAATCCAAGCTTATCGAATGCCCTTACCAAAACGATCTCGAATCCTGAAAGCTTGCTATACACTTCTGCCGATTTTCCTAAATCACCATAGACAAAATCGGTCAACCATTTATTCACATAATATGGCCTAGGGCCAAATACCACAACCACTTACCTCACTGAACCTCGAGAGCCAAATACTTGACCTTTGAGTAGCCGAAAATCCTACGTAAACCATGTGTTAAAATCGGCTAATACCCACATCTATGAACAATGGCCCTTGGCCGAATATCATACTTACCACTTACCTAGCTTATTTCGCTCCCGAACTTGCTTTTATACCTTGATCAACTAGCCCCTTGAGCACTTCAATTCCCGAAAGATCCCTTGGATGCTCCTTAACACTAGCTACACAAAAGAACACTTATAAAAGCTTGATGCACATTCGGCCCTCCTTAAAATCAAGGTTTAACCATTGATTTTGGCACTTTAATGGAAAGAAACCAAACCGATGCTAGGTGAGAACTTACCAAACGATCGAGGAGATTACAACCATGTAGTCGATAGCACCATAAATAGAGATTCGGCTATGGTTCAAATGGTGGAGGGCTTCGGTCAACCTTTCGAATGATGGTTGTATTTGGCTAAGCTAGCAAATAGGAAGAAAATAGAATACCATGGCCTTAAAGCTCCTTGAAGTTTCGGCAAAAGAGACTAGAGAAGAAACAATTATAAATTGGCACTTAACAACAAGGGCATGCTTCAAAGTAAAAATTTAAGGTAGTATAGGAGGAGGATTTCAATTTGAAACAACAAGGGAAGGAGATGAAAGAACAAAAGCTAGCCGAAATGCTCCCAAGTCCAAAGCTTCATTCGGTCAAGACAAAAATGTCAAGGAAACAAAATAAAAGTTCCAGCCAAGTTTTTCCCATACAAGGCCGACCAACAAGCCCCCATGTCTCAAACGGCCATACATTGGCAACCTCAACGCCGCACATGCTTCTTTCTTTTGCTAAGTTCAAATATCCCTTTTCATTATTTAATCTTCTTCCATCACCCTACATACTAACAAAAACTATTTCCCATCACTAACATAAAATAACTAGTAAAATATAACCCATACTACAACATTTTCTATACTTAATCTTTAATAAACAAAGGACTAATGCCAATGCATCTCAATGGCCATGCTTCTCCTTTTTACAAAACCAAGGCCGGCCATCTACATTTTCTCATTACTTATCCATTTTTCTACACATTAAAATAATAATAATAATAATAATAATAATAATAATAATAATAATAATAATAATATATATATATATATATATATATCAACTTCCCATCACCATTTATAATAAAATAAAAACCAAACTAATCCTCATATATACCTCACGCATATAACAATAATAAAAGTTAAAATAATAGTAATAATAATAATAATAAAATAAAACCCATGCTTCCTTTAATAAATTAATAATAAAACTAATAAAATAAAAATCCCATCACCTTGCTATAAAATAATAAAACTAGACTAAAATAATACCCATACATGCGTGAAACCCCTTCCCAAAACTGCATGCGCGCATGGGCCATGCAGGACACTTATTTCCGCCTGCAAAAAGCCAAAAAGAACATCCAGGCGCTGTCTCCAGGTCTCGAACCCGAGACCTGGAGAAAAGTTCTCCATGCCCCAGCCACTCAGCCCTTTGCGCATTTCATGCTAACAACGCATTGAAAAATTCTTTTAAACCCTTCTTTCCTTGGCTCCCTTAGCCTAAATCGCCAAAGCCAAAATAAAATATCAGCGCGCCTCCATTAGGACTCGAACCCCCGACCCCGAGAGCTCTCCTGCTGCTAGCGTCCTAGCCACCTCTCCCACCTGGACTTTCATGTCCAAATATGCACACAAAAACCCTTTAAAGCCTCCTTCGACACTAACGCCCTTTTGCAACAAAAATAAAAACTTATGCCGTGCCCAATACTCGAACCCTTGACCTGATTAGCGCCAATCCAAAGCCTTAAGTGGCACACTAAAACCACTTTACCAGGGCATTTTATATGCCATAACTTTCCAAAATTTATTCTTAAGGCCTCCATCACCCAATTTTCACTTTTGACCCAAAATTTTCAAAATTTCCAAAATAGTCCCTTTTTATCCTCGGGCTTTAATAACCCCTAAAACTCATCAAAACAAATCTTAAGGCCTATTAACACTTAAGATATGCTTCAGACACACAGCCCCTATTTTAGGATATTACAAATCTACCCCTTTAAAACAATTTCGTCCTCGAAATTGCTTACTAACGAACATCCGTACATTCCAATTCACCGCACCATGCTTATGCTGCGCACTCTGATTCTACAAAACTAACACATTCCTTATATACTATCTCGAGATTCATATTCAAGGTTCCATACTCCACGAGCATACAAACACGAACTATCTTACCTTCTAAGCACAGTTTCTAAGTTCACATCCAATGTTCAAACACTTCACCAATAGTACAAGTATGAACCGATCTTATAAAACTCAAATAATAAAAGGTATTCCATAACAAGAAACTCACCTGCTATCACATCCTTGGTTGCCTCGCATCCAAACCTTTAGCATCTCAGCTTGAAGTTTCACGTCCTTGACTTCGCGCCCTATCCATCACTTGAGGAAAGTCTTTAATCAAGTGAGACTTAGATTTACACCTAAAACATCTTCGATTTCGGTTCCAACACTCGCCGTCATGATACCTTCCACACTGAGCACACGGACAGCTCCGATTTCCCGTAGCTGGCTTAGTCACACGAGCAAAATTTTCAATCCTTGGTCTTTTCCGAAGACCTTCAGGTGATTCAGACGGTCCAAAATTTCTCCTATCCCGGTTCCTATCCTTATCTCTGTTTTGTCTCATCGAGTCCTTAATCCCTTCAGCTACCTTAGCTTTTTCGACTAACACCGCGAACTCCCGTTCCTAATGAGGAGCTATCAATAGTCTTAGGCCGTCCCTTAATCCGTCCTCAAACCGGACACATCGTTCATGCTCCGTAGCAACTACCCCTTGAGCATATCGGCTTAACCTTAGGAATTCCGCTTCGTATTCCGCCACGGACTTGTTCCCTTGAACCAGCCCAAAAAATGTCTTCCTCTGAGCATCAATGTAGTGAGTACTGACATATCAATGTAGTGAGTACTGACATACTTTTTCTGGTATGCCGTCTTGACATACTCCCAAGTGAGGTCCTCAGCTGTGACACTATCCCGAACCATGAGCCACCACTGATACGCCTCGTCGCGAAGTAGCGCCACCATTCCTTTCACTTTTTCCTCCGGGCTCAGATCGAGCTCATCCATAATTCGCTCGGTTGCTTCCAACCAATATTCAGCCGTACTGGGTGCCACGCCAGATACACCACGGAACAACTCCGCTCCATTGGCTCGAAGTCGCTCGGGAACAGATTTTCGAGCTCTCATAATTCCTCCCGCTCCAGCCACCATCTCGAAAACTCGCAGCACCGCCTGAGATACAGCATCATCCCCCGACTGATCTTGCCGCTCATTGCCGAAGACTGGTGGCGGAGGTGGTACCTCATTATCAGACCCTTGACCCGATCTAACGGGTTCCGAAACGGCCATTCTGCCTCGACCACGTCCTCCAGAACTCATCTCTTATCGCGCAATCTGACTTAAAAAGTTTTATGCATTAGAAAATTTGTTCCACTGATTAATCGCGAACAATTTTATGAAATAAAGTATTTAGAAGTGGTTCTTTCGATCACACAAAGGTTCAGTTCAAGTTTGCTACCCTAATTCAGAAAGTCATATTCACGCTCATAAACAGAGACATATTCATATCACCTCAATAGCCAGAGGTACTTACCCGAGCGGATCGGTGCCGGAGACTCGGTGCCATGCTGTTTAAAACAACCCATTTTCATAATATTCCACAAAAGCCTATCAAGAAAACATTTTTGGGCCTTGGGCCCCTACAGCCGAGTTTTAAACCGAGCTCTGATACCAACTTGTAACACCCCAAACCCGGCCCACGAGCCTTGACCGGATCTGGTATGTCACGGAGTAAAAACGTTTTGAAAGATTCGGGTTAACAGTGAAAATCTGAAAATATTGTTGAATTTGTAAAACGATGTTTGCTAAAACTAAGAAAGATTGGTTTGATAAACACGATTGAGTTGATAATAAAAGTTAAAATAATAGTAATAATAATAATAAAATAAAACCCATGCTTCCTTTAATAAATTAATAATAAAACTAATAAAATAAAAATCCCATCACCTTGCTATAAAATAATAAAACTAGACTAAAATAATACCCATACATACGTGAAACCCCTTCCCAAAACTGCATGCGCGCATGGGCCATGCAGGACACTTATTTCACGCCTGCAAAAAGCCAAAAAGAACATCCAGGCGCTGTCCCCAGGTCTCGAACCCGAGACCTGGAGAAAAGTTCTCCATGCCCCAGCCACTCAGCCCTTTGCGCATTTCATGCTAACAACGCATTGAAAAATTCTTTTAAACCCTTCTTTCCTTGGCTCCCTTAGCCTAAATCGCCAAAGCCAAAATAAAATATCAGCGCGCCTTCATTAGGACTCGAACCCCCGACCCCGAGAGCTCTCCTGCTGCTAGCGTCCTAGCCACCTCTCCCACCTGGACTTTCATGTCCAAATATGCACACAAAAACCCTTTAAAGCCTCCTTCGACACTAACGCCCTTTTGCAACAAAAATAAAAACTTATGCCGTGCCCAATACTCGAACCCTTGACCTGATTAGCGCCAATCCAAAGCCTTAAGTGGCACACTAAAACCACTTTACCAGGTCATTTTATATGCCATAACTTACCAAAATTTATTCTTAAGGCCTCCATCACCCAATTTTCACTTTTGACCCAAAATTTTCAAAATTTCCAAAATAGTCCCTTTTTATCCTCGGGCTTTAATAACCCCTAAAACTCATCAAAACAAATCTTAAGGCCTATTAACACCTAAGATATGCTTCAAACACACAGCCCCTATTTTAGGATATTACAAATACTTCTAAAAGGACTCAACACTAATAACAATATAGGATAAGTATATTTATCTTTATGTACTTACTGGGCTCTTTGAGCTCAAGCATTAGTTGTTTAAACATGTAGGTGGTGGACTTGCTAAGAAGCTTCAATTTTTGTAATGACCCAATAGTCAAAGGTGTAGAAAAGTGCATTCCCAAGACTCTGTTCCCATAAATCGGACTCGTAAATATTTATTAAAAATATTTAAAAAGCTAGTTGTGTAGTTAATTAGGTCTTGGTTAAGAGAATTTGCTTGAATTAAAAGTAATTAGGTATAAGGACTAAATTGCATAAAGGGTGAAAGTTGAGTTATAGATTAAAGAATAATTAAAAGGACTAAAGAAGCAATTTTGCCATCGACTTTAAATGAAGTGGCATAAGGTGTAATATTATTATAAAATTCAAGTTAAAAAATATATATTATAATATAAAACCTTAAGAATTAAGTGTATATATTATAAAATTACAATAAAACAAAATAAGAAAAAGAGAATGAAAGAAGCTAAAACAAAACAGAAAGGAAAGAAAAGAAAAAGGGAAAGAAAGAAAGGAGAAAGACAAGGCTAGAGTTTCAAAGTTCCAAGTTCAATTGGTTAGTCAATTTAATCCATTTTCTTGTAATTTTTATGTTTTTGGAATCCCGATGTTAAATACTACCCGACCCATGTCAAAATTTTAGAAATTATTGAGTTTTTAAGTGTTGTCTATGTTGAATAATTTTAGAATAAGGGATTAAATTGATAGATTTAAAAGTTAGAAATGACAAAGGATTGAATTGTAGAATAAATTGTAAATTTTGAGTAATATGGATTAAATTGTGAAAATTTTGAAATTTAGGAATTTAAGTGAAAATAGGGAGTTAAATTTTAAAATGAAATTTGTATGAAAATATAGGAGTAATTGTAAAGAAATAAAGTTAGTCTCGATTTAAGGGACTAAATTGAAAATTAGGCAAATGTTGAGCAAAAATTGAAATATGCAATATGAAATATTGAATTGTGTTGTATTGATGAATTTTAATTGTTTTAATTCAGTAGCTAACATCGTACCGGAATCCTTGACTAAAAAGGGGAAAGATAAAGTCGACGGGGAATAGCTCAGAATTTCTGGTTTGTATTTTTATAATTCGAAACTAATTATTAATTGTTATATTTTCATTTAATACATATGGTAAGTGTTGAGGTGAGTATTCGGCAGTTTTGACATTGAATTGAATTAAAAGTTGATTGAATGGATTGAATTGATATATATATATATATATATATATATATATTATGAATATATTAATTATTTGAATTGAAATGAATATTAATGTGAAATTTGAATATTGAATATTTGTTGCATTTGGAAAGAGAATTGAAACCCTATTAACTGTATCAGGCTGAGTCGGATATAGATGGCATTCCATAGGATTGGAAGAGTTCAGGAATTTCTTTGACTTCGAGTCAATGAGGCACTGGGTGCCAATTTACTTCAGTTTAATCGATTAGACACTAGGTGTTAATTTACTACTTCGAATTATTCGATGAGGCATTGGGTGCCAAACTGGTGTGTTGGTTGGATCCATGTATCCGTCCGAGTCCGAGTCATGTTAATAGGGGTAAACATATAATTAAAGTTTTATAATTAATATTGAAATGGTATGGTATGAGAAATGGAAATGAGATAGTGAACTGAAAATAGAATGTGAAATATGTTGTAAATATATGGAATACATGAGAAATGGAATTGAGATAGTGAACTGAAAATAAAATGTGAAATATGTTGTAAATACATGAAATACACGAGTTATATACTCATGAATTGAATGTGGAATGGATAGTGCCATTGTTTAAATGATATGTGAACAAATTGTGGAAAGCTATTATATATAGCAAGTGATGAAAATTGAGTATGGTATATAATGATGTATTCATGAATTGAGTAATGCATGCTAATGTCATTGTATGAATAAATGTGGTTTTAAATATTCAATAGTTCCTATAATTAATATGTGCATATTATATTGTTTTGTCTTTAAATATTCGGATTATAGAAATACCACTGAGTTTTACTCAGTGTACGGTTTTGTTTTCTATGCGCAGGTTAGGTACTTAACTTTTTGATCATCGAGTCAGTATCCAACAACAATCCTGATCTCAAATATGGTGATGTTTATCCTTTTGTGTCGGCATGTACCTAGGGTGTCTAAATGTTAGTTATTTTGTGGATGAAATGTATATGAGGTTATAAGTATAATGCTGGCTTAGTGTATATATATATAACATGTGCTCGTGTTTGAAGCCATAGTATAGTATGGTAAATGGAATAAAAGCTCGGTATGTGCTTGTGAATTTAAGTTAATGTTTTAGGCATATACATATAAACTAGGCCAAAATGGATTAAATTAGGTATATTTATAATTTGGACTTGAATAATGCTTTAATGATATAAATTGATGATATAATTGTGGTACCAATGAGGGTACATTGGTTAGGCACTTAGGATGACTATTTTGACATGATTTGAATGTGTTTGATTGTGTTTTGAACTAGTTAAACGAATGCTTTTTGAATTGCTTAATGTCCAAGCTTGCAGGGAATGGTAAACTTGTCGTTTAAGGTACATTCTGAGTCCATATGACTAGACACACGGGCATGTGACTCGGCCATGTGAGACACACAGCTAGCACACGGGCGTGTGAGGCCATTTCGAAAGGCCATACGGTTTGGCACATGGGCATGTGGCTTGGCCGTGTGACCCAAGTCAGAGAGTTATACGGGCATGGACACGGGCTGGGACACGGCCGTGTGTCCTTATTTCGAATGCCCACATGGTCTAAGACACGGGCGTGTCTCCTGGCCATGTGAGTCACACGGCCGTGTGAACCCTGTAGCTTTGAAAAGTTTTAACTAATTCTGAAAAATTTCCTGATTTTCTGAATTAGTCTCGATTTGTTTCTAACACGTATTTTAGGCCTCAAGGGCTTGAATAAGGGACAATATGTATGAGTTGATTAGTTTTTGACCTAAATATTATATGATATGAGATATTTGAAATTCTGTCTGTTTGATCTGTAAACTCAGGTAATGCTCTGTAACCTTATTCCGGCAACGGATATGGGTTAGGGGTGTTACAATTTTTACTTGGGGGCATTGCATCTCCCTTCAAAATTTTGAGATAATAGTTCATCTATTTGGTATATTTTGTATTAAGACTTTGGCATGCACATAAAGACTTAAGGATGAGTTTGCAAATATATAAATTTGATTTTTATTTATACCCCGTTATTACGTTTTTAACCTAGCTTTGATTCATTATTTTACATTGAATGTATATATGTATTGTATTTTGAACCCTAATGACTTCACAATTTGAGTTATAATGATTTGAAACTTTTTAATATGTCTTGGTAGTGTTTGAGGATGTTTTAGAGTGTTTTTAAACTGAATTATGGCTCCAAGGGGTTCAAGTATTAGTACTTAGCTTAGTTGTTTAAAATAAATTGTGACAGTGAGCAAAAATGTATAGTACCAGGGATATGTATCGGTACAACTTCCCAATGGTACTGGTACAACTATGCAAATTGCTCTACTGCACTGGTTTCTATTGTTTTAGCTTGTAGGGGCTCATTTTGGGTCTCAGATACCCTCGATCACTTTTGAACCTTTTTCTAGATGATTTTAAATTGTATCTAAATACCTCAAATCATCTTAAACTTTATTCTATGATTTCATAAAAATGTTTTAATATTTGAAAATTTAAAAAATCCTGATGTTTTTTTAAATATGTGCTTTAATGGCATATTTCATTCATACCGTACATCAGGATGGACGATGGGTGTTACACCATGACTTAGTAGGTTATGGTAATTGGAAGAAACATAGTGGAATTTATGAAACTTGGTTTAGATGCATTAAAATGAGTTAGGAAACTGTCTTAAGATTTGATGCCGTGGTGTAATGTGATAGAGTGAGACTAAATGTGATAAGTGAACTAAAGATAATACAATAATACAAAAAAAAGGATTTTTATAATATGCAAATTTGAATGATGAGTAAGGTGTATACATATGGAATCGATAAATGGTAATGTGGTTACCTTAACAAGAAGTAGAAATGTGAAAATCATGTTGAGAGAACTAAGTGTTTGAATACCTTAATAAGTGAACATGTGAAATAAATAAAAGTTTTACTTGAAATTGCTCAAAGAGATTTTTAAAAGCGATATGTGATATATATGAAATATTATGAGAATTGATGTGTACATGTGTATAAGTGATTATTATGTGAATATTGAAAATGCTTAAGTGATGAATAAGTGAAATGCCCTAGTAAACTTAATAATTAATAATGATATAATTGGCATGCGTAGGGATTAGTGTGCAAGCTTTAATTGGGAAGACAATGTTTGGTATTAAGACAATGATTATTCTTTTTGGAAAAGCACTTATGTGCATTAGGGATCCATATCTGGGTTTGTTAGATTGGTAGCACTTTTAGCACGTAATTTATGGGTGTGTTTGGTTGGAATTTCGCATATTTAAATTTGTCTTATGACCTGCCATCAAATGTAGTAGTTAATTTGGTATATTTCCACACTTAAAGGAGCTTATTTTCTAGCACTTTTATTATTAATTATTTCATTTTTGATATTTAGTAGTTAGGTAATAAAAGTTAATAAAATAAGTATTTCTAACACATTTGTGAGTCTTTGTGACCTATTAGGTTGACACGGGTCTTTGGTAGTTTTAATTTGTGTAATTGAGTGTGTAGGATGATTAATTATAGGCCCAATGGATGTAGGAACAAAGGAAGAGTGATGCATAAGCTTCCCGAGCTGTGAAAGCATGACACGAACCAAATAAGGCACAAATCACTTGTCGTGTCGCGCCATGCAAGACCTATGGTGCGACATAGGGTCGGCATGGTGCCCAAGCTTTTGGGGCTATTTTTGTCTGCACAACCAACTTTATACGAAGACCTAAGATGTGCCAAAGACCTAATTTGGACTTCCAACACTCCTATAAATAAAACCTTAGGGGTTTGATGTAACTAAGTCATCTTAGACGTATCCAAAAACCCTCGTAGTTTAGAAGTAGGGTTTAGATTAAATTTTCCTTTGTTTCTCATAAACTCTTTGTTCTTTTCTCTTGGAATCAATTTCGATGCAAGAGTTCTTTTATTTAATCGAAGTATTTCAATTTCTTTCCCTTTACAAGTGACAATATTCATTACTCCAATCGAGATTATTCTAATCTTTTCTCTCATCTGATTTATTCGTGTTATCTACATGTTTAATTCAATTGAGATTGAGATTATGAATATCATGAGTGGCTAAATCTCTTAGGGGAGATTAACGAGTGGATGGGGAAATGATTAACATAGGATTTAGGGTTTCTCGATAGGATTAGTTTGTTTAAATTATGCGGTCTTAAACCCTAAGCTTGATAATCCTAGGAAGTAAATCATAAGTTAAACGAGGTTGGAAGATAAGTTTTGTTGAGTAAATTGTAGTTTATCCTAGTTGAGAAAGTTAGGTCGGGAGATAAGCGAGTATCAACCAATTAATTAATCTGTTATAGTTTGAGAGGTAATATCCAGTTAGTTAATAGCTAATCCAACATAAAACCCTAATTCGAAGTTATTTACAACCCCTGAAACAAGTTAGTATTCCTGGTTGATTTAATTGGTTTAATCATTTGTTTTTTATTTGATGATATTTATTTTAGTATTTATTTTTCACTATTAATATCTTTTATGATTATTCGTAATATAAGATTTAATTATTACTATTTAGACTTATTATTATAAGGAGATTTTCGGTAAAATTAATCCATCCTCCCTTGGGTATGATCCTTGGAATACTTCCCTATGTTTCATTGTAACACAAATACTATATTACAATTTCACTCGTATACTTGCAGACATCATCGATTTAATTATATATATTTTTGGTGCGATTTTTTTACTCTAAAACAATAACACGTTTAGATGTGGCCAAGTTGTTGGCGTCGTTGTCGGGGAGGCTTCATCATTAAATATAGAAAATATCTTTACAATTAATAAGATAAGTAGGAAAGTTAAAAGACTATAGATACGACATATTTGCTTTTATTTTAGTATTATTGAATAAACTTAGAAAATGGACATGATGAAAACTTTGTTGGGTTGAACTATATTTGATACAAATTGGCTAAAGCCTTGTATTGCCTGACCAGTAACGAGTAAAATTCAATTTGAGATTAATGTTGGAATCATAAATTAAGATATGATATAAAACTTAAGAAATCATAAATCAGGATCTGTCATGTCAAATCATCAAGAACAAAACAAGAATAAAACTAGATGCGAAAGCGTATCTGAATCCATGAATTCCTTGAAATCTACGGATCTTGGGGATTTGATCTTCCAAATTATCACACAAGAAATTCAAAGAATATTTGCTATCTCTTTACTAAGGATGGGATATTAGAAAAGATATCTTGTATGTAATTTGGGGACTGTTAAGTATGACTCCTTGTAACATCCCGAAATTGGGCCTAGTAGGAATGGGCCCAATGGGCCTTGGGCATAGGAGTGTTTAAAATTTTTGAGAACAAGAGAATGACATTATTTCAAGTTGGACTTATTAAGAAGATGATTTTAGAAAGTTACCGGATTCTATGAAGTTTCGAGTTCAAGTTGGGCCTTAGTAAAATTTTGTGTTTAAGCCTAATAAGGAGAGATAGTAAGTGGCATCAAGGCTTATGGAAATAAAAGAGTAAATTGCTAGCATAAATGAGCATATGGCAAGGAGGTTATGGCATCAAGTGAAGTACCTTGAGGGAAGAGGTTCAAATCCCATTGTGTGCAAATTTTGACTATTATTTTTGTACTATTTCCCTAAATTTCGGCCAAGCTTGTAAATATGGCAAAATTGGATTTTTAAATTATGGTAAGGTGGACTTATTAAATTGTGGAAAAGTATGGTAAGGAGGAAAATAAGGAAAAAGAAAAAAAAAGGAAATAAAAGAAATAAAAGAATTTAGAGAGTGGAGTAGGTGGATGAAAAAGAAATAAAAGAATTTGAGGAGTGGAGTAGGTGGATGAAAAAGGAATAAAAGAATTTGTAGAGTGGAGTAGGTGGATAAAAAAAAGAGATAAAAAAAGAAAGAAAGAAAGAAAGAAGAGATAAAAAAAAGGTTATGAAAATAAAGAAAAGAGAAGTATCATCTTTTCTTCTCTTCATCACCACCTAGAATTGGTAGCAAACAAGGGTTGGAGAGCTCAAAAATTTCAGCAAACAAATCCTTTAGCAAGTAAGTGATTTTGATGACTTTAGTTGATAATTTTTGTATTTTTGGAGCCCCCAAAGCTTAAGCTAGCTAATGAGGGGACTAATTTGTAATATGGTTGGGAGTCTAGGGACTTGCCATGAGAGAGTTTATGCTGGTTGCAAGGTCTCGAAGTACTTTATCAAAGGTTCAATCGAAAACCCATCCCTCGTTATAAGTGACTCGGATTTTTTGTGCCGCGGAGAGCATCGCGTTACGGATTCTGAATAAGGTGTGTAATCCCTTACCTTTCGTATATATGATTGAAATGGTGTGTAATATCACACTTCTCTGAAAGTTTGTATGAAATATGCTGTTAATCGGTAGAAATACCAAAGAAAACTAAAAACCGGCATCCGTAATCACTCGGGTGTGCGTATGATCGTAGTGATAATCGTATTTCGTAATAAAACAGTTTCGGTTAGAAGCAGTGACGTGTTTTTGAAAAATCACTAAAAATAGAAGAAAAGGAATTAGAAAGTGAGTAAGATACCAAATTAAAGCTTACTGTGTCTATTTCAATATGGAAGAAACGGAGAAGGAAAAGAAATTTTATATTTTGAGATATCTTGATTTTAGTGAGACTGGTTCTGATTAACTTCGGGGTTTACTGATCTGTTTTGGAAAAATCATATAAAATTGTACAAAATGAATTATGGGTTATAATTTACATGTATGGATTCCTTAGTGAGTCTATTTTCAAGAGAAAAATTTGGAACAGTATATGAAAACCGTACATTGAGATATTTGAAATTAAGTCAAGAGAGGTCAGAATCATTAGACAGTGAAACAAGGGAAATTTTAAGGAATAAACTGTACTAAATGGCTAGACCAAAAATTCTGGAAAAATTTCAGTAAGAAGATACATGAGTCTAGTTTCAAGGAAATTTTACGGATCCAGATTTCGAGTTTTCTAACTCGAGTTATATGCAATTTAGTCAGTATGACGCAAATGGACAGTTTAAATTTGTATGCTCCAAATTACTAGTTAAGTTTTAGTTGCGAAATTACCCCGTTTGGGCTTAAAATGGATTTTTGACCCAATAGTTCCGTAGAGACCCAAATAGAGTTCTGTATCACTCGAGGCGATAGTGAATCTTCGAAAACACCGTTAAATATGAAATTACCGAATTACCCTTGTAGGGTAAATTACCGAATTACCCATAGAGAGTAAATTATCGAATTACCCTTAGTGGGTACGATTACTGAATTACGAAAATGCCCTAATGGGCCGAATTACGAAATGTCCCTATGGGCCAAACTACGAAAATACCCTTTATGGGCCAAAATGTTATAATTGCTATATGGTCCAAATGTTATATTTGCTACATAGGCCATATTTGGTATAAGTGGTGACCGATTGTGTATTTTGTTTTTTAAGGGTAAATCGACAGGCATAAGGAAGTTCCGGGATAGTGTTAAATTCAAGTAGCTAACGATTTCGCTAAATAGTAAGGTGTGTGATTAACCCACTGTTTTTCGGGTTTATGTTATATTGTATGTGTGGTGTAAATGCTAATGTGTGCAGTGACAATTATGAATGGATACCCTTAAGGGGTATATCGAAAATCAGGTCAGTGTTAAATATTAAGAATGTGAATATGCCAATGAGAATATGTTTGTATGCCGAATAGCATGTGCATGCATCATTTTATTATGTTATGACATTATCATATGTTGCATGTGCATGGGATGGGATCTGAATGTGAAAGAAGAAAGGGTGTACATTATGTACGTGGTCTAATGTTAGCCTTGTGCTACATTAGCGCTTGATGTTAGCTATGTGCTTCATCAAGGGAGGTGTTGGCTAGGTGCCACATCTCGGCGGTTGATAGCTGTGTGCATCACCGTAGATTGATTGATATGTGGGATCACTTATGTGATCGGTGGCCTAGCCACGGCCTTGAGCAGCAAGTCTGCCAAGGTAAGATATGTGGATCACTATGTGATCGGTGGATTAGCCACGGCCTTGGGCAGGGGGTCTGCCAAGGTAGGTGTAAAGGATGGACCCTAGGCTGGGTTGGGTGCATTTTGCATAAATCTGTCTGCTATGTGAATTAATGTGGAAATGGGCCAAGCCCAGTATGTGGAAACATGTGGTTGATTACACTATTATAAGAATGTGATGTGGTTGTGGGCCAAGCCCAATAAGTGAAAGCATGTGATTAAATTATCTTAATATCTGTTATATGGGTTATTATATGGTTTGACATGTGGATGGAATTCAGTGGTCTAATTACACACTGAGTCTGTATGACTCACCCAATTTTTATCAAACATCGCAGATGATTTTAGGTGATCGGACCGGGTTGGAGTGAATACGAGGTGGCCCATGCAGAAGTTAATTTTATTTGTTTTCATATTTTATAATTTCAGTATTTCGATAAGTATTATTGTAATAAGGCCACTTAAGCATTTGAAGTTTATTATTATGTTTTATTATGGATTGACGATGAAATGTTATTTGCAAATGATATTATTTTCTTAAATTTTATATATATTAAAGTTTTCAAATCTGGATACTTTATGACATCAAATTTTTACTTAGCATTTTAAATAAACAATGTTTTATAAATAAACACAAATTTCCATGTTTTATTTTAAGGTTAAAATATTTTAAACGTTTTTCCGCAGTGACAAACCAGATCCGGTCAAGACTCGTGGGCCGGGTTTGGGGTGTTACACTCCTATTTCAATCAAATTTGAAAAGTAATCTTCTAGTTAAACTCTGTTTATTTGTTTCAATCAAATACTGATTAGTTTAGATTATTTTATTATTATTTGACCTATGAATTTAGTCTATAAATAGGCTCTTTTACAACCTTAGAAAACACACCCATTAGATATTAGAAATCATAACACATTTAGAGAATTTTGTGTTTACGTTTTGAGAGTTCTTTGTTTTCAGGTTTTTTGGGGTTTAGTTTTTATCTCCATCTTTTGTACTCTTTGTTCTTTTTCCATTATAGTAAAATTATCTTTGCCCGTGGTTTTTTATCCTCTTTGGAGGAGTTTTTCCACGTTAAATTTGTGTGTGTTCAATTTCTCAATTTATTTTGCTATTTTTTCTTGTTGCTTAATCGGGTCGATCCTAACAAGGACCATAACCCTAATATTTATAACTTTGGCATATTAGCCCTAATTCCTAATTAGCTCATTACTAAATAAAATTTCATTAGAACTTAATTACTAGAGCCTCTACACATATTTGACCCATACTTTATTTAATAATTAAGACCCAATAAAACTTTAACCAAATTAGATCACTTTTTATTTGGGCTAACCTATCATGATAATAAATAATAATATGTAATTACCCTTATTATATATGTGATGTACATATTTTCCTACAATTAATCCATCATTATTGACATGCTTATCAACTAATATGCAGTATAACGACGATTCAACCATGGACCCCGTAGCTTTTTTGAGATAGTTTGTACAAATATGTAGCATGGTGGGATATGCTAAAGTTTCAGAAGTAGCAATCAAATTACTGTTGATTCTCTTTTCCCTTGGAGGTTAGCTCTGAGAATTGTTAGAATCGTTACCTTCAGGAACTATTACAACATATTAAGAGTTTGTGGAATGGTTCTTTCAAAGGATCATACCCATGCCTGTGATGTTAAAAACAAATAAGGAGCTATTGCAATTCAAATAGAGTCCCATTAAAACGCTTGGTCAAGCGTGAGACAGATTCAAGATAATTGTAGGAAAGGCTCTGGGGGTGGAATTAATACAATCATTCAATTATAATACTTTTATACAGGTTTAAATCAAGAGAGCAAAGAACAAATTGACATAATGGTTGGAGGAAGTGTTTGATAAAAAATGACTCAGGAAATTGCTATGCTCCTTGAAATCGTGAGTGATAACAATTATACTTGGAGAAAAATAAGAGAAATAGAACTGAAAAAAGAAGTAATGATAATCGATGATGTGACATAAGATAATAAGGAAAGCATGGAAAAGCAATTGAGAGAAGATGAAGAATGCACTTCATATGTTGAAGAAATCCTAAAAGACAGATTTTCTGAAAAACTACTTAAAAAGCAGATGGAACACGTTTATTAGCTAGATTGGAAAAGACAATATAAGGAACCTTCGCGTCAATCAGAGAATCTTCCAGCAAAGATGACTTCATCAATTGTCAAACCACTTGTGTTGGAATTAAAACCACTTCCCACACACTTGAAATATGGGTATCTGGGTGACAACAACACTTTACCAGTAGTCATTGTAGCTAGTGTATCGGTGGATCAGGAGAAAGCACTATTGGATGTGCTCAAATATCATAAAGGATGAAAATCCCTAGTATTATGTTATGAAAATTTTGGTTGTCATGAATAATTTTTTTAGAGATATGAAATATGGTATTAGGATGGAAAATGGTAAATATGCGTTTAACGTGCTAATTTTTTTAAAGTTGTTATAGAGTCACCACTTGGTTATAAGTGGGGAAAAAGTGTCATTAGGCTACTATGGAGGAATTTGATGCTATTATGCCAATCTTGTACATTAGATGGGACTTATATTAGAAATGTGGAAATACGTATATGAGAAGCCATAACGACCCTTCCAATAAATTTCTATGAAATTTTTTATAAGTAGACGAATTTGTTACCTTTGATTTATGAAAACCATAATATGAAAACTAAATGTAACACCCCAAACTCAGCCTAGACGTTATGGCCGAATCTGGCGATGTCACATGGAATGGATTTTAAAAACAACTAACACGGTGAAACTGTTTCGAGTCTTCTACTCTATTTGCATAGAATTATTATCAAAATGTTCATTCCTGTTTAAATAACTTTCCTTAAAAGTGTTTAAAGGAGGAAGCTTACGAAAAACCATTGTAATTAAGTAAAATCGTTCGTGATTTAGAAAACATTTCCTTTTGGTAAAATCTCGGTTTTTATTGAGTTTTGCAATTATAAGATCATAAACACTGTAAAGACCCAAGTTTAAGCAAAACAGTTCATAAAGTCCTGATTACAAAAGAAATACCCAGCAAATTAAAATGAAACCATAAAACCAAAGTGTAACAGTTTTAAAAAAGTGGCCACCGTTGAGTCCACCGCTGCACCAGTCCGCCTAACCCTATGGGTTACCTGTAGAAAAATAAACAGAAGAAAAGGTGAGTTTTCATAAACTCAGTGTATAACCCCCAGAATCAAGCATGCACACATACAGAATAACAAATATCAGTCAGATACAATCTTGGGCCCAGACCCATAATAGATTCAGATGCAAATTTAAGCCTTAGCCCATCTCAGATATAGATACAGGCATGCAATCAGAAACAGAAATCAGGATCCTACCCCCAGCCTTTACATACCATCTCCGACCATCCCTACACACTATGTGGGGTTTAAAACACCCACCCAGTCCTACACACCATGCTGTATCGAATGCGGCACATATCAGATATATTGCAGCTGAGTTGCCAGATAGTAGGCGTAAACACCTCTCAGAACACTTCCTCCAATATATATATATGTCAACCTTAACCCCAAAACAGATACAGTAAATGCAGAACCAAACTTACAGAATAATCATGCTTACATGCTTAATTACAGATAAAGATTTATGGAACAGATCAGTCGGATATGCATGGTAATAACATACTCGGAACACAATATCAGTCATACAGATCATACAAGTTAGGGTCTAATTACCCCTTATCGATTCTACAGTAGGCTCACAGTTGTTGGAATGACCCGTGCAGCCCTAGGAAAGATTTCGGTTAAATGGGCTCACACGCCCATGTGGCTAGCCCGTGTAGGCCCACATGCCCAGATTGGTCTAGCTCGTGTGGCCCACACGGCCACACTCCAGCCATCACACGGTCGTGACTTGTGCACGGCCTGGCCTTCGTTGATCATATGGCCGTGTTAGAAAAATAATTTAGTATAAGCCCACTGAGCAAGTATAAGGCTTAAGTTAGAAAAATACCAAAATTTACCAAAGGTAAGGCTTGAACTTGGGACCTCTCAAACACACCCAAAACATTTAACCACTGAAGCAGATACATAGTTGTGTCACAATTCAATAGAAACAAACATAATAAATTTGGGGCATTACAACTCTACCCCCTAAAAGAAATTTTGACCTCAAAATTTACCTGATCAGAACAGATGAGGATACTGCTGACGCACCGAGTCCTCAGGCTCCCACATAGCCTACTTGGTGCTATGATTCTGCCACAGCACCTTCACTAAAGAAATGGACTTCCTCCTCAGAACCTTAACATCGCGATCCAGAATCTGAACCGGTTCTTCCTCAAAGGTCAAGTCTGGCCTAACCTTAATCTTCTCAATCGAGACGACATGGGATGGGTTAGAACGGTACTGCCTCAACATCGAGACGTGAAACACATCATGAATACAGTCCAGCTCAGGGAGTAGCTCCAACTGATAAGCAACTGGTCCCACGCATTTCAGAATTTGGTACGGTTCAATAAGCCTAGTGCTCAGCTTTCCCTTCTGACCGAACCTTAGAACTTTCTTCCAGGGAGAGACCTTAAGAAACACAAAGTCCCCCACAGAATATTCAATCTCACGCCTCTTCAGATCTGTATATGATTTTTGCCTGTCAGAAACCGCTTGCAGACGATCTCGAATCAATCGAACCTTATCCTCAGTTTCAGAAACCAACTCAGGACCCAAAACTCACCGTTCGCCTAACTCAGTCTAAAATAAAGGAGTACGACACTTACGACCATACAGAGCCTCATAAGGTGTCATCTGAATACTCGATTGGAAACTGTTATTGTAGGCGAACTCGACTAGCGATAGATAATCCTCCCAACTACCTCAGAAATCAATCACGCAACTCCGAAGCATATCCTCCAATATCTGAATAACCCTATCAGATTGACCATCAGTCTGAGGATGGAACACAGTACTAAAGTCCAACTTTGAACCCAGAGCCTCGTGCAATTTCTTCCAGAACTGAGAAGTGAAGCGAGGGTCTCTATCAAAAATAATCGACACTAGAACCCCATGTAATCTGACTATCTTAGAGATATACAGCTTCGCCAACTTCTAAAGAGAAAAGTCCGTATGAACCGGAATGAAGTGTGCAGACTTGGTCAATTGATCCACGATGACCTAGACAGAATCCTTCTTAGTGGGTGTCAAGGGCAACCCACTAACGAAATCCATAGTCACACGTTCCCACTTCCATAAGGGAATCTTGACTGGCTGCAATAAACTCGAAGGCAACTGGTGCTCAGCCTTAACTTGCTGGCACGTCAGACATCTAGCCATAAAGTCAATAACCTCACGCTTCAAACCCCGCCACCAGTACAACTCACTGAGGTCGTTATACATCTTATTACCGCCGGGATGCATAGCAAAAGCGCTACTATGTGCCTCCCTCATAATCGACTGCCTCAGATCCTCATCGTTTGATACACAAATCCATCCTCGGAAACACAACACACTATCACTATTTAATCCAAAATCAGAAGTAGAACCACTCTCCACCTGACGGAACCGTACACCTAAAGTCTCATCCACTAACTATTTATCTTGAATTTGACCAATCTAAGTCGGTTTAACCTACAACTCGGCTAACAGAATCCTATCATCAAACAGACTAAGGCGTGCAAACATCGCCCTTAGATCAGACATCGCTCTTCGGCTTAGAGCGTCAGCCACCACATTGGCCTTACCAGGGTGATACTCGATGGTGCAGTCATTATCTTTGAGCAGCTCAATCCATCGACGTTGTCTAAGATTCAACTCTTTCCGAGTAAGGAGATATTTGAGGCTCTTGTGATCGGTGTAGATGACACACCTTTCACCATACAGATAGTGCATCCAAATTTTCAGTGCAAAGACCACAGCAGCCAACTCAAGGTCATGCGTCGGATAATACCCTTCATGTGTCATAAGATGACGGGATGCATAAGTCACAACCTTACCATCCTGCATTAGCACGTAACCCAATTCGACATGCGATGCATCACTGTACACTACAAACTCCTTTCCAAATTCAGGTTGTATCAAAACAGGAGCCTGAGTCAGAATAGACTTGAGCTTCTCAAAGCTCTCTTGCTGTGCATTAGTCCAAACGAACGACACACCCTTATGCAGAATGTTAGTCAACGACGCAGCAATCAAAGTGAACCCCTCAACAAACCGCTGATAGTATCCCGCCAAACCCAGAAAACTACGGACTTTGGACACATTCTTGGGCTATTTCCAATCCAACACAGCCTCAATATTTCGAGGGTCAACATGAATCACCTCGGCAGAAACCACATGCCGCAGAAAAGTTACTTCACGAAGCCAGAACTCACACTTGCTTAACTTAGCGTAAAGTTGCTTCTCACGCAAAATTTGAAGCACTACTCTAAGATGCTCATCATGCTCATCTTCAGTCTTAGAGTATACCATAATGTCATCGATGAAGACCACAACGAACTGATCCAGATAAGGCTGAAATACTTGATTCATCAGATCCATGAATGCAGCCGGTGAATTTGTCAACCCGTAAGGCATAACTAGAAACTCGTAATGTCCATACGAGTCCTAAATGTCGTCTTATGCACATCCTTCTCCTTAACCCTCAACCGATGATACCCTGAATGAAGATCGATCTTAGAGAACACAGAAGCCCCTCAGAACTGTTCAAAAAAGTCGTTGATCCTTGGAAGTGGATACTTATTCTTAACGGTCAGCTTGTTCAACTGTCGGTAATCTATACACATCCTCATTATCCCATCCTTTTTCTTAACGAACAAAACTGGGACGAATGAAACCAGGGTCCAACAATTCTTGCAGTCAAGCCTTGAGCTCTATAAGCTCCTTCGGTGCTATACGGTAGGGAGCAATGGACACCGGAGCTATACCCGGAAGAAGCTTAATCCCAAATTCCACTTCTCGATTTGATGGTAATCTCGATAATTCCTCAGGAAAAATGTTCGAAAAGTCCTTTACTGTTCTGATGTTCCCATTAGAAGAGTCCCAGAATCCAAAACTTTTACATAGGCCAAGTATGCCGCACATCCTTTCCAGACCAGTTTCTCAGCTACTAACGCAGAGATCACATGCGGTAGATAGTCTCGACGCTCACCAATCATAACCATCTCCACATCATTCTTGGTCCTCAAAATGACCCTCTTAGCAGCGCAGTCCAAACTGACTCAGTGCTCTAACAACAAATCCATACCCAAAATCAGGTCGAACTCCCTAAACGAAAGCTCCATCAAATTAGCTAGGAATATCTCTATAACACCCCTTACCCATATTCGACACTTGAACTGGGTACGAGGCATTACCGTACTTAACTTGCTCAAACATACAACATCGATCCATAAAATTTCATTTCAAATTAAAACTCTTTATTCGAGACTATAGTGTCCTTATTATAGGTCTACGAGACCCTAAACTTGTACTCGAAATGATTCAGGACCGAACTGGAAACTTTTGAACACTTAGAAAAATTTGACACAAAACAATGCCACACACCCATGTGAAGGAAGGAACACGCCCGTGTGGCATATCACATGCCAGTGTTCCACACCTGTGTGGATTTATTTTCCAATTCGAACCTACAAAGGTTTTAAGATGGCCGAACACATGCACTAAAATCTTACCACTAAAATTAAGTACCAAAATTTTCATGCACTCTTGTAATCATGCTATAACACATAAAATAATATAAAAATAATTTTCTCTGACGTCGAATTAGTGGTTCCAAAACCACTATTCTGACTAGCCCCTAAATCAGGCTGTTACAATTCTCCCCCTTAAGGATTTTCGTCCCTGAAAATCTTACCAGTAAAAAGGTTGGGATATTGGTTTCTCATAGTCTCCTCGGGCTCCCATGTAGCCTCTTCTACCCCATGTCTTTGCCATAGTACTTTCACAAGGGCTATGGTTTTGTTTCTCAACTGTTTAACTTCTAGTGCCAAAATCTTAACCAGCTTTTCGCCATAAGTCATGTCCGGTCAAATTTCTATCTCTGATGGTACAATCACATCTGAAGGGTCTCAACGGTATCGACGTAATATAGACAGGTGGAAGACATTATGAATCTTTTCCAACTCAGGTGTCAAAGCCAAACTATAAGCTACCGGCCCTATCCTCTTGGTAATCTCATATGGTCCGATAAAGCACGGACTCAATTTACCTTTCCGGGCAAATCTGAGGACATTCTTCCATGGTGATACTTTCAGAAACACTTTATCACCAACTTGAAACTCAATCTCTTTCCGTTTCAAGTTCGCATAGGACTTCTTTCTGTCTGAGGCAACTTTTAGACATTCACGTATCACTTTTACCTTCTCTTCGATTTCTTTTACTAAATCGACCCCATGAATCTGACTCTCTCTAAGTTCAGTCCAATACAAGGGCGTTCAGCACTTACGCCCATATAATGCCTCATAAGGCGCCATCTTCAAACTCGACTGAAAGCTGTTATTGTAGGCGAATTCCACCAACGGTAAGTATTTCTCCCAATTACCTTGGAATTCCAAAACACAACATCGAAGCAGGTCTTCTAGTATCTATATTACTTTCTCTGACTGCTTGTCGGTTTGCGGATGGAAAGCTGTACTAAAATTCAACTTTGTGCCCAAGGCTTCTTGCAACTTTTTCTAAAACAGCGATGTAAATCTTGGATCTCTATCCGAAATAATCGACAATGGTACTCCGTGAAGTCTTACTATTTCTGACACATACAAATCTGCTAACTTATCAAGCGAATAATCAACCCGTACTGGTATGAAATGGGTTGACTTCGTTAGTCTTTCAACTACGACCCATACGACATCCTTCCTTTTTGGTGAAAACGACAAACCCGTCACGAAGTCCATAGTAATATGGTCCCATTTCCACTCGAGAACCATAATAGACTGAAGTAAACCCGAGGGTACTTGATGTTTAACCTTCACTTGTTGACAAATTAGACATTTCATACAAACTCGGAAATGTCTTCATACTCAGCCACCAATACCATTCCTCAAGTCATTATTCATCTTCGTGCTGCTTGGATGTATAGACGAACATCCACTATGTGCTTCATGCAAAATCTTCCAAATAATCTCATCATCTCTTGGTACACAGGCCTTATCTCGGAACATCAATCATCCATCAGGACTTATCTGAAAGTCTGACTCAACATTGAACTCTTTTAGCTTGTAAATCATTGTCCCCTTTCTGAGCTTCACAAATCTCTTGGAGAAACACTGGTCTAGCCCTCAACTCGGCTAGAATTGAACCATCATCTAACAAAGCTATCCATGTATTCATGGCTCTCAGTGCAAACAAGGATTTCTTGCTCAAGGAATCGGCGACCACGTTCGCCTTTCCTGGATGATAGTCAATTACTAACTCGTAAACCTTTATCAACTCTAACCATCTCCGTTGCCTAAGGTTCAACTCCTTTTGAGTCATCAAGTACTTTAAGCTCTTATGATCAGTGAACACCCGACATTTCTCACCATACAAATGGTGTCTCCAAATCTTTAGTGCAAATACAATTGTAGCTAACTCCAAATCGTGGGTCGGGTAATTCTTCTCGTGTGGCTTTAATTGTCTAGAGGAATATGCTATCACCTTGCCCTCCTGCATGAGTACACAACCCAATCTATTCAAGTATGCATCGCTGTAGACTACGAATTCTTTTCCTGGTTCGGGTTGTACTAGAATTGGAGCCTCAGTCAACAATGCCTTCAATCTTTCAAAACTCTATTGGCACTTTTCTGTCCATTCAAACTTCACATATTTTTGCAATAGCCTCATCATCGGAGTATCTATCATGGAAAGTCCCTTGACAAATCGTCTATAGTAGCCAGCTAGGCCCAGAAAACTCTTAACCTCGGTTACGTTCCTTGGTGGTTTCCAATCCACAATTGCTGAGATCTTACTTGGGTCGACTCTAATTCCATCTCCCGAGAGAATGTGCCCCAAAAATCCAACTTCCTTAAGCCAAAATTGACTTTTACTAAACTTGACATATAATTGTTTATTTATTAAAATTTGCAGAACCGTTCTCAAATGTTCAGCATGCTCGTTCTCATTCCAAGAGTAGATCAATATATCATCGATAAAGACTACAAAAAATTTATCCAAATATGGCCGAAAGATGCGGTTCATCAAATCCATGAAAACTGCAGGGGCATTTGTTAACCCGAAAGGCATGACCAAAAATTCATAGTGACCATACCTTGTCCGAAATGCGATTTTTGGCGCATCCGAGTCCTTGACTCTTAACTAATAATATCTAGACCTTAAGTCTATCTAGGAAAACACCGTGGCTCCCTTCAATTGATCAAAAAAATATCGATTTTTGGCAACAGGTACTTGTTCTTCACAGTTACCTTATTGAGTTGTCGATAATCTATACATAACCTCATAGAACCATCTTTCTTTTTCACAAATAAAACGGGAGCACCCCACAAAGAATAACTCGGTCTTGCAAAGCCTTTGTCCGTCAACTCTTGCAACTGTGTCTTGAGTTCTTTTAGTTCGTTTGGAGCCATTCTGTATGGAGCAATTAAAATGGGGGCAACATCAGGAGCTAACTCAATCCCAAATTCAATCTCTCTAATCGGAGGTAACCTTGGCAATTTCTTTGGGAAAACATCTGATACTCACATACTATGGGCACTGATTCAATTCTTAACTCAGTCTCTCTAGCATTCATCACAAAGGCAAAGTAAGCTTCGTACCCCTTTCTTAGATATTTCTGAGTCAACAAGAAAGATATCACTACTGGCAATCTGTCTTGCTCATCTGATTCAACACGAATAAGATCCCTACTTTCACATTTTAACTCAATAAACTTCCTTCTACAATTCACTATCACATCATGAGTAGTTAACCAATCCATCCCAAGGATGACATCGAATTCATCAAATGGAAATAACATGAGATTAGCCGGAAAATAATGACCCCTAATCATCAAAGAGCAACCTTTGCATACTCTATCAACCAACACACATTTGCCTAGGGGATTTGGCACTCTTATCACAAATTCAGTAGACTCTACAGGCACGTTCATGCTAGAGACTAATTTCATGCAAATATACGAGTGGGTAGATCTCGGATCAATTAAAGCTATAACATGAGTATCATAGAGAGAAAATGTACTTGTGATTAGGTCAGGGGAGGACGCCTCGTCGCGAGCGCGAATGTCATATGTTCTCGCCGGTGCTCTATCGTCAGCTCTTGCAGTCTGCTCTCTAGATGTATTCTTACTACTCATTTCATTTCTCGAGTTTCTCTATGGTCTTCCTCTAGCAGTACTTCCCAGTCTTGCACTCTGAGGTTTCTCTTTCTCACCCACCTCAGGGCAATCTTTGATAAAATGGTCTAGGGATCCACACTTGAAACAAACTTTTTCGTTTGCTCGAACTCCCCAGGATGATGTCCGCCACACTGCAGACATTGCTATCTACTTGATCAAGCATTGCCAATACTAGCAACCGAAGTGGTCTGAGCTTTAGATCCCGAGTACGGTTTACCCTTACTTTTATTTGAAAACCCGGCCGAAGTGGCCGATCTAGCAATGAAATCTCTCGACTTCTTAGATAAGGATTGAAATGATTTGCCCAACTGTCTCTTCCTCGAGTCACGAGACTTGATTTCAGCTCTTCTTTTCTCTTTGACCAGTTCTTCGGCCTTACAGGCTCTATCCACTAACACAACAAATTCTTTTAGTTCTAGGACACCAACAAATAAACGGATATCTTCATTTAACCCGTCTTCGAACCTTTTACACATAATGGCTTTTGGTGATACGCACTCCCAAGCATATTTGCTGAGCTTTACGAACTCACGCTCATACTCAGTTACTGTCATCCGGCCCTATTATAATTCAAGAAATTCCTTTCTTTTCTGGTCGATAAAACTCTGGCTAATGGACTTCTTCTTGAAATCTTCTTGGAAAAACTCCCAAATAACTCTCTCCCTTGGTACAACTGACACGAGGGTGTTCCACCACTAATAAGTGGAATCTCTCAAGAGAGATACCACACACTTCATACACTCTTCAGGTGTGCATGACAACTCATCAAATACCCTGATGGTATTCTCAAGCCATAATTCTATCCTCTCAGGATCATCATCTTTACTAGCTTGAAATTCCTCCGCTCCTTGCTTCTAGATTCTATCAACCAGAGGCTTTTCTCTTCTTACTACCTCTACCACTTGGAGAGCTACAGGGGTAGGCTCAGGAATAGGTGGGGGTGGAGGAGGTTGAGCATTAGGGTTTTCTCTTACAAACTCAATGTACCAGTTGCTCATCATATGGAGAAAGGCTTCTCGAGCCTCTTCTCCTTGACCCAAGGTCTCGGGTCTACTTTCTACTGGCGTGGTCTCTTGTGTGGGGGCTGGTGCATCGGTCATAGCATCATCAGTCGCAGCTCGGCCGAGATCTATTTACTATATAAAAACACAATTTAAATCGTCAGGAGTCGTCGCACTATCATTATGTAAAAACTCATACGTATGGCATGTATAAATAAACTCATACTTACGCTACGTTAGTCCGAGAATCGACTAAATCGTAGCTCTGATACCACTAAATGTAACACCCCTTACCCATATTCGACACTTGAACTGGGTACGAGGCATTACCGTACTGAACTTGCTCAAACATACAACATCGATCTATAAAATTTCATTTCAAATTAAAACTCTTCATTCGAGACTATAATATCCTTATTATAGGTCTACGAGACCTTAAACTTGCACTCAAAATGATTCGAGACCAAATCGGAGACTTTTGAACACTTAGAAAAATTTGACACAAAAAAGGGCCACACGCTCGTGTGAAGGAAGGAACACACCCGTGTGGCATATCACATGTAACAGTCTGATTTTGAGGCTAGTCAGAACAGTGGTCTCGGGACCTCTAATCCGAGGTTGAGGAAAATTATTTTAATATTATTTTATGTGTTATGGAATTAATATATGGCTATATGAAAATTTTGGTGCTTTAATGTTAGCAATTGTATGTGAAATTGTGAAAAAGGACTAAATCGCATAAAGTGCGAAAGTTCCATTATAAGGGGGAGGGGTGTCTAATAGCCAAAGAATATCAAATTGGAGGTCCTTAAAGTGAAATTAGGCCATGGGATGAGTGACGGCTAGCCATATAGAGGCTAGGGAGACAAGATATTAAATGATGGTCAAATTTGGTGGAAATTAGGTGATAAAAATGAATAAAATAAGATGAATAAAAGATATTATCATCTTTCACTATTCACCCTCCTTCTTCCATTGAAAATTGAAGAGAAAAATAGAGTTTTTGGGGTTCAAACTTTCAGCTAAGCCATCTCCTTGCAAGTAAGTGATTTTGGTGGATTTATTTGATAATTTTTGTACTTTTGAAGTCCCCAAAGCTTAAGCTAGCTAATGAGGGGATTAATTTGAGAAATGGTTAAAAGTTTAGGGACTTGCCATGAGAGGTTTTATGTTGTTAGCTGAGTTTTGATATTCTTGTGGGTGGGCTATGTGCAATACCACCCTGTTAACAATAAATGGTGGGTTAAGTGCGATACCACCGAGTGGTTGATATTAGTAAGAATAATTTATTGTGTAATTATGATGTGATGTTTCATGTGAACATGTGGTGATCAAGTGTAGGGATGTATGTTAAATAATAAGAGCATTTGGTTGTGATATGGTTGGATTGTGGTAAGAGATGAATGAGTAAGAATGATCTTGGATTACGTAATGCTATTTATTGTTTAGTACATGTTATGATGTTTATTGTTTACATGTAAACTTACTAAGCTTTAAAGCTTACTTCCCTTTCTTTTTCCCTTGTTTTATAAAGTCAAAGAGTCGGGTTGTTATACGAAGATAATCGGAAGATCACCCACACTATTAGCTCATCTTGGTATATTTTGAATTAGCATTTTGAGTATGGCATGTATAGGAGCTAGACTAGGTGAAATGTTTGTTATTTTGGCCAAGTGTGTATTGGCTCCTTATGGACAAATTCTTTTGTACATGGCCATAGTTAACTGCTCAATACTATTAATCAATTAAAGTATGAGGTTATTCATGATTGTGTAGGGTATATGATTGGGTTGTTTGGTTATGAATTTATGCTTGAATGAATTAGGAGGATGAAAGAGCTTGGCAAAGCCTTGTTCTTATCCACATGGGTAGGCACACAGGCGTGTGTCTAGGCCGTGTGTGACACACGGTCAGTCCCATGGGTGTGTGACCAGGCCGTATGTCCCCTGCATGTTGGTTTTGTAAGTCAGTAAGCTTTGTAGTAAACACGCGGGCAGAGACACGACTGTGTGTCTTAGCTGTGTGGTAGGCACCGCCACGAACATGGGTGTGTGCCCGGGCCGTGCGAAGTCTGCATCTTGAAATTGGAATTTAATTCGACACATGGTCTAGGGACACGGGCGTTTGCCTTGGCCGTGTGACCATAGTGAGGTGATGAAGTCATAAACAGAATATTAAGGTTTTAGCATATGGGCTGAGGCACGAGCGTGTTGAGGCCGTGTGATGGACACGGGCCAGGGACACGGGCGTGTGTCCGGCCATGTGAAAAAAGTCAGTTTCGACCACAGGTGAGGGACATGGGTGTATGTGACCACACGGCCTGCCCACACGGGCGTGTGGACCCTGTTTAGACAAAATTTTTCTAGGTGCATGAAAGTTTTCGATTAATTCCCGAAACCTTCTGAAGGCGTGTTTAGGGCCTCGTAGGCCTATTAAAAGGATATTAGAGGTGTGTATGGAAAAGTTTTTAATTTTGCAATGGAATTTGATGACCCAAAGTTGTATGACCATGTGAGTTAAGTGCGGTAATGCCTCGTACCCGGTTCTGGTGTAGAATACGGGTGAGTGGTGTTACATTTAGTGGTATCAGAGCCATGGTTTAGTCGGTTCTCAGACTATCGTGGCGTGTGTTAGAGTCTAAGTATACATGCCATGAGCGTATATTGATAGTGTGGTGGCTTCTAACAATTCTAAACTTTGTTTTTATATAGTAATGGATCCCGATCGAGCGGCTACTGATGATGCAACTAGTAACGCGCTGGCTCCCGCGCAAGGGACCATACCTATAGAGAGTGGACCCGAGACTTGGGGTCAAAGAGATGAGGCCTGGGGAAGCCTTTCTCCAAATGATGAGTAATTGGTACATGGAGTATGTACAAGCAAATCCTAATGTTCAACCTCCTCCACCCCCTCCTATACCTCAGGCAGTTCCAGTGGCTCCTCAAGGTATAGATGTAGTGAGGATAACCAAGCCCCAGATAGACAAGATTCGGAAGCAAGGGGCTGAGAAGTTTAGAGCTAATATAGATGATGACCCCGATAGGGCGGAGTTCTGGCTTGAGAACTCAATGGGAGTATTTGATGAACTCTTTTGTACACCTAAGGAGAGCTTAAAATGCGCCGTGTCTTTGCTGAGGGACTCAGTATACCATTGGTGAAAAATGTTGAAATTAGTGGTTCAAAAGAGAGAGTGACGTGGGACTTCTTTTTAGAATAGTTCTGAAAGAAATATATAAATCAGTGATTTGTTGATCAGAAACGGAAGGAATTCCTTGAGTTAAAGCAAGAAAAAATGACTGTGGCAGAATATGAGCGCGAGTTTGTTAGGCTCAGCAAGTATGCACAAGAGTGCATATCTACAGAAGCTATCTTTTGCAAGAGGTTTGAAGATGGACTAAATGAGGATATCAAACTTCTAGTTGGGATCTTGGAGCTAAAAGAGTTTGTAGTGTTGGTTGATAGGGCATGCAAGGCCGAAGAACTGAATAAGGAAAAGAGGAAGGCTGTGAGTGGGGCCTGAGATGTACGAAAAAGGCCGATGAGTAAATCATACCAAGTTCAATCGAAGAGGTCCAAGGAAGTAAACCCTCGGATGGCTACGCCAGTTGGATATTCACATAGAGACCGAGGTGACACATATTCGGGCTCGAAAGTTCAAACCACCTCGATGGCAAGTGTGGGTAATTCGAAGTCCAAACCGGAGTGTTCAAATTGTGGAAGACAACACACGTGGGAGTGTTGGGGGAATAGCAAAAACTATTACAAGTGTGGTTCACCCGATCATTTCATTCGAAATTACCCTGAGAGGGATGATAAAGAAAAAAAGCAAGAGATAAGATCAAGCAATGTATCTTCAAGGGGTAGACCACAAAAGAACCTGGGAGGTGGGACTAGTGGTAGAGGTACACCTCGAGATTCGACTGTGTGACTAGAGAGTCAGGCACCTGCAAGGACTTATGCCATTTGCGCTCGCGAAGAGGCATCATCTCCAGATGTGATAACGAGTACTTTTTCTCTTCATGACACTTCTGTTATTGCTTTGATTGATCCGGAGTC
Organism: Gossypium australe; assembly: GCA_005393395.2. NCBI lineage: Eukaryota > Viridiplantae > Streptophyta > Magnoliopsida > Malvales > Malvaceae > Gossypium > Gossypium australe. Next base: position 82,908,395 of record CM016622.1, on the reverse strand, counting down.
TACCCATTCATATATTTGCATGAAACTAGTATCTAGTATGAGCATGGTTGTTGAGTCTACGGAATTTGTAGTAAAGGTTTCAAACCCATTAGGCAAACATGTATTAGTTGACAAGGTGTGTAGGAATTGTCCTTTGACAGTTAGAGGTCATTGTTTTCTGGCAAACCTTATGCTGTTGCCGTTTGATAAATTTGATTTGATTCTTGGCATGGATTGGTTTACTGCCCATAATGTTTTAGTGAACTGTGGTAGCAAGTTTATTAATTGAAATGTGCAAATGGGGATGTCATTTGAGTCGAATCAGGTAGATCGAATAATCTGCTAGTGATAATTTCAACCATAGTAGCTGAGAAATATTTGAGGAAAGGATACGAGTGTTATCTCGCTTTTCTGATGAATACTCAAGAGTCAGAGGTAAAGATTGAGTCAGTGCCGGTGGCATGCGAATATCCAGATGTGTTTCTGGAGGAGTTACCTAGATTACCTCTAGTTAGGGAGGTTGAGTCTAGGATTGAGTTAGTTCCGAGAGCAGCACCTATCTCGGTTGCTCTGTATAGGATGGCACCATTGGAGTTCAAATAAATGAAGGATTAGTTGCAAGAGTTAACAGATAAGGGTTTTGCAAGACCGAGCTATTCACCGTGGGGTGCTCTGGTGCTTTTTGTGAAGAAGAAAGATGGGTCGATGAGATTGTGCATAGACTACAGACAGCTCAACAAAGTGACTGTGAACAATAAGTATCCTTTACCAATGATAGATGATTTATTTGACCAACTGAAGGAAGCTACGATGTTCTCTAAGATAGACCTAAGGCCTGGCTATTACCAATTGAGGGTTAAAGGGCAAGATGTACTGAAAACTGCATTTTAGACGAGGTATGGCCATTATGAGTTTCTTCTCATGCCGTTCGGTCTAACAAATACTCCTATGATTTTTATGGATCTAATGAACCATGTCTTCCGACCGTATTTGGACAAGTTTGTAGTTGTAATTATCGACGACATACTAATTTATCCTTGGGACGAGAGTGATCATGTAGAACATTTCAGAATCATTTTGCGGACTTTAAGAGACAAACAGTTGTATGCTAAATTTAACGAGAGTGAGTTTTGGCTCCGAGAGGTCGAATTCCTAGGACACATTGTGTCGGGTCATGGTATTAGAGTTGATCCGAGTAATATCTCGGCTATTGTGGAGTGGAAATAACCAAGAAATGTGTCAGAAGTTAGAAGCTTTTTGGGCTTAGCGGGGTACTACAGACAGTTCGTAAAGGGGTTTTCCATGATTGCTACCTCGATGACGAAACTATTGCATAAGGATGTCAAGTTTAAATGGACTGAGAAATGTCAACAGAGTTTTGAGAGATTGAAAACATTGTTGACTGAGGCACCGGTTTTGGTACAACTGGAGTCAGTGAAAGAATTTGTAGTTTATAGTGATGCATCATTAAACAGTCTTGGTTGTGTGTTGATGCAAGAGGGTAAGGTAGTCGCTTACGCCTCGAGACAGCTAAAACTGCATGAGAAGAATTATCTGACTCATGATTTGGAGTTGGTTGCAATTGTTTTCGAATTAAAGATTTGGCAACATTATTTATATGGTGAGAAATGCCGAATCTTCTCCGATCATAAGAGTTTGAAGTATTTGATGGATCAAAAGGATTTGAATTTGCGACAGCAGCGGTGGCTCGAATTATTGAAGGACTATGAGCTAGTAATTGATTATCATCCGGGGAAAGCAAATGTAGTAGTAGATGCCTTGAGTAGAAAATCTCTGTATGCTTTAAGGGCCATGAGTACGAGCTTAGAGTTGTCTGATGATGGTGTTATATTAGTCAAGCTGAAGGCTAGACTATTATTTATTCAACAGATATGTGAGGCTCAAAAGAAAGATGATGAGATGTAAGCTAAGAGAGCTAAGTGTGAATCGGGAAAAGATTTCGATTTTTTAGTGAGTTCGGATGGTTGTTTGATGTTTCACGACAAGATTTGTGTACCGAAAGATGATGAGTTGATTCGAAAAATTTTACATGAAGCACACGGTGGTTATTTGTCAGTGTATCCCGGTAGCACGAAAATGTACAATGATTTGAAGAGACTTTATTGGTGGCCGGGCATTAAAAGAGATATCTCTGAGTTGGTTACAAAATGTTTGGTCTGTCAACAAGTAAAAGCCGAGCATCAGGTACCTTCAGGATTACTTCAGCCGGTAATGGTTCCCGAGTGGAAGTGGGATCGGATCACTATGGATTTTGTAACAGGGTTGCCTATGACTCCGAGAAAGAAAGATGTTGTGTGGGTCATTGTGGATAGACTAATGAAGTCGGCTCACTTTATACCAACGCATGTTGATTATGCTCTTGATAAGTTGGCCGAGTTGTATATTGCTGAGGTGGTGAGATTACATGGGGTGCCTGTATCTATTATCTCGGATAGAGATTCGAGATTTACTTTGAGGTTTTGGAAGAAGTTGCAGGAAGCCTTAGGTACAAGGTTGAATTTTAGTACCGCATTCCATCCTCAAACCGATGGCCAATCTGAAAGAGTGATTCAAGTCCTCGAGGATATGCTCCGATGCTGTGTGTTAGAGTTTGGAGGTAGTTGGGGAAGATATCTACCTTTGGTTGAGTTTGCTTACAACAACAGTTATTAGTCGAGTATACGGCTGGCACCATACGAGGCTTTATATGGTCGTAAGTGTCGAACTCCTTTGTATTGGACCGAGCTTAGTGAGAAGTAAATTTATGGGGTCGGCCTAGTTAAAGAAACCGAGGAGAGAGTGAAAGTGATCCGTGATTGTCTGAAAGTTGCTTCAGACCGACAAAAGTCGTACGTGGATTTAAAGAGGAAAGAAATTGAGTTTCAAGTGGGCAAAAAAGTTTTTTTGAAAGTATCCCCATGGAAGAAAATATTGAGATTTGGTAAAAAGGGGAAATTGAGTCCATGATTCATAGGGTCATATGAGGTTATCGAAAGGATTGGGCCAGTGGCATACCGGTTGGCTTTGCCGGTAGAGTTAGAGAAAATACACAACATGTTTCATGTATCGATGTTGCGATGATATCATTCTGATCCTTCGCATGTGATCCCTCCAACGGAAGTTGAAATACGATCAAACATGACTTATGAAGAGGAGCCGATTGAGATATTGGCTCGGGAGGTTAAACAGTTGAGGAATAAGAGCATAGCTTTAGTAAAAGTGTTATGTCAAAAACATGGTGTGGAAGAAGCTATGTGGGAATCGAAAGAAGCCATGAGAGAACAATATCCAAACCTTTTTACCGGTAAGATTTTCGAGGGCGAAATCTCTAAAGGAGGGAGAGTTGTAACAGCCCAATTTTGGGGCTAGTCGGAACAGTGGTCTCGGGACCTCTAATATAAAGTTGAGTAAAATTATTTTAATATTATTTTATGTGTTATGGCATTAACATATGGCTATATGAAAATTTTGGTGCTTTAATTTTAGCAATTGTATGTGACATTGTGGAAAAGCACTAAATCGTATAAAGTGCGAAACTTCCATTATAAGGGGGAGGGAAGGGTGTCTAATAGCCAAAGAATATCAAATTGGAGGTCCTTAAAGTGAAATTAGGCCATGGGATGAGTGATGGCCGACCATATAGAGTCTAGGGAGACAAGATATTAAATGTTGGTCAAATTTGGTAGAAATTAGGTGTTAAAAATGAATAGAATAAGATAAATAAAAGATGTTATCATCTTTCACTATTCACCCTCCTTCTTCCACCGAAAATTGAAGAGAAAAATAGTGCTTTTGGGGTTCGAACTTCCAGCTAAGCTATCTCTTTGCAAGTAAGTGATTTTGGTGGTTTTATTTGATAATTTTTGTACTTTTGAAGTCCCCAAAGCTTAAGCTAGCTAATGAGGGGACTAATTTGTGAAATGGTTAAAAGTTTAGGGGCTTGCCATGAGAGGGTTTATGTTGTTAGCTGAGTTTTTACGGAAGAAAATGAATGTTGGGGAGATGAGAAACAACTTTTGTGAAAGGTGTTGTTATGAAAACACCTAAATGAGACTAAGTTGTAAATGTTGTAAATTGGTAATAAATGCATGAAATAGTTAGATTTGTGGGTTGTTGTAAGAGGAATAAATGTTCAGCTAGGCCTTTTAATGAGAAAATGTGTTGAAAAATGACTTACGAGCTTAGGGGCAAAATCATAATTTTGCCAAAGTACAAGGGTAAAATGTCATTTTGCCTAAGTAGAGATTATGATGCATTATGATCATGAAATGTATTAAATGAGTGAATTTCATTGTTATACATCAAGAAGAGCGTGGAATTAACCTTGACCGGGGAAAAGGCAAGGTTTTGGATTAAACCGCACATTAACACATTTTGCACCGAGGTAAGTTTATGTGTAAATGATGCATCTTAAATTCATATGCTGTTATTTATTGGTGCATTGTATGTTTGAGAGCACCTATGACTTAAATGGATTGGATTGGGTAGACAATGAATAAATTCCATATGAATGTTGAAATAGATATGTAGATGCGGAATATCATCCGTAGTAAATAAATGGTGGGCTATGTGCGATACCACCTTAACTATTTTGTTGGTGGGCTATGTGCAATACCACCTTATCACTTATTCACGATGGGCTGTGTGCAATACCATCGTTAGTGTTATTTGGTGGGCTAAGTGCGATACCATCGTAAATATTCTTGTGGGTGGGCTATGTGTGATACCACCCTGTTAACAAGAAATGGTGGGTTAAGTGTGATACCACCGAGTCGTTGGTATTACTAAGAATGATTTATTATGTAATTGTGATGTGATGTTTCATGTGATCATGTGGTGATCAAGTGCAGGGATGTATGTTAAATAATAAGAGCATTTGGTTATGATATGGTTGGATTGTGGTAAGAGATGAATGAGTAAGCATGATCTTGGATTGCGAAATGCTATATATTGTTTAGCACATGTTATGATGTTTATTGTTTACATGTAAACTTACTAAGCTTTAAAGATTACTCCCCTTTCTTTTTCCCTTGTTTTATAGAGTCAAAGAGCTGGGTTGGGATACGAAGATAATCGGAAGATCACCCACACTATCAGCTCATCTTGGTATATTTTGAATCAGCATTTTGAGTATGGCATGTATAGGGGTTAGACTAGTTTAAATGTTTGTTATTTTGGCCAAGTGTATATTGGCTCCTTATAGACGAATTCTTTTGTACATGGCCATAGTTAACGGCTCAATACTATTAATCAATGAAAGAATGAGGTTATTCATGATTGTGTAGGGTATATGATTGGGTTGTTTGGTTATGAATTTATGCTTGAATGAATTAGGAGGATGAAAGAGCTTGGCAAATAGCCTTGTTCTTGTTTACACGGGTAGGCACATGGGCGTGTGTCTAGGCCATGTGTGACACACAGTCAGTCCCATGGGTGTGTGACCAGGCCGTGTGTCCCATGCATGTTGGTTTTGTAAGTCAACAAGCTTTGTAGTAAACACACGGCCAGAGACACGGCCGTGTGTCTTAGCTGTGCGGTAGGCACGACCATGAACATGGGTGTGTGGCCGGGCTGTTTGAAGTCTGCATCTTGAAATTGGAATTTAATTCGACACACGAGCGTATGCCTTGGCCGTGTGACCATAGTGAGGTGATGAAGTCATAAACAAAATGCCAAGGTTTTAGCACACAGGCTGAGACACAGGCGTGTCGAGGCCGTGTGAGGGACACGGGTGTGTGTCCTGCCGTGTGAAATAAGTTAGTGTCGACCACGGGTGAGGGACATGGGTGTATGTGACCACACGGCCTGTCCACACGGGCGTGTCCCATTTCACACGGGCGTTTGTCCCCTATTTAGACAAAATTTTTCTAAGTGCGTGAAAGTTTTCGATTAATTCTCGAAACCTTCCGAAAGCATGTTTAGGGCCTCGTAGGCCCATTAAAAGGTTGTTAGAGGTGTGTATGGAAAAGTGTTTAATTTTTGAATGGAATTTGATAGGCCAAAGTTGTATGACCATGTGAGTTAAGTACGGTAACACCTCGTACCCGGTTCCAGTGTAGAATACGGGTAAGGGGTGTTACATCACATGCCCGTGTTTCACACCCGTGTGGATTTATTTTCCAATTCGAACCTACAGGGGTTTTTAGATGGTAGGACACAAGCCCGTGTCCCTGATCCGTGTCCCTCGCACGGCCACGACACGCCCATGTGCAAAAGCCTTGGCATTCTTTTTGTGACATCATCACCTCAATAAGGACACACGGACAAGGCACACACTCGTGTCCTTAGCCGTGTGTCAAATTAAATTCCTAATTTCAGGTGCAGACTTCACACTGCCTAGGCACATGCCCATGTCCTATGGCCATATCTTCCACACGGTTGAGACTCACGGCCGTGTCTCTACCCGTGTGGTTACTACTGAGCATTCTGACTTGCCAACCTAGCATACATAGGGACACACGACCTATCAACACGCCCATGGGGCTGACCGTGTGTCACACACGGCCTAGACACATGCCCGTGTGGACAATTGTAAGGCTATATACCAAGCCAATTGCCGCCCTACAAATCAACCACACTTATACCAATTCAATTCAACAAACATCATGACCATAAGGCACTTCTAAAAACCTAAAATCAAGACATCCACACAAGCATGCACTTCATGAACTTCATCATCATTGAATATATAAACTTGTCAAGTATTGGCCAATTTCCAATGACCATTTACAAAATGAATTGAATAACATTAATAGCCGACACTTTGGCTAACAAATATGACATAACAAAATGACCAAGTCCTATACATGCCATACTCAAAATAAATCTAACTTTGCTATACCAAAGAGAAGTTGATAGTGTGATTCTGAACTGCGACGTCCCATGATCCCCAAGTTAGCTTGGCGATACTACAAGGAAAAGGGAAATGAGAGAGGTAAGCATGAAGCTTAGTAAGTTTGCATGAAATAAATAGCAACATAAAGGATCATAATGTCCTCCATCTAATACATTGATTAAAAACACAAGGTCTCAAGCACATTGCCATAACTTACTCATGCTTACTCTTACCAATTACATGTCATATCACATATCTTATACATTTCTCGTGAATTACTCACATGTACCTGTATCATTTCATCACATAGCTTTAGTACTAATTTCATCTCTATCATAATCTTAACTATTTATCTCAATGAATCACTTGGAATACCTGAGGATACACAATCGTCATCATACACATAAACACGACGCCAATGCCATATCCCAGATATGGTCTTACATGGGGTCACATCTCGATGCCGATGCCATATCCCAGATATGGTCTTATAGGGGATCTCATATTGATGTCGATGCCATATCCCAGATATGGTCTTATACGATTTTCATATTTGATGCGATGCCATATCCCAGATATGGTCTTATACGGGATCTCAATTCGGTGCCGAGGCCATGTCCCAGACATGGTCTTACACGGGACCTTACCAATCTCAATGATGATATCCTTTCACTTCTTAAAGTCCTATAGGGACTTCAACATCATAAATTTTCATCATTTTCTCATTCAACATCATTACTCAATTTTATGGAAATAATATACATCTTTACTAATATCAAGCATTTTGAAACTTAATAACATGATGTTGAATTTATTACACACAAACTTACATCGGAACCGAAATGTGTAATTTTGCGATTTAGTCTGAAACCTTGCCTTTTCATCGGTCAAGGTTAATTCCTCATTCTTCTTGATCTATAATAACAAATTAGCTCATTAAATTACCACATTAATCAATAAATTTCAATAATCATATTTTGGTAAAATTACCATTTTGCCCTTATACTTTCACAAAATGATGATTTTACCCCTAGGCTCATAAATCAATTCTAATCGAATTTCCTCCTTTTACAAGCCTAGATGAACATTTATTACTCCTATGGAAACCCTCAATACTCATTATTTCACACATTTAACACATATTTTATAACCTTTACAAAAAGGTCCTTTTAGGTGTTTTCATGGTAACACCTTTCACAAAAGTTGTTTATTTAGCAACTAAGACACATTTTCTTCCATAAAAATGCAGCAATAAACATAAATACTAGGTTTTCAACCATTTTGCGAAATAGTCCCCTCATTAGCTAGCTCAAGCTACAAGGGTCCCAAAAGTACAAAAATTATCAAGGAATGATCATCCAAAACACTTACCTATAAGGAGAAAAGCTTGCTAAAATTTTTGAGCTCTCAAACCCTTATTTTGCTGCTAATTTTCAGTGGTGAAGGTGGTAAAGAAAAGATTATATCAGCCTTTTCTTTATTTTATTAATACAAGTCAATTTAATCCACCTAATTCCAACAACTTTGACCAATTTTGACATTGTTTGTCCCCTATGGCCGACCACCCTATTTCTAAGGGTCTATTTGCACATTAAAGGCCTCCAATTAATAGTCTATGGCTTTTAGACACCTTTAGCTTGTAAAATGGAACTTTCTCACTTTATGCGATTTAGTCTTTTTTTCACAATTAAGCATGCAATCGCTAAAATTAAAGCACCAAAATTTTCATGCACTCTTGTAATCATGCTATAACACATAAAATAATATAAAAAATAATTTTCTTCGACATCAGATTAGTGGTTCTGAAACCACTGTTTCAACTAGCCCCTAAATCGGGTTGTTACAATCTTCCTTTGCACCTCTAATGGGACATCTTTATACAGATTACTAACTTGAACAGACTGCTCCAACAGACTTATAATAGTAACCTCACTAGAAGAACTCTCAAACAATAATCCCAGATTTTCGGAAACAGAACATGCTATATATGAATAAGTAGATCCTATACCTATCAGAGCAAGGTATGGTACATAAAAAATAAGGAACGTACCGGTGATGACGTCAGGAGCATCTCTGTCCTCTCGGTGACGTACAGTATAAAACAAAGTAGGCTACCTCGCCTCAGTCTGACCAGCACCCTTGCCCGGTGCTCTCTCTGCGGAGCAATTAGAACTCTCATATTATCTCTCAACCCATCCTCGAAACGAACACACCTCTCATATTACGATGCCACCATACCTCGGGCATAACGGCTCAGCCTCAGAAACTCGGCCTCATATTCGGCCACAGATCGGTCACCCTATGTGAGATTCAGGAACTCAAGTCTATGGGCATCAACATAGCTGCCTCCCACATACTTGCTCTGAAATGATGTCTTAAAGAACTTCCAAGTCAAAAGGTCAGGCTGAGTGCCCTCCTTAACAGTCAACCACCACTGGTAAGCCTCATCGTAACACAAGGAGACTGCACCCTTCAGTTTCTGCTCGAGGGTACAGTCCAGGTCATCCATAACCCTCTCTGTGGCCTCGAACCAGTACTCGGCCACATTTGGGGCAACTCCTATGACACCCCTAAATAACTCAGCTCCATTAGACCGGAGTCGTTCAGTTACCGACCCTCGACCTCCAGATCCAGTGTTAGGCCCAGTGACCCTTTCTAATATCCTTAAAATGGCTTGGGATAGTGCATTGTCCCCAGTCGAATGACTCTGAGACCCAGACCCAGTCTCAGTAGCAGGTGACACTGGTGTCTCACTAGTGCCCAGATGCAGCATGCTGCCTAGAGATGAGAACTCAACTCGAGCCCCCTATGGCCTCTACCTCAGCCTCGAATACCACGTCCACAGATACCTCGTGCGCTCATTGTAATTTCTAAGTTATCTACATTAAAAAATTTATGCATCAGTTCAATATTTATTAACAGATATTTTATGCATAAAGTTTCAGAAGTTTAGAGTATTTCGGATGTTTCAGTCTCTAAATGTTTCACTGCAGTTTCAGAGAGTACTTACTAATACTGTTTTTAAAGTAACTATATACAGTATTTCAGAATAATCTATCTAAGTTTCAGGAAGCTTACAGAATCAGCGCTGAAGACTCGGTGGACCACATACATAATCAGAGTAATTAAAATCTTTTGAAAACCAATTCTTTACAACCAAATTTTGGAACCCAAAATTCATAGCCTAGTTTTGCAACCTGACTCTGATACCTGGCCTAGACGTTATGGCTGAATCTGGTGATGTCACATGGAATGGATTTTAAAAACAACTAACACGCTGAAACTATTTTGGATCTGCTAACTTTATTTGCATAGAATTATTATCAAAACATTCATTCCTGTTTAAATAACTTTCCTTAAAAATGTCTAAAGGTGGAAGCTTATGAAGAACCATTGTAATTAAGTAAAACCGTTCGTGATTTAGAAAACATTTTCTTTTGGTAAAATCTCGATTTTTATCGAGTTTTGCAATTATAAGATCATAAACACTGTAAAAACCCAAGTTTAAGCAAAACAGTCCATAAAGCCCCGGTTACAAAATAAATACCTAGAAAATTAAAATGAAACCATAAAACCAAACTGTAATAGTTTTAAAAGAGTGGTCACCGCCAAGTCCACCGCTGCACGGAATGGGTTACATGTACAAAAACAGACAGAAGAAAGGGTCAGTTTTCGTAAACTCAGTGTGTAACCCCACAGAATCAAGCATGCACACATATTGAATAACAAATATTAGTCAGATACATTCTTGGGCCCAAGCCCATAACAGATTCAGATGTGGATTTAGGCCTTAACCCATCTCAGATATAGATACAGGCATGCAGCTAGAAACAGAAATTAGGATCCTACGCCCAGCCTCTACACACCATCTCTGACTATCCTTGCACAGCATGTGGGGTTTAAAACACCTACCCATAGAATGGCTAAAAGCCATAAATATCGCAGAAAGGCTGAAAGCCTTGTACAGAACGGCAATGGGTCGTACACTTCTTTCGTAACTTTGTCCCAACCCCATGCAATATGCCGTGTATGTCATGCTCAATCATCACAGGTGTATGCAGAATGACCATACTCAGTAACAGTCATTTAACATATATTACAAGCATATCAGTCACACGACCATAGTCAAGTCATGGCACAAAATCAGTCATTTACCCTCAGGGGCAAAATAGTTATTTTACCCTATAAAGGTATTTCGGTAATCCTACCCTGCAGGGGTAATTTGGTAATTCTACTCATAACTAATCTATGTATGCAGTGCATCTCAAACATAATCAATCATACAATTAACACATACAACACTAGTACTACCACGAGGGTACAACGGTCATTTAATCGGTTAGGGGTAAAACAATCATTTTGCCTAGTAAAGGCATCTCGAAAATTTTACCCATCGAGGGTATTTCAGTAACTTTACCCATAAAGGGTATTTCGGTAACTTTACCCATAGAGAGTATTTTAGTAATTTTACAAACTAGGGGTATTTTGGTAATTTCACAAACTAGGGTATTTCGATAATTCTATAAATAGGGGTATTTTGGTAATTTTGTAATCTGAGGGTATTTCAGTAATTTCACAAATCAAGGGTATTTCGATAATTTCTCAAATTAGGGGTATTTAAGTGATTTTGCAATTCGAGGGTATTTCGGTAATTTCACAAATAAGAGGTATTTTAGAAATTTTGCAATCTAAGGGCATTCCGGTAATATCAGAAATCAGGGGTATTTCGATAATTTCACAAATTAGAGGTATTTCGGTAATTTTGCAATCCGAGGGTATTTCGATAATTTCACAAATCAAGAGTATTTCGGTAATTTTACAATCTGAGGGTATTTCGATAATTTTGTAAACCAAGGGTATTTTGATAATTTTGCAAACTGGGGTATTTCAGTAATTTTGTCAACCTCTCAGAAGGTATACAGTCGCCTCTAGCGACTCAAGTATTCTAAACAGAGAAAATAATGCAAATGGGCCTAAGGCCCATCTCGACCCAAGTGAGCCCACACGCTCGTGTGGCCTATTTAGCCCAAATCTAGCCACAGATATGAGATTCACATAGACCAGTTCAATATCTACTACACAATCATACAATTTATTCATATGGGCCCACGGGCCCATTGGCCCCACATGGCCCATTTCGACCCATCGAGGCCCAAACAGCTTAAACCCACCAGAACACTCATGATGGCCTCAACTATCGCGTCGAAGCCCCCACACGTGGGCTTGCACGCTCGTGTGGCTACAATCATCGTGTGACCGGCATTTCGGCGTTTGCCGCTCTACAATTAGAGTTGTGTGAAATACACATCTGATAGGAATCTGGAGTTAATCCGCGCTCTGAACACTCCTATGCCCAAACGCCAACCAAGGTATGCTTACTCTCCTCATAGATTGCTCTATTTAAAGGCAGCTTCTCACCTTCCCTCATGCTAGCTTCCCGATGTAGGATCCCTCCTTCAGCAGAGTTTAATTCCATCACAACCACCTGTCGCCCCAACTTAGCAAAAGAAATATCCCTTTTTGCTTGCAATGGGATTCAAACCCTTGCCCTCTCCTATGCTCTAGAAGCTATATGCCACCACAACACAAGCTCCTTTTGTGTCTTAAAATATGTGCAACTAAATATAAACCTATGGGCCAAATTCTAAGTTCATCTAAAAAGAAATCAAAATGAAATGCAAGCACCAAGACTTGAACCTTGGACCCATTGCTTCCTCTAAGGCATCACTTCCTTGTCTCCCATGTGGCGCCATTTGCCACTAGACCACAACTCCTTTTGTGTCATTTTTCTCCACATTTTATTCTTAAAGCCTACTTACTAACTACCAGAGTTTTATTTACCTAAAACCAAAATTTTTCCTAAAGCCCAGGTTTGATCCCGGGACTTCTTGGAAGCCTCCTAACATTCCAAAATCACTCACCTAATAGGTCCAACTTGCATTAGTGTCGTTCTCTTATTCTCAAAAATTTTAAACGCTCCCCTGTCTAAGGCCCAATGGGCCCAATTCTACTAGGCCCAAATTTGGGCATTACATTTCTACCTCCCTTAAAGAAATTTCGTCCTTGAAGTTTCCAACTATATAATAGCTGCACAACATAGGTTACATCACTACGCTCTCGCTGCGCACTCTAATCTTAATATCCCTATCATATTTTAACTAGAACTTGGAACTCCCTACACATACTCAAAACACCTAACCATTGAAGCAGACAGATATTTCACACGCAACCAATTTCTATTCCAACATCACATCCAAGCCAAACACACACAGAATAAATACAAAAAGTACAGTCCAATATCTAAAGAAACCACCGTATTTCTAACTCACTGCATTTGAATTTCTAAACAGACAAAAGTATTCAAAAAACTTACGGATTCGGCGCCGGAGACTCGGTGTACCACACTTGCAGAAAAACGATCAATATAACATTCCAAAACTTCAAATCTTTTCAAGTTTTTCTTTGAAACAACACTTTCAGAAATTAAATTTTGAAAACCCAATTCACAGCCGAGTTTTACAATTGGTCTCTGATACCATTAAATGTAACACCCCAACCTGGCCTAGAAGTTAGGCCCGAATCTGGCGTGTCACATGAAAGTGCTTTTCAAAACCATATTTCTTGTTGTTAAAAAAACAAACCTCTTTGTTTAAAAAAACTTAAGCAATTGTTGTCCACTTGAAAACGTAACTACTTTTAAAACCTTATGTGTTGCAGAAGCATATTTAAAATAAAGAATTTACGAATAGGTGATGTTTAAAAACTGAGTTGCAGAAGCATTTTGAAAACGTTGCGGAAACATAGTGTTTTGAAGACAATTATCGATTTGGAAATCGTATTCCACGTTTAGCAGTTAGAAAACATCATAAATAAGTATCACAAATAATAAGTTAAAAATAGAGAGGCCTTATTACAACCCAAATCAAAATACTTGAATTTAAATAATCAAAACGGAAACCATAAGCAGTGTGTGGCCTTCTCTGAGTCCTTCGCAGGACCGATCCGTCTAAGGCTAGGGATTACCTGCACAGTTAAAAACGGGGTGAGTTTATGAAAACTCAATGTATAATCCCCTTACTAGAGTAACAATCAGTATACAGAAACAGAACCTAAAACAGTCTGGGCCAAAGCCCTTTAACAGTAACAGTATAGTCCAGTTCAGAGCATATGTGGGTCAAAGCTCACTACAATATCATTTGGGTCACAGCCCATAACAGAATCAATTGAGCCTAGTTCAAACCAATAGCAGAAGAAGTGGCCTAAGCCCAGTATAGTGACATATCTCATAAACAAATATGCAACAGTATGAGGATGCATCTTACCCCGATCCAGCCAACACACCACCCGTACCAACTAACACATCCTGTGGGGATAAAATCGACCCACCCAACCAACACACTAAGCTTAGCACCAGTTGCGACACTAAGTCAACAGAATGGTTCGGCGGCATGGACAAAACGGCTTGGCACTGTGAACAGAACGGCTTAAAGCCATAAATATCGCAGCATCGCTGCCGGTTAACAGAATGACTAAAAGCCATAAATATCGCAGCATTGCTGCCTGCAACAGAACGGTTAAAAGCTATAAATATCGCAGAAAGGCTGAAAGCCTTGTACAGAACGGAAATGGGACGTACACTTCCTCTGTAACTTTGTCCCAACCCTATGCAATATGTCGTGTATGTCATGCTCAATCATCACAGGTGTATGCAGTCATGCTCAATCATCACAAGTGTATGCAAAATGACCATACTCAGTAACAATCATTTAACATATATTACAAGCATATCAGTCACACGACCACAGTCAAGTCATGGCACAAAATCAATCATTTACCCTCAAGGGCAAAATAGTCATTTTACCCTATAAGGGTATTTCGATAATCCTACCCTGCAGGGGTAATTTGGTAATTCTACTCATAACTAATCCATGTATGCAGTTCATCTCAAACATAATCAATAATACAATTAACACATACAACACTAGTACTACCACGAGGGTACAACGATCATTTAATCGGTTAGGGGTAAAATGGTCATTTCGCCTCGTAAGAGCATCTCGATAATTTTACCCATCGAGGATATTTCGATAACTTTACCCATAAAAGGTATTTCAGTAATTTACCCATAGAGGGTATTTTAGTAATTTAGCAAACCAATGGTATTTTGGTAATTTTGTAAATCGGGGTATTTCGATAATTCTGTAAACCAGGCGTATTTTGGTAATTTCACAAATTAGGGGTATTTTGGTAATTTTGTAATCCGAGGGTATTTTGGTAATTTCACAAATCAGGGAGATTTCAGTAATTCTACAATCCGAGGGTATTTCGATAATTTTGTAAACCAAGGGTATTTTGGTAATTTTGTAAATTGGGGTATTTCAGTAATTTTGTCAACCCCTCAGAAGGTCTACAGTCGCCTCGAGCGACTCAAGTATTCTAAACAGAGATAATGATGCGAATGGGCCTAAGGCCCATATCGACCCAAGTGGGCCCACACGCTCGTGTGGCCCATTTAGCCCAAATCTAGCCACAGATATGAGATTCACATAGACCAGTTCAATATCTACTACACAATCATACAATTTATTCATATGGGCCCACGGGCCCATTGGCCCCACATGGCCCATTTCGGCCCATCGAGGCCCAAACAACTTAAACCCACCAGAACACTCATGATGGCCTCAACTATCGCGTCGAAGCCCCCACACGTGCGCTCGCACGCTCGTGTGGCTACAATCGCCGTGTGGCCGGCATTTCAGCATTTGCCGCTCTACAACTAGTGTAGTGCGAAATACACACCTGATAGGAGTCTGGAGTTAATCCGCGCTCCGAACACTCCTATGCCCAAACGCCAACCAAGGTATGCTTACTCTCCTCATAGATTGCTCTATTTAAAGCCAGCTTCTCACCTTCCCTCATGCTAGCTTCCCGATGTGGGATCCCTCCTTCAGCAGAGTTTAATTCCATCACAACCACCTGTCGCCCCAACTTAGCAAAAGAAATATCCCTTTTTGCTTGCAATGGGATTCAAACCCTTTCCCTCTCCTATGCTCTAGACGCTACATGCCACCACAACATAAGCTCCTTTTGTGTCTTCAAACATGCGCAACTAAATATAAACCTATGGGCCAAAGTCTAATTTCATCTAAAAAGAAATCAAAATGAAATGCAAGCGCCAAGACTTGAACCTTGGACCCCTTGCTTCCTCTAAGGCATCACTTTCTTGTCTCCCATGTGGCGCCATTTGCCACTAGACCACAACTCCTTTTGTGTCATTTTTCTCCACAATTTATTCTTAAAGCCTACTTACTAACTCCCAGGGTTTTAATCACCTAAAACCAAAATTTTTCCTAAAGCCGAGGTTTGATCCCATGACTTCATGGAAGCCCCTTAACCTTCCAAAATCACTCACCTAATAGGTCCAACTTACATTAGTGCCATTCTCTTATTCTCAAAAATTTTAAATGCTCCCCTACCCAAGGCCCAATGGGCCCAATTCTACTAGGCCCAAATTCGAGGCGTTACAAACACGGCCACACTCCAACTATCACACGGTCGTGACTTGCGCACGACCTGGCCTTCGTCTATCATACGGCCATGTTGTCATACACGTCCTACTGCACTGGTGAGCACATGCCCGTGTGGCGTCGACAGTTTGCAGTTTCGACTTTCACCGAATTTTATTTTTCTATGTTTCGGGTACACCCTTGGTTCATTTTCGCAGCAAACGCAATCCAAGACCACCAGGACCTAAATATCGTCCAAAATAACACCATATTAGCCAGTATGAATGACACTACACCAAATTACATCAAATTTAGACAACTCCTAAAACTCCCAAACCCTTACTTTCAAACGAGTAACGAAGCCACCGCACAACAAGAGTGCCGACTCGCAGCCTCCAGTCCCTTAGACAGCACCTAAACATGAAAACAACATATTAGTAAACCCGATATCGATTCCCATAACTCCAAAATTTCAAGAGGACTTACCTATAGAACCCAACCGCGATGATTCGCAAGGTAGAAAAGCGAACAGGAATTACAAGAAGTGACAATTAGCAGAGGAAGTTTGAAGAGAAAAGAAAAATTGGGGAGAACGTAAAAAAATGTAGAGAAAATTCGGCAGGAGAACAAGAAAGAAGAACAAAAATAAAAACTGATTGGATTTTCCCTAACTTCCCACTACTACACAATTTCAACTATCTCAGCATTTAAATCCCACTGAAACTCTTTCAAATAATCGAGAGTAAAAATATAGCACCTAAGCTCACGCAAGGATTTGAACACAGAACCCCACACATCTCAGAGACTCCCTTACCACTCGAACTAGCAGGCTCATGCTGATATGGTTTTACAAATAATTTAATATAAGCCCACTGAGCAAGTAAAAGGCTTAAGTCAGAAAAATACCAAAAATACCAAAATTTACCATAGGTAAGGCTTGAACTTGGGACCTCACACACACACCCAGAACACTTAACCACTGAAGCAAATACACAGTTGTGTCACAATTCAACAGAAGCAGGCATAAAAAAATTTGGGGCGTTACACTAAACATGTCATAAGTCGTAAATTCATATATGAATTTGATTAAATATGTGAAAGTACTTAAAGTGCCTTTATGTGAAATATGTATATATGTGAGGAACTTAATGTGCAAATGTTTGAATATACCTCTGTTTGAAAAATAAATGTGCCAATGGCTGTGATATATATATATATATATATAAATATATAAACTATGTAACACCCCCCGCCCATCCCAACATACGGTATGAGTAGGAGTACTTTTTAACTGATGTAGCTTTTTCCTTTTACAAGAAATATTGTTACAACAGAAAATGAAGAGTTTTGGTTTCAATTTGGAAGAAGATTAAACTTAAAGAAACCATTTCGATGTTTAGTAACATGTTTGAACTTATCCGAGTCATAAGGCAAGATTTCAAAGCTTATTGACTTAAAATGAAATCTTTTTGTTTAAGAAAAATATAAGTTTCTTCATATATTAAAGATTATAAAAATTTAATACAAAGCATATAAATAATTTGAAACCATATTGAAAGCTTAAGAATCAAATTAGAAACATTCTTTGGGTGATTTGAGGTACTTGTGGTCACAAGCGAGCTTTAGGGAGCTCAAAATGGCCAAACCACATGAAAATCATGCTCAAACATTACCACATCATTCAAACTTGAATCAAAACATTAAGAATAAATAATTAAACTCATTTTGGCATAAAAACATGACATAAACATATTCAAACTAGAACAACATAAATTTTTAGCTAAACAAATTCCAAAAATAAATAATCCAAGACAAGTTTTTCACATCACAATCTTTATGTATAAAACAAGTCCTTATATACATGTCACCTAAATGAACTCACGTAACATTTAGATCTTAACATTACAACCTTAAAGTGTATTTGGTGATGTAGAGCTCCCTAGTAATCTTAGCGACTTCTCGGAAAGTCCGTACCTACGCGTTTTAAAACAACTAACATATTAGCTATAAAACTCATTAAGTAACAAGGATAGTCAAACTTATCCTAAGTCATTATTAAAATTGAGTCGTTCAAAATAATCATCTTATTAAATTCATTTTACTCACATTATCTATTTTAACCTATTTATATAGTTTACTATGTTAAGGACTCAACTGACTATTTAATGATTTGTTGGCAATTCCAGTTAGCATGTACTTCCAATCGTACATTGGATCTCATTTTTATGAATTTCACATTCCAGTTTCAATTCCATCCTTATGGATTGTCACATTTTTACTAGTTGTGATAACTCATTAGGGGTTTTCTTCAGATTACAGTTTGTTACGAGTTTGCTATTATGCTACTTTTTTAGTGGCTGATATTGACATTCATTTCTTTACAGACATAAAAATTAATCCCATTTTAATACATAAAATTATTAGTCTTTAGCACTTAAGTGTATTACCATTTTTATTAATTAGTTTTCAGTTAATTACGCCCTAAGTAGAATTAGAGATAAAGGTTGGACACTCGAAACTAACCAACCAACACACCACAGTAACAGTGTTGCACAGTAGCGTTAGTGTGTGAATATTGAATTAGTATCATACTGAATTGCCACTAATAGGAGTATTGAAGTACTTTCCTTGTAGGCTAAACCACAGTCAAAATCATATCTCCTATCAATAGTACTATACGTCCCCTATTGGTATGCCAATTATATCCTAGTTAACTAACTAAGCTACTAGGGCTTTATTTTATTAATCTAGTTCATTAAAAGTTTAAATTTCAAATCCTTATTAGTTTTAGTAAAGTTTTCCATTTCATTTTAATTTCGGTTTCAATACGATTTCCTTGTGGCATTTTCCACTATATTATAAATCGTTAAAGATCACGTGGCTCATTCCACTTTAATAGAAATTAGCATTTAGTTTCATTCCACATAATAGTTGTATATTCATTTTCTTTATAAACATGATTTAAAATCATGTAAAATCTTTTATTTCAATTTTTAGTATTCATATCATAGGTAGGCAATCCTTTGCCTAACACTAGATATAGACACCCAAGTGACATTCCATAGACATGTCAATGCACCCATTTCAATTAGTTTGCATACAATTTGACAATATTAGAAATTCCATTTCATATTATGGCCATTTTGGTACTTTACACTTGTCTCGACAGGTGTCGACATAAAGCAGGACTTTTGAAATTGACATTTTTTTTTGCCATAGTGGCCTTATCCAATCTTTAAGTTTTAGTGACATGGCTTACACTTGTTTACTAATACCTTAAAATGCTTGTAACCCTTTAATAACACTCAAGGATGCAATTTCACATTATTTACTTATAAAGTATCATATGAGCACTTACTAGTTTTCCTCTACATTTTTAGTGTATGATTACATAAATCTTTCTACAAAAATTTCTCACTAATAGTATCACAATTTAACACCTAATTATAACATTAATTTCATAAAACCTAACATTACTAACTTAGGAGAAAGATAAGTATCCATGATACTTACATTAATGGATGCTCTACAACACCAAATCAAGCCTTCATAAGTCTTATTCCACCATAAATCAAACTTGAATATCCACTAATCACCATCTCCACATTTTCCATAAACCAAAATCATAACCAATAATTAATATAAATTATTTTTATGCTTTCTGAATGTATTCTTTAACCAAATTTAACTTAAAAGAGTTGTAGGAAGCCATTTATTACCTTGTTAAAGCTTTCTCTCTCTAATTTCAACTTCTCTCAAGAACTCAATAAATCCTAGGTTGAGAATGGTGAGATTGATAGTGGAAATGAGTTTAGAAGATTGTTTCTTAAGAAATCATAACAAAATCTTAAGCTAGGTAGTGGAAATTGTGAGAAAAAATGTAATATCCCAAGGTAGGGCATGGGAGTATGGGGCCTGGTGAGCTGGGTTCGCCAAAGGGTTTAATGAGTAGGTCTTCATTAGTAGGACCAGATGAAATAACAAGCATGTATACTCCAGTAGATTAGCGAGCAGATGTACGACCAGTAAATCTGGCAACCTGAAGTGCGCTAGTAGGCATGGCGTGTAAGAGCTCGCTAGAAGGCTTGGCAAACTAGTGCCTACCAGCGGGCCTTGCAAGCTGTAAACTCAATACTAGGCTAAAAAACATAAGTAGAATGGTCAAAGTAGAGTTATACCTCAGTTAGGAAATTCAACTTATTTTTCTCTTTGAAACACCATTCATGGACATAACTAATTCCTACTTCCATTACAACTAAAGAATCCTTAGAACATTAGGACACTTAAAGCCTATAAAATATGCCCCTGCCATTAAGGAAATATCATATTTTGTTTTCTCAAATTTACTGTCGATAGTTCTTTCGTAAAAAAAAAACCCAGCACTTAGTCCTTAGAAATCAAGGTAAGGTCCTATTCTCTAAGTAATGTTAAAATTGTTGGCAAGAAACTAGGTTCACTAAAAAGTCTAGTATGTTCGAACCTAGGATCGCTTATGTTTATGTATGTGCTTCAGTGAACTATTTGTGACTTAAGCATGTTTGTTGCAAACCCAAGAGAATCATCTCTAAGCAAAGTCAAAGGAAAAACAAAGCTTGTTTAAGTTCTAGCAAATTGGTAAGTGTTCAGAGATCACCACATGTATGTGCGAACCATAATGTTAATCAGAAGCTTAAGGTTTTTACCTAAGTTCTGAGATTAAGTATTCTATATTAGTTTGGCATGTGAATGTATTCTAAAATGTGTTTTAAGAATAAGTGATATGTGACCTCTATATGGCGAGCTCTAAAAGAATTTATGTTTTGTAAGCTCTATGTTGAGTAAATGTTTTAAAATAATATTTTAAATATGTTGGATATAATGGCATGCCATAGGATTATGAGCACTCACCTATATGTTTTATGTTTTGGGCTTTAAGGCCCTCGGATAGGTTGGAGAGATAAGAGAATGTCGAGTTGAACTCCATTCAATGGGACATGTTGGTGAGTTAGAGAGTGTTTAGCCTTGTGCTAAACTTATAGGACTTGTTAAGGACTCATTAAGTGTCACACCCCCAGACCCAGCCCAGACGTTATGGCCGAACCGGAGAATGTCACATCAAAGGCATATTTCAAAACGATTTTACTAAGTTAACTTTTAAGGCCTAAAAGCCTAAAATCCTTGAATCTTGTTAAGTAATGATAAAAGCCCGTATTATTTGAAGTATTTCGGAAACCATGTTTAAACATAAGAAATTTACTCAGGTTTAATAACTAAGTAAACAGTTGAAACCATGATAACAACACGCAAAATCTAAAGTCAAATCGGAGTATAAGGCCTTATTACATCCATCGAAAATGAAGCAATTAAAATCATGTCTTTTGAACAATTAAGTAACACTTCTAAGTATCTTGTAGTGTGGCCATCTCCGAGTCCTCTCCCATGTCGAGCTATTTACTAAGGATCACTTGAAACATTTAATAAAAAGGGTGTGAGTGTCGAAACTCAGCGTGTACGACCCTTGGCAATCAAATCAACATACAAATATTACATTGGGCTTAAGCCCTATCAAAATCAGTGGTCTTGGGCCTTTAGCCCACAATGACCGCATACCACATCAGAATCACATGAATGTAATGCACCCATCCCAAATCCAACCCTGCATACCATTTCCCTTCCAACCCTACACATCTGTGGGGATATAAATATCAACCCACCCATCCCTACACACCAAAGGTAGCACCAATAGTGGTACTACTCAAACGTTGCAGCAAAGCAGCTATTATGCGCTTGAAGCAACCGGTGGATCCACGGTCGTGAAGTGACTATGCAATCCTCACATATCTTCCTTTGTATCATCAAAACCCACCCAAGTGCAACATATATTTCGTGAATGCAACACACATTTTCACACATTAAACACTTAGGGGGTATTTTAGTCATTCCACTACCCATGGGTATTTTCATAATTCTACCCTATAGGGGTATTTAGGTAATTTTGCAAAACAGAAGTAATTTGGAAATTTTGTAAATCAGGGATGATTCTGCAAATCAAGGGTATTTTGGTAATTTTATAATTCGGGGTATTTTAGTAATTTTGCAAATCTAAGGATATTTTGGTAATTTCCAAATCAGGGGTATTTTAGTAATTTGGTAAACCAAGGGTATTTCAGTAATTTTGCAAACTGGGGTATTTCGATAATTCCACAAACTGGGGGTATTTCGATAATTTCATAAACTGGGGGTATTTCAGTAATTTCATAAACTAGGGGTATTTGGTCCCTCTCGGGTTTTAGTTATGAACTTTGGCCCATTAACAAGTCCTTACGGCTAAAGTGAACAGACACTATGCACCAGATAGTATTCTAGAGAAGAGGAGGTGGGCCACTAGGATCGCTTAAGTACCATGCTCTCCCTAGATCTAATCCTAGACATGCATATGTCCGTTGCCACACTCTAACCCAGCGACTTGTCCACGGACATGTTTATTTACTAGATTAAGTCTTATGTGGTTTAAGAGTTGTTAAGAATTAGGCCTAAAGTCCATTAAAGCCTAGCATACTTTTCTACGTCCCCATAAAGCCCATACAGCCCATCAAGCCCAAATCACATCCTTGCGGCCCATTAGGCCCAAATCCCATCCATATAGCCTATTAGGCCCAAAACAATTCTAGATCATGTAACATGCATGGCTAACTGAATTCGTATAACCAACCAAACAATTTCATCAAACTTAGCCTCAAGGCCCATCGGGCCCATTTAGCCATTTTCGGCATTTTTGGCTTTCCGGCATTGCCGATATCGTGCGTGTAGTGTTTGTACACACCTGGTTACTGCGACATGCTATACTGTCCTTATCTCGAACCTACAACCAACCAACCTTCAATCAATCACTAAATCAAAACATTTACCAAAAGCTGAAGCCTTACCGTAACCTTACCGTGTGCCACCGGGTTCTAATAGCCCTTCCTTAGATACTAATCAGGAGCATCCCCTAGATCTACACTCACACATACACCATCAATAATTCGAGTGACTCATGATCCACACAAGTCACCCCTATAGATCATACACATTCGACCACTCACTTAAACCATAATCGAGTTGAGTACACTTAAACTTTACCCTTACCACAGTTGCGATCTCTGAACCTTACCCTTGTTAATACATGATTAACAACAATGAGAAGTTAGATAGCCTTTCGGCTTTTAACAAAACATACAAAAGACGTTAATCGAGTACTTACCAAATCCCTTTTTGATCTAGTGGCCTAGACAGCTATTAACTAGATCCGGGCTTTAACACTTGACTGAGAGCGGGTAAAAATCGGTTTGTAGTGGAGGAACAACCATAAAGATTCGACACTATTAGCAAGGAAAAGATGGTGGTAACTTGGCAATGAGAGAAATCGACTATGGAAAAATAGAATGGGAGAGAAGAGAAAAGTATTGAAAACCGAAAGAGCCCTTCAAAAGAATTCAGCACAAAGAGATGATGGTAATTCGGCATAAAAGAAACCGATTGAGAAGCAAGGAAAAAACTATTGGAACTCAAAGAACCTTCCAAAGACATTCGGCCCTCTCCTTTTATAGCCACCAGCCGAATACTCCTTTTGCCATAGTCCCATTCGGCACCAATTCCTCCCTCTCCTCATCTCCTAACTTTTCTCCTGATAACACCTTAGCCTTATTCGAATTTTCCTCCATTATCAGTTCCCCCTACCACTCAAACACTCTAACGTAAGAGTTCATATTCAACACAACTCTGGCCGTCCACCTATGCAAAATAAATCACTCTAAAAAAATACCTCTCCTAATGCTCGAACCTTAGACCTCCTCAGCTGACAACACGCCACCTTATAGCTCCCCAAGTGACGCCATTTTCCACTGGACCACAAGCCCATTTGTGTCCTATTTTCTCTTAATCTGCTTAAGAGGCCTAATGCCTGAGACTAGGGCCCACTGAAGCAAGAAAAATAAATTTTTTCCTATGGTCTTACCTATCTCTAAGGCTTCAAATAATCCCGATAATACCTTAAAATTAATATTCTATGTGCTACTCCTACATACCAACCTCAGTGCATGAAAATTTAGAGCTTCGGGATTTTTGGGGCGTTATAACTTGGTTAGTGCCATTCTTTTGTTCTCAAAAATTTTAAACGCTCCTATGCCCAAGGCCCAATAGGCCCAATTTCCAAGGCCCATATTCGGGGTGTTACAAATCTACCCCCTTAAAGAGATTTCATCCTTGAAATTTCCAACTAATAGGGTAGTCGTGTAACCACTACCCCACTACGCTACCGCTGCGCACTCTGATCCCAACGTCTTTAACACACATCCAAAACATCCACCTATCGTAACAGATAGGTTACAATTTCTACAATCCTTTCTAAAATCCTTAACATGGCCTGCGATACTGCATCTTCTGTACGCACAGCCCGTTCATATGGTCCCGTTTTAGCTACTGTTGAGGTTGGAGCCTCTCCTACCCCAACGTTGGGCATATGGCCCGACGCCGACGACCCAGCCCTAACATTTCCACGGCCTCTGCCGTGGCCTCTTGCACCTCTTCTAGCGCTCATCGTTGTGTATTTCTGAATTAAAATCTTATGAAATTAGTTCGTAATTCCACTGTTTAAAATGCATGTCTTATGTAAGTAACAATTTTCTAAAGTTATTTCACCGTAATGAACCCATTACAGGCTTAAGTTTCCTACGGGCTTTAGTATCTAAAAACCTAATTTAAAGTAGCCCAATAACTAGATATAGTTTCGTACTTTAAACAAAGGTGAACACAGAAAACTTACTTGGCTCAACGTCGAGGGCTCGGTGAACCACACTTCAAGAATCTTGCAAAAACTTTTAAATATACTTTTTTTAAATATACCACTAAATGTCACACCCCTAGACCTGGCCCAGACATTATGACCGAATCCGGGAATGTCACATCAAAGGTATATTTCAAAACAATTTTGCTAAGTTAACTTTTAAGGCCTAAAAGCCCAAAATCCTTGAATCTTGTTAAGTAATGATAAAAGCCCATATTATTTTAAGTATTTCGAAAACCATGTTTAAACATAAGAAATTTACTCAGGTTTAATAACTAAGTAAAAGTTGAAACAATGATAACAAAACGCAAAATCTAAAGTCAAATCGGAGTATAAGGCCTTATTATATCCATAAAAAAATAAAGCAATTAAAATCATATCTTTTGAACAATTAAGTAAAACTTCTAAGTATCTTGTAATGTGGCCATCTCCGAGTCCTATCCCACGTCGAGCTGTTTACTAAGGATCACCTAAAACATTTAATAAAAAGGGTGTGAGTTTCGAAACTCAGTGTGTACGACCCTTGGCAATCAAAACAACATACAAATATTACATTGGGCTTAAGCCCTATCAAAATCAGTGGTCTTGGGCCTTTAGCTCATAATGACCTCATACCACATCAGAGTCACATGAATGTAATGCACCCACCCCAAATCCAACCCTGCACACCATTTCCTTTCCAACCCTACACACCTGTCGGGATACAAATATCAACCCACCCATCCCTACACACCAAAGCAGCGGCACTACTCAAATGTTGCAGCAAAGCTACTATTATGGGCTTGAAGCCACGGTGGATCCACGGTCGTGAAGCGACTATGCGATCCTCACATATCTTCCTCCGTACCATCAAAACCCACCCAAGTGCAACATATATTTCATGAATGCAACACACATTTTCACACATTAAACACTTAGGGGTTATTTTAGTCATTTCACTACCTAGGCGTATTTTCATAATTCTACCCTACAGGGGTATTTAGGTAATTTTGCAAAATAAAAGTAAGTTGGAAATTTTGTAAATCAGGGATGTTTCTGCAAATCAAGGGTATTCTGGTAATTTTATAATTCAGGGTATTTTAGTAATTTTGTAAATCTAAGGATATTTTGGTAATTTCCAAATCAGGGGTATTTTAGTAATTCGGCAAACCGAGGGTATTTCAGTAATTTTGCAAACTGGGGTATTTTGATAATTTCGCAAACTAGGGGTATTTCAATAATTTCATAAACTGGGGGTATTTCGATAATTTCATAAACTGGGGGTATTTGGTCCCTCTCGGGTTTTAGTTATGAACTTTGGCCGATTAACAAGTCCTTGCGGCTAAAGTGAACAGACACTATGCACCAGTTAGGATTCCAGAGAAGAGGAGGTGGGCCACTAGGACCGCTTAAGTACCAAGCTCTCCCTAGATCCAATCCTAGAGATGCATATGTCCGTTGCCACACTCTAACCCAGCGACTTATCCACGGACATGTTTAATTATTAGATTAAGTCTTATGCAGTTTAAGAGTTGTTGAGAACTAGGCCTAAAGTCCATTAAACCCTAGCATACTTGTCTACGTCCCCATAAAGCCCATCAAGCCCAAATCACATCCTTACGGCCCATTAGGCCCAAATCTCATCAATATGGCCTATTAGGCCCAAAACAATTCCAGATCATGTAACATGCATGGCTAACTCAATTCATATAATGAACCAAACAATTTCAAAAAACTTAGCCTCAGGGCCCACCGGGCCCATTTAGCCACTTTTGGCATTTCTGGCGTTCCGGCATTGCCGATATTGTGTGTGTAGTGTTTGTACACACCTGGTTACTGCGACGTGCTATACTATCCTTAGCCTCAAACCTACAACCAACCAACCTTCAATCAATCACTAAATCAAAACATTTACCAAAAGCTGAAGCCTTACTATAACCTTACCGTGTGACACCGGGTTCTAATAGCCCTTTATTAACTACTAATCAGGAGTATTCCCTAGATTTGTACTCACACATACACCATCAATAATTCGAGTGACTCATGATCCACACAAGTCACCCCTATAGATCATACACATTCGGCCACTCACTTAAACCATAATTGAGTTGAGGACACTTACACTTTGCTAACGATCCTTACCACAGTTGTGATCTCTGAACCTTACCCTTGTTAATACATGATTAAAAACAATGAGAAGTTAGATAGCCCTTCGGCCTTTAACAAAATGTACAAAAGAGGTTAATCGAGTACTTTCCAAATCCCTTTTTGATCCAGCGGCCTAGACAGCTATTAACTAGATCCGGCCTTTAACACTTGACTGAGAGTGGGTAACAGTCGGTTTGTGATGGAGGAACAACCATAAAGATTCCACACTATTAGCAAGGAAAATATAGTGGTAACTTGGCAATGAGAGAAATCGGTTATGGAAAAATAGAATGGGAGAGAAGAAAAAAGTATTGAAAACTGAAAGAGCCCTTCAAAAGAATTCAGCACAAAGAGATGATGGTGATTCGGCACAAAAGAAACCGACTGAGAAGCAAGGAAAAAACTATTGGAACTCAAAGAATCCTCCAAAGACATTCGACCCTCTCCTTTTATAGCCACCAGCCGAATACTCCTTTCGCTATAGTCCCATTCGGCACCAATTCCTCCTTCTCCTCATCTCCTAACTTTTCTCCTGATAACACATTAGCCTTATCCGAATTTTCCTCC
Organism: Gossypium australe; assembly: GCA_005393395.2. Lineage (NCBI taxonomy): Eukaryota > Viridiplantae > Streptophyta > Magnoliopsida > Malvales > Malvaceae > Gossypium > Gossypium australe. Next base: position 82,880,578 of record CM016622.1, on the reverse strand, counting down.
ATTATCAGTTCCCCTTACCACTCAAACACTCCAACGCAAGATTTCATATTCGACTCAACTCTGGCCATCCACCTATGCAAAATAAAACACTCCAAAAAAATACCTCTCCTAATGCTCAAACCTTGGACCTCCTCAGATGACAACACGCCACCTGATAGCTCCCCAAGTGACGCCACTTACCACTGGACGATAAGCCCATTTGTGTCCTATTTTCTCTTAATCTGCTTAAGAGGCCCAATGCCTGAGACTAGGGTCCACTGAAGCAAGAAAAATAAATTTTTCCCTATGGTCTTCCCCATCAATAAGGCTTCAAATAATCCCGATAATACCTTAAAATTAATATTCTATGTGCTACTCCTACATACCAACCTCAGTGCACGGAAATTTAGAGCTTCGAAATTTTTGGGGAGTTACAACTTGGTTAGTGACGTTCTCTTGTTCTCAAAAATTTTAAACGCTCCTATGCCCAAGGCCCTATAGGCCCAATTCTACTAGGCCCAAATTTGGGGCGTTACATTAAGTCACTTTTAGGTGTTATAAGGAGATCCAATTATCCAACATGAATGAACAATTGAATAAGAATCTGTTTTTCAAGATACTATGTTTTTACTAAGTTTTCAAACTTTAAGTGCTTGCGAACCAGACTTCGCACAAGTAAAGAGAACAGTTTGCAAGGACTCACACACTTTTTCCTAAACAACACAGAAAAGTAGATCGCAAGGTGAGCAACAACGAGGCCAATGATCCAAGCGAAGCATACATGCTAAAAAGGAGAGCAGGAAATCTCTGGACAAATAAAGGTAATATGGAATGTTCTATTTTGGTCTTAGAGATATAAGTTGGTGATTTTGCCAAAATATTTAAAAGCTAGTAAATTCCTTTATATTTCTTGTGTTTTCTTTATGTTTAAATTGTAAACCAACAATGTTTGATAATAAAACTTGTTATTTAAGAAGTTAATCGTAATCCAAGCATGGTTTAATGATTTTTTAATTTTCATGTTCTCATCTAAAGTCTCTTTATACCTATATGACTTTTCTCATGTTCCCAATTACAAACCCGTGATACTCTGAAACACAACATGTTAGAACCATATTGACTATCCTATTAAGGTTCACCAAATGATGATAAGATTTTTTGGTGCCAAGGTACAAACCATAAATGAAGCAAACGACATCTAGTGAATCCTTAACATGTTTCGATAATATTGCATAGCAAAGATCTTTGTGAACCAAGTTCGCAGAACCAAAGTACCTAGGGGAAGTTCGCGAACCTTAATCTGTTTTAAAGACCTTCTTATGTTGCGAATCCCGTTAACAAAACAAACCTTTTCTGGAAAGACTTAAGAATCTTCGAGTATGTAGCACTTAGCAAAATCATTAAGCAAACCTTAGTAAGACAAATAGGTGAACCCTTATGTGAAACTTCACTTGTTAAAGTATGCGAACCCTATAGGTATGTGATAAACCGTAAAAGTAACATATTTCAATCCCACATTTAGTATGCTTTTGGATGATTTATCCCTCGATTTATATAAAAAGGTGCTTTTAATCCTTTCTTTTCATGTCTTATACCTAGGTAAGCACCCGAGGATGAAAAGAACACAAAACAGGCCTAAAACGGAGTAAATGGGCCTTAACATGAAATTGACATGGCATGGCCCAAAGTCTACACGACCGTGCCTCGACGAATACCTAGAGCACGGCCTCAACTCTGTCCCACATGGCCGTGCCATGCCAATCATCTAGAACACGGTCTTCTCCCGATTTACACGTCCGTGCCTCATTAAAGAAGTTCGAACACGGTCTGGTCTCAATCCACACGGGCGTGTGCCATGGCCGTGCCTCTGTTGCTGGAAAGAGCAATTTCAGTCGGAAAAGGATACTTGGGGAGAAAGAATCACATTCCAAAGAGCCTATATATATCCCCCAAGTACCACCCTTTGAAGGCATCAAAAGCTAGGCCAAGGAGCCAAGCCGAGAAGGTCAAAGTTAGGGAGTAATGTAAGGATAGCCAGTTGATCCATCTCAAGAAGCCGGAATTATACTCAAGACGGCGGAATTCTCCTTCAATTCCTTCAGGGGGTTTTAGGGTTTTCTTATGTTTTGTTTTATTTTTTCTGTTGCGATGTTTTGTTTATTCATTATGAACTAAACCCCTCAGATACCTGAAGGGGATGAAACCTAGATGGATTTTATTATTTGATTTTTAAGTTATATGATAAATTACTTAGTTTGTTCTTAATTATGTTGTTTAATCCAAATCTAATGTGCTTAGGTGGAGGAGGAATAGACCCTGCCTAAGAGAAGATCTAACATAATTAAGTAGAATTGATCGGACGCCTAGAGATAGGGTTACGAGATTTTACGGGATTAGGGTGAAACCTAATATAGGAGTCCATTGATCGATTTACTGCTATCCTAGAGGGTTATTATAAGTGAACGAGAGTTCCGCTAATTAACCTTGGGTTAGACGTTATTCGCCTCGAGAAAGGGTTTAATATAGGTTAGAGAGTCTCACGGATTGAGCTAAGTAAAAGAAATCATATAATCTAGGGTTAGATACTAAGCGACGTCTAGGTGGATTCTTCCCGAAGGTATCGTCGAAATCAACTGTGTTTTTCTTCAAAGTTATTTACTAATTTTCCTTCTTGTCTTTGTGTCCTTAGTTTAGTTGTCGTCAATTTAGTTTAAAAGTAATCTTCATTCTAACTTTAAGGCTAAATAATAAAAAGAAAGTGAGTATTAATACTTTTAGTTCCTTTGGGTTCGATAATCGGTCTTACCTAAGCTATACTACTGTTGATAGGTACACTTGCCTTAATATCGTTGTCAGAGTTAGTCTCCAGGTTTGATCATTCTTTTACAAATATTTAAAACTCTGATTTGCAGCGATCAGTATGTGAACCATTATTTGTTGTGAGCTATGACTAAATGAAACTTGGTTGTGTTTTTACCTTCATGATATTTCGTTGCATGTGAATAACTTATGCATATATTATGTATTTTCATTGTGGTGTGATGGAGGTTAGGTGGGGTTTTAATGGAGGGTCAATGTGGTGGCTAATGTGGCCTTCGATAGCTCAAGTTCGGCGATCAGACTGGGCATGGGGTGTTACATAAAATGGAAGAAAGGGAGAAGAAGGTGATAGCCATGAGGCTGATGGCTAGTTGGAATAAGAGAAAATAAGTTGATGAGGGCTTTGTCCCATTTTAAAAATATCAATGAATGGGCTTTAGGCCTTTGTGAGGGATGGCAACGAGACTAGGTGGGGCATATTTTTACCCGACCTGACCTTAACTCGAAGCTTGACCAATTAGCCTCGACCTCAACTCTTAAGGTAAAAAATCTAACCCAAACCCGAAATTTAATAGGAGACCCGACGCAGACCCCATCCGACCTGAATTTAATTTAATTGTTTTATTTTTTTTATTTTGAAGCAAATAAGATTACATTTTGTAATTGTTTTATTTTGAAAATAAGATTCTTTTTCTTTGAGTTTAGCTTAACTCCTAATATATTTATTTACTTAGTGGCTTATAGTGACATTTTCACAGTCAGAAAAATTAGTTCCCCTTTGTAAATTATTAGTCCTTAGTACTTAAGTGTATGACCATTTTCATTAATCAGTTTTCAATTAATTTTTCCCTAAGTAGACTGAGAGACAAAGGTCGAATACTTTGGACTAACTAACCAACACACCACAAAGTGTTGAACCGTAGCGATATTTTCCAAATAGTGGAATAGTATCACACTGGAGTGCCAGTAACAAGAGTACCGAAGAACTATTCCCAAATGCTAAACCGTGACTGAAACCACATCATCTATCAGTAGTACCAAAAATCCCCTATTGGCATGCAAATCATATCCTAAATAACTTACAAAGCTACTATTGTAACACCCCAAACCCAGCCCATACGTTTCGACCAGATCTGGTATGCTACGGGTTGAACGTTAAAATCTTTTGTTAAGTTGGTTTTGGAAATCGTAAGTTAATTAGAAAATATTTGAATAAATAAGTGACATTTGAAAAGAAACCTTGTATTATTATTATTAGGTATAAATAAACCCCTGACATAAATTCATAAGTTGCAAATATTAAAAAAAACTGCTTAGGCGAATATAAACTATGGGGCCTTATTACCTAAATATTCCCAAAATAAAACTTAAAGGAAAAACCAAAAATAATCTATAGAAATAAAAACTTTATTGCCCCTCAAGTCCGTCTCGGCTCCCATGTCCACGATCTCCTGCTCATCTAAAAAGTTAGGGAAAAATAATAGGATGAGTCACCAAGACTCAGTGTGTAAATCCCGAAAACACATAAAAGGCTTGGGCCACAAACACATTACAAGCCCTGGCCCATACACAATGGCTACAATCATAATCACATGACAGATAATAAATAATGCAAAGCCCAACCCATCCTAGAATTCCATCCTCTACACACCAACCCGTACCAACCATCACACCTTGGGGATTTCTACAATCAACTTTCCATCCGCTACACACCAAAACGACAGCCGTACTGCCTATTCCTATCAATCAGGAATTTTAACGTGGTTTTCTACCACTGATCACCAAGTGACCTAACATTTCATTACGTGGGTTTTCTACCACCGATCACTATGTGACCTTAACATTTCATTACGTGGGTTTTCTACCACCGATCACCATGTGACCAATCATTTCATTACGTGGGTTTTCTACCACCGATCACCATGTGACCAATCATGCTCTTCCTCTTTTCATATCAAACCCATCCCATGCATACATTCATGCAAAATCATACAATATACTACCTAAGAGATTACAGTCTTTCACATACATCGATACACATAGAGAAGTTTCTATAGTTACATACCTGGCATCCTTTGCCTACCCTTTCTGGGTATCGCGACTGTTTACACAGCCCATTTTCCGGCTTTTAGCCCATAACATAACATATATATATATATATTCATACAGATTATTAGTGTGCTAGAGATCTACACACGATTGTTCATACAGCCTCATTTTTTGGCTTTTCAGCCCCTAACAGGTATAATACAAAATAAAACTTATGTGATAAGGATCTACACACCTGATTACCGTTAGAACAAGACCCTCTAAGTTGACGCTATCCGTAGCCAACACCACTACTATCTGCCTAAGGTGTTGTTCAGAAGCCAGTCCACAACCAAGTGGCCAATCTCGAATAGCAGATACCGCTCGTTTCTTAAACTTAAGGATTCTCTCCTTTGCCTGATCCATATTTAATTCCATCACAAGTCCTTGTCAGAACTACTATCACAATATATGATCGTTAATCCTCATCATAAAGTTAAGATCTTGTATACAATGAACGAATCTAGTAAAAATCTAGGGAAAACCTCCTTACCTTAAAATCCCGAAATTGGAGACTAACGATTTTCGGCTTTTAGATCTAGACGACCAAGTTTCCTTCAAATCCTGGAATGCCGCCCAACATAGAACCATTAAACTATTAGCTTTTCGGATTTTGCCTTTCAAAAACCGAAATAAAACATGAGAAACTAACAGAAGTCTACACTTACCTTAATACAGGGGATTCGGCTAGCACTAGAGAGAAGGTTCGGCAATGCTAAAGAAAAAGATTTAAATGCCGGAAGAATAGAACTAACTCACAAATAGGATGAATAGAGAAAAACTATGGAGATTTCGGCTTTTTAGAGAAATCGGCACAAGAGGAAAAGAATGGAAAAGAGAGTGAAGGGAGAGGTTTCGGCTTTTGAAGAAATTAAAGAAAAGAAATTGTAGAGGGAGAGACTAAGAATTTCGGCACAAAGAATGAAGAGGAAATTAGGGTTTAAATGCCAGAAGCAATGAGATATCACCCCTATTTATAGAAATTTCGACACTCCTATCAAAAACCTGAAAGTACCCTTCCTGATAACTAAAAATCAGGCTAATAAAAAGGGAAAATTTGGCACCCCTTTTCCATGAAGTAGCCGAATTCTTTACTCCTCTAGGTGATGGAATTTGGGCCAACACCTAGCCTTGTAGATAGCTCCTATCTTTTCTCCTTTTATCTTCCATATTATCAACTATAATATCTACATTATCCTATTCATATAAATCCTCCTATTTTCGAGCCTTGTTGCCATCCACTCCACCTAACCCAAATGTCGAAAATTAGCTAACTTAAATTAAAAGAATTGGGCTCCATGAAACTTAAATTTTTGGGGCCCTAACTCCCTTGTTGTGGCGTCACCTCCTTGCTCCCTAAGTGGCGTCACTGACCACTGGGCCACAAGCCCATTTTGATAATTTAAACACAGATACCACCTTTTAAAACTCTATAGTGCCCAAACAAAAATTTCACCAAGGCCTTGACCACATCCTGAGCCCAATTTGGACCGCTAACAGTTAAATTAACTCATTACTCATTTTCACCCATTAAGCGCATAGGCTCAAAAATTCAGGATGTTACAACTATGGCTTTATTTTATTAATCCAATTCATCAAAAGTTTACATTTCAAATCCTTATCAGTTCCAGTATAGTTTTCCATTTCATTTTAATTTAAGTTTCAATACTATTTTCTTGTGGCATTTGCCATTACATCATAAATCAATAAAGATCACGTGGCTTATGCCACTTTAACCAAAATTAGAATTTAGTTTCATTCCACATAATATTTTTATATTCATTTCGATTATAAACATGATTTACAGTCACATAAAGTCTTTCGTTTCAGTTTTTAGTGTTTGTATCATAGGTAGGCAATCTTTTTTCCTAACTCCACATATAGGCACCCAAGTTCCATTCAATATATGTTTAAATTAACCCATTTCAGTTACTTGCAAACAATTTGTTAGTATTAAAAATTCCATTTCATATTATGGCCATTTTTGTATTTAACACTTGTATCGACACTTGTTGACATAAAGCAGGACTTTTGAATTTGACATTTTTTTTTCCACAGTGGTCATCCAATCTTCCCATATTAGTGACATGGTTCATACATGTTGACTAATACCTTACATGCTTATAACTCTTCCATGGCACTCTAGGGTGAAATTTCACTTAATTTACTACCAAAGCATCATATGGACCACTCTTCTTCTACATTTATAGTGTATTATTACATTTATCATCTCTTGTAAATTTCACACTAATATTAGCATAATTTAACACTTAATTATAACATTAATTTCATAAACCCTAAGCTTACGAACTTTGGAGAAAGATGAGTATCCATGATACTTACCTTAATGGATGCTCTATAACACTAAATCAAGCCTCCATAAGCTTTATTCCACCAAAAATCAAGCTTTAATATCCACTAATCACCATATCCTCATGTTCCATAAAACACAATCTTTATCAAATTTTAACTTAAAGGAAATGTAGGAAGCCATTTATTGCCTTTTGAAGCTTTCACTCTCAATTTGCAACTTCTCTCTCAAGAACTCCATAAATCCTAGGTTGAGAATAGTGAGATTGATAGTGGAAATCAATTTAGGAAGTTGTTTCTTAGGAGATTTTAAAAAAATCTTAATGTACGTAGTTAAAATTTTGAGAAAAAATGGAAGAAAATAGATAGAAGAAAGTGACAACCATATGGTTGATGGTTGGGTAAAAAAAAGAGAATAAGTTGACGGGGGTTTGTAAGACGCCTTAACCCTTATCTGTCACCAGAACAGGGTTTTAGAGTATTACTAGACATTTCAGAACAAATACAAACAACCATATAATAATATAACATAAACATCATAATTTAATCATAATGTCCCTTTATTGAGCTATCGAAGCCCAAATTATGTTTTAGAAACAAATCAGGACTTAATTGGAAGTCTAGAAAAATTTTCGTGAAATTTCAAAAATTTTCCTAATTACAGGGCTCACACGTCCATGTGATCTAGGGACACACCCGTGGTTCAGGCCGTTTCCAACCCCATGTAACTCTCTGACTTACTCACACGACCAAATCATACGCCTGTGTGCTAGGTCATGTTCCTCACACGGCTGAGACACACGCCCGTGTCTCTTCCCATGTGGAAAATCTTGGGCATTCTGTTTTGAAAATTTAAGTTGCAGGGGACGCACGGCCTATCCACACACCCATGTGTAAGCCGTGTGTCTCACACGGTCTAGTCACACGCCCGTGTGCCAGGACTTTTGGACTCAAAGTGAGCCTTATACATCAAGTATACCAACCCTGCAAACCTTAAGCACCAAGCAATTCAAATATCAATCGTTCAACCAATCCAAAACATAATTTAATATATCTAAATCAAGTTCAAACAATCAACCTAATGAACTAACCAGTGTACATTCATAAATACTTCACATATATTATCCAAATCAATTTAATAGTATACTATTTATACCAACTCTATATTCACACTAATTTAAACCAAAACACACCATTTTATAGTATTGAAACACATAAGTTCATATGTATTCAAACAATTTCATATTATAGCATCATTTACAATTATTTCCCAAAATGACTTACACAAAACAACCTAGGTACATGCCATTACCAAAAAGAAATGTACTTCACCACTTTGAGTTCGGGATTGGCCTTGGATGTTGATTCAACTGTCTGACTTTAACCTAACCCGCGCACGAAAACAAACCGTACGCTGAGTATAAACTCAGTGGTATTTCTATAATCTGAATACTTATTAAACAAGAATTTACAATATTTATATATATAAACATACATAACAAAAATCATTCAAACAAATAATTAATTTCATAACATATCATTCATAACACTTTCAATTCTCATCTCTTACTATTTCAATCTCATAATTGATATTCAAATAACTTTTCTCAATAGGATACACATATCATTTCACTATATCAAGAACCATTTCATGAACCGATTGGTTCATACATTTCAATTTTATAACTCAATTCAATATCCCAATCCAATTCATGTTCAAAATCATCCAATATTATTCATATTTCCAAATAATTTATTTACCCCTATTAATAGGACTCAGACTTTGGCGGATACACGGATCCAACCAAAACACACCAGTATGGCACCCAGCGCCTCATCGGATAATTTGAAGTGATAGATTGACACCCAGTGTCTCATCGGCCATGTCGAAGAAGGTTGGTACTCAGTACCTCATCAAACTTATCCAAAGTAACAATTTGACACCCAATGTCTCACCGACTCGAAGTTGAAGTATCCCGAAACTCTTACAATCCTATGGCATGCCAACTATACTCCGACTCAGCCCGATATAGTTAATAGGGTTTTCAAATCACATTTTCCATTTCAATCAATATTCATATCAAATCAAATAATCACATACACTCATAAGGTCAATTTAATTCAAATCAATATCAAAATATCATATACTCACCTTAACTACTTACCATGAACATTAAATCAAAATACATGTAACGCCCCTGCTTTTTGTTAATTTCGGCTTTTGTAATTTTGTGACACAAATGTCTATCTGCTTCAGTGGTTATGTGTTCTGGGTGTGTGTAAGAGGTCCCAAGTTCAAGTCTCAACTTGGGTAAATTTTGGTATTTTTATGAATAAAGCCCAAACTTTGGTTAGTAGGCTTATAGGTAAAATAGTGTAAGTAATTAACAGAATGGGTTTGCTGATCTGGTGGCTAGGTGGAGTGTTGATTGGTTGGAGGTTGTGAGTTCGAATCTCTGCTTAGGCAAGGGGAGATTATTTTTGCTTGAATTGGTGACAGAGAGTTTAAGTTGGTTTCAAAAACTGAGTGGTGGTTTGTGAATAGAATTAGTGGGAGGGAAATTAGGAAAGGATCAAAATTTCTAATTGTGTTTCCCAAGATTCCTCTTTGTCGAAAATACCATTGTTCTCCCCTATCCTAGCCAAAATTCTCCTTTCTCCTCACCCTTCTTTTTTCTTTCTTGTTGCTTTCAATTTGCACGTCAATCGTACTCTCTCCCCCATCTATGGCATTTCTCTGAGTAACTCCGGTAAGTAGTTCTTGTGGATTGTGATTTATGAGGTTAAATTTTAATTGGGGTATTTATTCTGATGTCTTGGCAGCATGAAATCTTTGTGATCAAGACTCTTTTCGTACTGCTTCACTAATAAACTAAATTTGAAGCATTACGGGTAAGTTTTAATCGCTCTTTGCCTAAGTAATTCGTTTGGATTGGTTTTAATTCGACGATTAAGTCATTAACTAAGTAGTTTTGGGTAAATATAGGTTCGAGAAGGCTCGGGTTTGTCTTAGCTTCAATTGAAACCAGGTGTACCCAAAAACACAGAAAATGAGGTTTCAGCGAAAGCCAAAAACCTCACTATCGACGCCTCACGGGCATGTGGTTGCCCATATGGTAGGCCGTGCGCAAGACTGTAAGTCACCCCACGGCTGTGTGATTGAAGAGTCAGGCCGTGTGCGAGTGACACGGTCGTGTGCGACACACGGGCTCGACCAATTGGGTCATGTGGGCCACACGGGTGAACCACACGGGCGTGTAGGATTCTGGGCCAGCCGTGTGATCCACACGGCCAAGGCCAATTTGGGCCGTGTGGGCCCACAAGGGCAGGCCACATGGGCGTGTGAGCCCATTTTTCTGAAAAACTCTGTAAGGTTGCATGGGTCGCCCAAGTCGATTGTGGACCTACCGTAGGATCGGTAAGCAATACTTAGACCCCTAAATGAATGATCTGTCTATCTGATTTCTGTACTAAGCATGTATATTGATCTGAATATATGAGTTTTAATTGCATAATAGCATGTTATTCTTGTATGTCGCATTGCTTCGGGGTGGGTTGATTATGATTGGATGAAGTATCTGAAAGGTACTTAAGTCTGTAATCTAGTAGCTCAGCTGTAAATTTCTGATTATGTGCTGCATTCGGTACAACATAGTGTGTAGGGCTGGGTGGGTTGGTTTTATCCCCACATGGTGTGTAGGGTTGGACGGAGTTGGTATGTATAGGCTGGTGGGTAGGACTCTGTTTTTTGCATATTCTGTCTGAAATGGGCTAAGGCCCTGAAATATGTCTGATTCTGTATCTGAGTGGGCTAAGGTCTATACTGTTTCAGTAATGGGCTGAGACCTGAGCTGTGAAAATCATGTCTGTTATGTGATATTTCTGTGTGTATGTTTTCTGTGGGGATTACACACTGAGTTTGCGAAAAACTCACCCTTTTCTATTTAACCTTTTTAAGTAATCCCTAACAGTGGGATTTGAACCCAAGACCTCATACACACACTTAGAACTCTTAACCACAGAAGTAGATACTCACCTGTGTCAGAATTTACAGAAATAGAAATAAATTTATCAGGGCGTTACAACTCTACTCCCTAAAAGAAATTTTGACCTCACAATTTATTTGGTCTGAACAGAGGAGGATACTGCTGATGCATCGAGTCCTCAGATTCCCACATGGCTTCCTCAATGCCATGATTTTGCCACAGAACCTTCACAAACGATATGGACTTCCTCCTCAAAACCTTAATATCTCGATTCAAATCGGCTCCTCCTCAAAAGTCAAATATAGTCTAACCTCGATCTCCGCAACAGAGACAATGTGAGATAGATCAGACTGATACCGCCTCAACATCGAGACGTGAAACACATCGTGGATACGGTCCAACTCTAGAGGTAGCTCCAACTGATAAGCGACCTGTAATAGCCCGATTTAGGGGCTAGTCGAAACGGTGGTCTCAGAATCACTAATTCGAGGTTAGAGAAAATTATTTTCATGTTATTCTATGTGTTATAACATGTTTATAGGGATGTATGAAAATTTTGGTGCCTTAATTTTAGCAAGTTCATGCTAAATTGCGAAAAAGGACTAAATCGCATAAAGTGCGAAAGTTCCATTCCATAGGCTAAAGGTACCAAATAGCCATGAAATATTAATTGAAGGTCTAAAAAGGGCAATTAGACTATCTAGGATATGTTGGCCGGCCATGTAGACAAGGGGGACAAGAGCTTTTAATTTTGGTGAAAGTTGGTGGGTTAAATTGATGTTTTATAATAAAATAAAGAAAGGAAAAAGATATCATCTTTCCTCTCTTCTTCTCCACCGAAAGTTGCAGCAAACAAGGGGTGTTTGAAAGCTCAAAATTTTAGCAACACATTTCATCTTCAAGTAAGTGATTTTGATGGTTTTAGTTGATAATTTTTATACTTTTAGAGTCCCTAAAGCTAAAGCTTTCTAAAGAGGGGACTATTTTGCAATATGGTTGAGAGTCTAGGGACTTGTCATGAGAGGGTTTATGATAGTTGTTGAGTTTTTATGGAAGAAAATGAATGTTAGGATGTTGATAAACAACTTTTGTGAAAGGTGTTGTTATGAAAACACCTAATTATGACTAAAATGCAAAAGTTGTGATTTGTTCATTAAGGCATGAAATAGTTGGAATTATGAATAGTTGTAAGAGGATTAAATGTTCTGCTAGGCTTGTTTAACAAGAAAATGTGATGAAAATTTATTTACGAGCCTAGGGGCAAAATCGTAATTTTGCTAAGGTGGAAGGGCAAAATAGTCATTTTTGCCTAAAATGTAGATTATGGTGTATTAATGATTTATAAATGATTAATTCAGTAAAATCCATTGTTCTAGATCAAAGAAAACAAGTTTCGGACCTAGAAGGGATGAAAAGAGAAATGTGGGCAAAAAGTTCCTTTCGGCCCTTTCGACTTCGAGGTAAGTTCATGTGTGAATGTGGCAATTACGTATGAGTTAATTTAGTATTCCAATGTTGTATGGAATGTATATTTACTCTATGAATGTATGAAATATCTTTTAATGAGATGTCAAGAGAATTGAATTTGGGAGTGATGGGAAATGTATATAACATGATATGATAATAGTTATAGCCTCGTGTAAGACCATATTGAAATATGGCCTCAGTGTAAGAATTCGTATAAGACCATGTCAGGGACATGACATCGATATGTTAATATAAGTAAGACCCTATTATAGTATGATGCCAATGTGACACTATGTGTATGAGACTCAATAGTGTTATCTAACAATTTGAGAAAAATTCAGTACATGACGAACCTCTAGTGGGTTATGTGTAATCGATACACCTTAGCTATACAAAATAGATTTATTAATGCATTGTGTGAATGAGAACGAGAATCGTAGAAAGTTAAGTAAGAATAGAAATGTGTGAGGATGTTCTCGGTTGAACATTTGAAATAGAGATATACATGTGGATTACTATCCATGAATGTAAAATAATGGTGAGCTATGTGCGATATCACCTTATTGATGTTAATGATGGGCTAAGTGCAATACCATCAATTGTATTTTATTAGTGGGCTATGTGCATTACCACCTCATTAATTAGTAATCGATGGGTTGTGTGTGATACCATCGCTTATAAATGATTGGTGAGCTAAGTACGAAATCACCATACGTGTGAATGATTGGTGGGCTGTGTGCGATACCACCCTATTAGAGATTCAATGGTGGGCTAAGTGCGAAACCACCGAGAGATTGGTAGTATGAGTGACTCACTGAAAATTCTTGATATGTTGTTTTATATGATCATGTGGTAATCAGTGTAGGAATGTATGCTAATTAAACGAGCAATTGGCTTGGGGCATGGTAAGAATGTGGTAAGAGATACAATGAGTAAGCTTCAAAAGTGGTTGAGTAAGTAACCATGCGTTTATGAGAAATTTTATTATAATACCTTGTAGTCATGGATATTCAATGAATATTAGGAATTTTCAGTAACATACAGATGAACTTACTAAGCATATTTGCTTACTCCTTTTCTCTTTCCCATCCATTATAGGTTTTTAACTAGCTCGGGTTGGAGGCAGTTGGAGATTTTTTAACACCATCGAGTAGACTCCTGGTATGGTGTTTCAAGTTCTTTTGAGTCATGGCATGTATAGGGATTCTTTTAAGGTTGATAAAGTTCTAATTGATGTAGCCAAGTTGTGTTGGCTTAAGAGAATTTATAATTTGGTTGTGTATAGCCATACATGGTGGCTTAAGTTGTTTATAATTGTATTGGATATAGTTCTCCCTAGTGTATGGGATGAAGGCTTTATTTATCCTATGATTAAATGTCTTTAATTCAAGAGTTATATTGAAGCTATGTGAAATTATGTGATGATATATGAATGTATTCAAAATGAGAGTGGTAAAAGCCTTGGTAGATAGCCTCTAAGTACCCACACGAACAGACACACGGGCATGTGTCTAGGCTGTGTGTCTCCTACACCTTAGTGCCTTAAGTCGGAATAGACCACGGGCAAATCACACGGCCGTTTGTTCAGGCTGTGTGATACACACGGTTGGCACATGCGCGTGTGCTTCAGACCGTGTGAATAAGTCAGTATGTCAAGGTCTGACACACGGGCTAGGGCTACGGGCATGTTAAGGCCGTGTGTAATTTGACAGTGTCAGCCACGGGTGGAAGACACAAGCATGTCTTAGGGACACACGGGCGTGTCCCGAGTCACACGGGCGTGTGACCCCTGTTTTGAGAGAAAGTTTCTAGATGAATTCCGAAAGTTTCAGGACATAAATCTGAGGCCTCATAGGCCCATGAAACTATGACCTGACTAAGAAAGAGAAGTTTTTAATTTGGAACGAAATTTTATAGCCCGTAAGTACATTTTTAAGAAAGTTCAAGCATAGTAATGTCTCGTATCAGGTCTTAGCCTCGGACTCGGGTATGGGGTGTTACATTTAGTGGTATCAGAGCTATGATTTAATCGGTTCTAGGACTAACCTAGCGTGAGTAAGGGTCTAGCTATACATGCCATATGTGGACCGTGATAGTGTGATGTCTCCCGGCTCTAACGAAATTGTTTTGTTAAGACAGAGATGATTCCCAACCGAGCTAATTTCAGTAAGTTTGTATGATTTTCAAGCTTCATGGATATTTTCCTTGAATTGCTAGATATGTTTTTAAATGCATATTATTTCTATGAAAATGTTCAATGATCTGTTAAACAAAGAAATCAATGAGATTAAGCATGAGAAAGTCCCGATTGAAGTTGAATTACTTAGGATACTCGATCTATCACATGAAATGAGAAAGTCCGTATAAGACCATGACAAGACATGGCATCGGCTATCAAACAAGTTATCATGTAAGTCCAAGACAAGTCTTGGCATTGAAAAGCTATCATGAGATAGAGTTCCCATGTAAGTCCAAGCCAAGGCTAGGCATTGACCAGTTCATGAGTAAAGATACCAAATAAGACCATGTCAAGACATGGCAATGGTAAGTTCCCAAGGGAAAACCCAAGGAAGACTTCGAGTAAGTCCATGTCAAGACATGGCATCGATACCAAGTTGAGAGATCCCATGTAAGACCATATCTAGGATATGGCTTTGGATCGAGTTAAATGTGAGATGAGATTTAGTATCCTCAGTCATTCATAGTAAATCATCGAGCAAACGAGTAAAGCTTAAATGAGATAACAAGAAGTTAATTTAGTGAAATTGATATCACGTCATGCTAGATAAAGCTGACTAAGAAGTATTATTCATGTTATGAATGATGATGTTGAGATTATGCTTACAGTAGCAATTTATACTTATCTATGTGATCAAATGTTACAGTTATCTTGTTTACCTTATAAACATGAGACTGGTAAGTTCCATGATGTATGAAAGAATCAGTAAGAGTAAGTAAGCATTTGAGATTTGTGATGCCTTATTTATAATAAATATGTCCATATGGTTAAGTCTCACGTGTGACTGTTAAAGTAAAGAAGGTATAATGTTTCATTTTATGACCCTGTTATGAAGTCACACATATTATAGTGTGAGAGTTAAAACTGAGAAGTTTGACTAAGTAAAATGCAGGAGATGAGTACGGTCGTTTAATGATAAAATGATGAATAAGACCATGGTAAGACCATGGCGATACATGTGATTCCATATAAGACCATGTCTGGGATATGGCATTGGTATTGATATGAGATTCTGTGTAAGACCATAGAGAAACTATGGCATCGTGATGACATGTAAAGAAATAGCTAGGCTATGATGTGTGATACGAGTAAGACCATAGTTGGACTATGGCAATCAAGTAAACACGTACTCAAAACCCATAAGACATTCTCTATATTAATAAGCATTAGTAAGAGAAAGTATAGTTAAATGCTGAGTACTCGAGTGGATATTAATGTGGAACTTGAGTAAGTAAAGTTACAGTTCGAAAGTACAAGTGATAGAAACAATTGTAGCGTGATAAACGTGAAAACTCACTTGGGGCGAGTTGTGTGACTATGATGATATTTCATTGATGATGAATAGTAAATCATATGTATGTAGTCACAAGAGTTAAGTCGACCTCACCCTCTTTACCGCTATTGAATTATGATAAGATGTTATGAAAGTTAAGTTGAGTAAGTTTGCATCTGATTAATGCAATAATTATGTTAGCATAATTAAGAATACCTTGTATCACATCGATACATAATACTCTACTAAATAGAGTAATTGATGTTGAACATGAGGTTGAAGTCCTAGAGGACTAAAATGAAAAAGTTATCATTGAGATATGAAATAGATAAGGTCCCGTATAAGACCATGACCGGGACATGGCCTCGGCACCGAGTTGAGATCCCGTATAAGACCATATCTAGGATATGGCTTCGGTAATGAATATGAGAATCGTGTAAGACCATATTCAGAATATGGCATCGATATTTGATGTGGAAGTCCATATAAGACCTTATCCGGGATATGACATTGGCATTTAGAGGTGACTCCATATAAGACCACCTCGGGGATGTGGCATTGGTTTCGTACCTACATGAATGACGATGAATATGCGTCTTTGATTATCCTTAGTGATCAATGGGATAGATAGATGAGTCTAGAGGTAGAAATGAGAATTGTACTAGAGCCATGTGAATGGGTGAATATAGTTACTCGTGAACGAGTCAAGAAGAAACGAGTACGATGTGTGGCATGGTATGTGCTAAATAAATGGCAGGTGTGAGTAAGTTGGCTTGAAGCCTATGACCTGTGCATGGTCAGTGAATACCATGGATGGGTTATAATGATCTCCTTGGGTATTATGTATAAATATTTGTTGCCTTTCAGGACTGAGGTAGTTGTTCCTCTCATAAATTGTGATTGTGTGAGAACGTTAGCTGACGAAAAAAGTAGATTAAACGGTTATCGATTTAGTTAATTGAAATCGACATTCCTTTATCTCCTCGTAACCTTATTTGGGTACTTTGAGGAGGAAGTTGGTGATGATTCTAGTATAAGAAGTGAAATCACAAGTTTTACGTTGTGTGACGAGTAAGCTTAATAGAGTTAATGAATTCGACCTAGATGTCCCTGCTATCCTGAGATATGACGATAGTAAAGGTTTTAGATTAGTATAGCAAGAGAAACTCAGATGAGAGTGTGCTTAAATTATGTTCTCAGTATGGAGAAAATAGGAGATTAATGTATTGAGATATGATTCGAGTTCTGTTGATAAACTGTAAAAGTAACATATTTTAAGCCCACATTTAGCATGCTTTTTGTTGATTTAAGCCTTGAATTGTGTAATTTGGTGCTCTTAATCCTTTGTTTTCATGTTTTATACCCAGGAGAGCACCAAAGGATGAAAAGAACGAGAAACGGGCCCAAAACGGAGTAAATGGGCCATATCACGAAATCCACACGGCCTAGACCCAAGACCACACGACCGTGCCTCATTCAACAATCTCAAACACGACCTGGCCACGATTTACACGAGCGCGTGCCATGGGCATGTCCCTTCAGCGGCCAAGAGGAGTTTTACTTGGAATAAGATACTTGGAGGCAAAGAAACACATTTCAAAGCCTATTTAAACACCCTAGTAGGAATTCTACTTGAATTAGGATACTTAGGGACCAAGTAAGGCACCTCAAAGCCTATATAAACACCCAAAGGGGCAACTTGAAGGGGAGTTCGGCAGAAGCCGGAACCCAAGGCTTTAGGCAGGGGGCGTCCAGCTAGGCCAAAGAAGGCAGATTTGTGGGGATTTACTCGAAGATAGCCAGTTGATCCATCTCAAGAAGCCGGAATTCTAGTCAAGACGGAGGATCTCTCCTTCAATTCCTTCAGGGAGTTTTAGGGATTTCTTATGTTTTGTTTTATCTTTTCTTTTGAGATGTTTTCTTTTATTGTTATGAACTAAACCCTCAGATACCTGACGGGGATGAAACCTAAGATGAATCTTGTTATCGTTTGCTGAACTATATGATAAATATTTGACTTGTTCTTAATTATGTGTTCTTGATTCTTGTGTTGATATTTCCGGGATATTAATTCAAGTGTGATGTGCTTAGGTGGAGGAGCAAAAGTCCCTCCTTAAGAGTAGGTCTAGCATAATTAAGTGTAGTTGATCGCACGTCTAGAGATAGGGTGACGAGATTTTTCCGGATTAGGGTGAAACCTAATATGGGAGTCCATAGATCGAGTTAATGAAAATCTAGGGGTTTTAATTAGAAAGAGATTTCAATTAATCAACCTAGGGGTAGACGTTAGTCGCCTCAAGAGAGGGATTAATATAACTTAGGGAATCTTATGGATCAATTCAAATGAATAAATCGTCTGGTTCAGAGTTAGATAACAAGTGAAGTCTAGGTGGATTCTTCCTTGGGTGTCTTCTTAATCAATTGGTTTTTCCTCAAAATATTTTTCCCAATTTCATTCTTCTTTGTCTTAGAGTCTTTAGTTTAGTAGTTAGTTAATTTTAGATTAAATAAAAATCACTTTAATTCTTAGGCTAAAGAATAAAGAGAGAGTTAGTATTAGTACTTTTGGTTCCTTTGGGTTCGACATTCCGGTCTTGCCTTAACTATATTACTGTTCGATAGGTGCGCTTGCCTCAAATCATTGTCATAGTTAGTTTCTAGGTTTGATCATTCCTTTTATAAATTTTAAGACTTTGACATTGCGAAAAACAACGATAATCTGTGTATATTCACGCATGAGTCAGTAAAGAGAATAAAATTATGTGTGTACGTGAGCAGGGAGCATGGTACAAAGATATGCTCATCGAAATATTCAAACCGTGATGATTGAGTTGAAAGCTATAGAAGGAACTATTAATTGAAAGTTCTAGTATTGAGTTCAGTCTAAATCGAGAAAAAGAGTTAACAGGTTGGTGATCCAGAGACGATCACTTTTGTATCTCTGTTGAGAGTTAGATGTGTTGTAATGATCCATGGGAAAAATCGATGTGTATTTTCTGAATTTTTAATGAGTAAGAGTATCATATGCTACAGAACATTTTGAAGATGAAATAGTGGAAACGGCTTGAGCTATTACAGTAGACATAGTACAGATGTCTGAATGAAAGATCCCTGTTAAGTAATGCGAGTTAGTTACTCGGTTGACTCTAGTTGGTAATATCCTAGTTTCAACGAGGTTAATGACTATAGCGAGTCTTCCTTTCAAAACAAAGGAGTTCAAAATGTGATATAGTAAATGTTATTTTAATTAAGCTCTGAATGAGTTTATTTAAGGTGATAAAATCCAGGTTGGATAAGATTTCCGTTGTTGATGTTTCCTTGAGATAGAATTTGAATGTTGATGAATCTAGAACTTATACATAAGTTTTGGTATGAGATTTAGCAGTAGCGTATCTACTAATGCAAGAATAAGGAAATGCAGTTATGTGCATAAAAATTTTGACAATAGAGCACATTTCACGATATGATTGAGTTTATGATCAGAAGTAGTAGACCACTAAAAGCTGAGTTTTCAAAGCGTACAAGTCAAGACTACTACAGTCGGTAAATGCTTTAATGAGAAAGTGAGATAAAACCTTATAGATTTCAAATTTGGTTTGACATAATTCCCAACAGGGGGGATGTCATTCGAATTGTAGTGAATAAACCAGTAAAGACTCGAACGATCATTTGGACATGTGCAGAGTTCCAAATTGGTATCACAGCTTAAAGGTTGTTGACAAGAGAAACTTTAGGATAAGTGGATTTTTGATTTTGAAGAGTTGATGGAAACATTTTAAGAATGTTGGTAGCAACTCCTCCTGATAAGATTTTCGAGGACGAAAATCCCTAAGGGGGGAGAATTGTAACAGCCTGATTTATGGGCTGGTCGGAGCGGTGGTCTCAGAATCACTAATTCGAGGTCAGAGAAAATTATTTTCATGTTAGTCTATGTGTTATAACATGTTTATAGGGATGTATGAAAATTTTGGTACCTTAATTTTAGCAATTTCATGCTAAATCGCGAAAAAGGACTAAATTGCATAAAGTGCGAAAGTTCCATTACATAGGCTAAACGTACCAAATAGCCATGAAATATTAATTGGATGTCTAAAAAGGGCAATTAGACCATCTAGGGTGTGTTGGCCGGCCATGTAGACAAGGGGGACAAGAGCTTTTAATTTTGTCAAAGTTGGTGGGTTAAATTGATGTTTTATAATAAAATAAAGATAGGAAAAGATATCATCTTTCCTCTCTTCTTCTCCAGCGAAAGTTGTAGCAAACAAGGGTGTTTGAAAGCTCAAAATTTCAGCAACTCATTTCCTCTTCAAGTAAGTGATTTTGATGGTTTTAGTTGATAATTTTTATACTTTTAGAGTCCCCAAAGCTTAAGCTTTCTAAAGAGGGGACTATTTTGCAACATGGTTGAGAGTCTAGGGACTTGCCATGAGAGAGTTTATGCTAGTTGTTGAGTTTTTATGGAAGAAAATGAATGTTAGGATGTTGATAAACAACTATGAAAGGTGTTGTTATGAGAACACCTAATTAGGTCTAAAATGCAAAAGTTGTAATTTGTTCATTAAGGCATAAAATAGTTGGAATTATGAATAGTTGTAAGAGGATTAAATGTTCAGCTAGGCTTGTTTAACAAGAAAATGTGATGAAAATTTATTTACGAGCCTAGGGGCAAAATCATTATTTTGCTAAGGTGTAAGGGCAAAATAGTCATTTTTGCCAAAAATGTAGATTATGGTGTATTAATGATTTATAAATGATTAAATCAGTAAATTCCATTGTTCTAGATCAAATAAAACAAGTTTCAGACCTAGAAGGGATGAAAAGAGAAATGTGGGCAAAAAGTCACTTTCGGCCCTTTCGACATCGAGGTAAGTTCATGTGTGAATGTGGCAATTATGTATGAGTTAATTTAGTATTCCAATGTTGTATGGAATGTATATTTACTCTATGAATGTATGAAATATCTTTTAATGAGATGTCAAGAGAATTGAATTTGGGAGTAATGGGAAATGTATATAGCATGATATGATGATAGTTAGAGTCTCGTGTAAGACCACATTGGAATATGGCCTCGGTGTAAGAATTCGTATAAGACCATGTCAGGGACATGACATCGATATGTTAATATAAGTAAGACCCTATTAGAGTATGATGCCAATGTGACACTATGTGTATGAGACTCAATAGTGTTATCTAACAATTTGAGATGAATTCAGTATATGATGAACCTCTAGTGGGTTATGTGTAATCGATACACCTTAGCTGTACGAAATAGATTTATTAATGCATTTTATGAATGCGAAGGAGAATTGTAGAAAGTTAAGTAAGAATAGAAATGTGCGAGGAAGTTCTGGGTTGAACATTTGAAATAAAGATATACATGTGGATTACTATCCATGAATGTAAAATAACGGTGAGCTATGTGCGATGTCACCTTATTGATGTTAATAATGGGCTAAGTGCGATACCATCAATTATATTGCTATCGGTGGGCTATGTGCGTTACCACCTGATTAATTAGTAATCGATGGGCTGTGTGTGATACCATCGCTTATAAATGATTGGTGAGCTAAGTGCGGAATCACCATAAGTATAAATGATTGGTGAGCTAAGTGCGAAATCACCATAAGTATAAATGATTGGTGAGCTAAGTGCGAAATCACCATAAGTGTGAATGATTGGTGGGCTGTGTGCAATACCACCCTATTAGAGATTCAATGGTGGGCTAAGTACGAAACCATCGAGAGATTGGTAGTATGAGTTGCTCATCGAAAATGCTTGATATGTTGTTTTATATGATCATGTGGTGATCAGTACAGGAATGTATGCTAATTAAACGAGCAATTGGCTTGGGGCATGGTAACAATGTGGTAAGAGATACAATGAGTAAGCTTCAAAAGTGGTTGAGTAAGTGACCATGAGTTTATGAGAAAATTTATTATAATACCTTGTAGTCATGGATATTCAATGAATATTAGGAATTGTCAGGTACATACAGATGAACTTACTAAGCATATTTGGTTACTCCTTTTCTCTTTCCCATCCATTATAGGTTTTTAACTAGCTCGGGTTGGAGGCCGCCGGAGATGTTTTCACACTATCGAGTAGACTCCTGGTGTGGTGTTTCAAGTTCTTTTGCATCATGGCATGTATAGGGATTCTTTTAAGGTTGATAAAGTTCTAATTGATGTAGCCAAGTTGTGTTGGCTTAAGAGAATTTATATTTTAGTTGTGTATAGCCATACATGGTGGCTTAAGTTGTTTATAATTGTATTGGATATAGTTCTCCCTAGTGTATGGGACGGAGGCTTTATTTCTCCTATGATTAAATGTCTTTAATTCAAGAGTTATACTGAAGCTATGTGAAATTATGTGATGATATATGAATGTATGCAAAATGAGAGTGGTAAAAGGCTTGGTAGATAGCCTCTAAGTACCCACACGAACAGACATACGGGCGTGTGTCTAGGCCATATGTCTCCTGCACCTTAGTGTCTTAAGTCAAAATAGACCACAGGCAAATCACACGGCCGTTTGTTCAGGCCGTGTGATGCACACGGTTGGCACATGGGCATGTGCTTCAGACCGCATGAATAAGTCAGTATGTCAAGGTGTGACGCACGGGCTAGGGCCATAGGCATGTTAAGGCCGTGTGTAATCTGACAGTGTCCGCGGGTGGAAGACACGGGCATGTCTTAGGGACACACGGGCGTGTCCCAAGTCACACGGGCGTGTGACCCCTGTTTCGAGAGAAAGTTTCCAGATGAATTCTGAAAGTTTCAGGACATAAATCTGAGGCCTCGTAGGCCCATGAAACGTATGACCTGACTAAGAAAGAGAAGTTTTTAATTTGGAACGAAATTTTATATCCCGTAAGTACATGTTTAAGAAAGTTCAAGCATAGTAATGTCTCGTATCCGGTCTTAGCCTCGGACTCGGGTATGAGGTGTTACACGACCGGTCCCACAATCCCATATGGCCCAATGAACCTAGGGCTCAACTTGCCCTTACGACCGAATCTCAGAACCTTTTTCCACAGAGAAACCTTAAGAAATATGGAGTCACCCACAGAGTACTCAATATCTCTCCTTTTCAGATCTGTTATGACTTTTATCTATCAGAAGCCACCTTCAGACGATCTCGAATTTGTCTAACCTTATCTTCGGTCTCAGAAACCAACTCAGGACCCAAAATCCGTCGCTCACCCACCTTAGTCCAACATAGCGGAGTACGACACTTATGACCATACAAAGCCTCGTAAGGTGCCATCTGGATTCTAGACTGGAATCTGTTATTGTAGGCGAACTCAGGTAGCGGCAGAAAATCCTCCCAACTACCTTGAAAATCAATCACACAACTCTGAAGCATATCCTCCAGTATTTGAATCACCCTCTTAGATTGACCATCGATCTGAGGATGGAGCGCAGTACTAAAGTCCAATTTCGAACCAAGAGCCTCATTCAATTTCTTCCATAACCGATAAATGAAGTGAGGATCCCTATTAGAAATTATCGAAACAGGAACCCCATGCAGTATTACAATCTCGGAGATATAGAGCTTCGCTAACTTCTGCAGAGATTAGTCCATCCTTCTTATTGGGTGTCAACCGAAATAAAATGAGCGGACTTGGTCAATCAATCCACGATGACCCAAACAGAATCCTTCTTATTGGGTGTCAAGGGTAACCCACTAACAAAGTTTATCGTCACTCATTCTCATTTCCATAAAGGAATCTTAACAGGTTGTAGAAAACCTGAAGGCAACTGGTGCTTAGCCTTAACTTGCTGGCATGTCAGACAACGAGCAACAAAATTCGTAACCTCACGCTTCAAACCCGGCCACCAATACAGTTCACGGAGATCCCGATACATCTTATTACCACCGGGATGCATAGCATAAAGTCTACTATGCGCCTCCCTCAGAATCGACTGTCTCAGATAAGAATCATTTGGTACAGAAACCCAACCCTAGAAACACAGAACCCCATCTATATTTAGCCCAAAATCTGAAGTGCTGGCGCTCTCAACCTAATAAAATCGCTAAGCCAAAGACTCATCCCCCAACTATTTCTCTTGAATCTGCCCAATCCAAGTTGGCTTAACTTGCAACTCGGATAACAGACCCCCATCATCAAACAGGCTAAGACCACCGAACATCAGTCTCAAATCAGTCATCACTCTTCAACTGAGAGCATCGACCACAACATTCGCCTTACTAGGATGACACTCAATCGTGTAGTCATAATTTGAGCAGCTCAATCCACTGACACTGTCTAAGATTCAACTCCTTCTGAGTAAGGAGTTACTTGAGATTCTTATGATCAGTGTAGAGGATACACCTCTCACCATACAGATAATGCCTCCGGATCTTTAACGCAAACACCACAGCAGGTAACTCAAGATCATGTGTCGGATAATTCCCCTCGTGTGACTTAAGTTGACGAGACACATAAGCCACAACCTTACCATCTTGCATCAATACCCATCCCAAACCAACGTCCGACGCATCACTAGTGACTACAAAATCTTTACCATATTCAGGTTGTATCAGAATAGGAGCTTGAGTTAGAACTAACTTGAGCTTCTCGAAGGTCGATTGTTGCATATCAGCCCAGAAAAAAGGAACACCCTTGCACAGAAGCTTAGTTAAAGGAGCTGCAATCAGAGAGAACCCCTCGACAAACCACCAATAATAACCCGCAAGACCCAGAAAACTGCGGATCTCAGATACATTCTTAGGTTGTTTCCAATTAAGCACAGCCTCAATCTTCCTAGGATCAACTCAGATCCCCCCAAAAGAAACTACGTGCCCCAGAAAAGTTACCTCTCGTAATCAGAACTCACACTTGCTCAACTTAGTGTAGACTTATTTCTCTCGAAGCATCTGAAGCACTACTCTAAGATGCTCATCATGCTCGTCCTCAGTCTTAGAGTAAACCAAAATATCGTTGATGAAAACCACGATGAACTGATCCAAATACTGCTACAAAACTTGGTTCATCAGATCCATGAATGCAACCGGAGCATTCACCAAACCAAAAGGCATAACTAGGAACTCGTAGTGCCCATAACGAGTCCTAAATGCAGTCTTATGAACATCAACTTCCTTAACTCTAAGCTGATGATACTTTGATCAAAGATTTATTTTTGAGAACACAGAAGCCCTCGAAAATGATCAAACAAATTGTTGATCCTTAGAAATGGATACTTATTCTTCATAGTCAGTTTATTCAACTACTGATAGTCAATGCACATCCTCATGGTACCATCCTTTTTCTTCACAAACAGAACCGGTGCCCCCCACGGAGACACACTAGGATGGATGAAACCATGATCCAAAAGATCTTGAAGTTGAGCCTTAAGCTCCGTAAGCTCCTTCGGTGCCATTTAGTAAGGAGCGATAGACACTAGAGTTGTACCTGGTAGAAGCTCAATGCCAAACTCAACTTCTCGATTCTGAGGTAAACCTAGTAACTCCTTAAGAAAGACATCCAAAAAATCCCTCACTATCCTGATATCCACGACAGAGCGGAGATGACATTGGACAGATAATCTCGATGCTCACAAATCAAAATCACCTCTTTATCATCCTCGGTCCTCAGAATGACCCTCTTAGTCGCGTAATCCAAACTAACTCAGTGCTCAACCAACCAGTTCATACCCAGAATCAAGTTGAACTCCCCATATGGAAGCTTCATCAAATTTGCCAGAAATACAGTCTCTTGCATTTCTAACAGAACATTCTAATAAAGTCTATTAACCCGAACAGACTGCCCCAACGAACTCAGTACAGTAATCTTACTAGAAGTACACTAAACAGAAATCCCCAAGTTCTCATAAATAGTACTAGCTACATAAGAATGTGCAGAACCTATATCTATCAGAGCAGTATATGGAATGTCAAAAATAAAGAACATACCCGTGATAACATCAGGAGCGTCTTTATCCTCTCGACGTCGAACAGCATAAACCAATGCAGGCTGGCTCGCCTCAGTCTAATTATCACCTCTGCCCGGTGCTCTCTGTCCTCAACCCATACAATTACCACCCCTAACCAGTCCACGACCCCTAAGTGGCTGTTAAACTACCCTCTGAGGCTGTACAAAACCCAATCCTGAAGCTTGCATCCGATCAGCCCACTGTGGACACTCTCTAATATGATGCTCCAAAAATCCACACCGCAAACAAGCCCCTAACCTCCTCCAACACTCGCTCGGATGGCGCCTACCATAATCACCACAAGGCTGAATCCCAATAGGAGAAATAGGAACCTTCACTCTAACCGGCCCTATTTTGGGCCTCTGAACAAAACTAGAGGGTTCTGAATCCCTCTTATTCTTGCCTCTCTCACGATCCTTATTTTGGCTCTCCATGTGCTTAATCTTCTCGGTGATTTTTGCCTTACCTACCAGAACCGCGAACTCTCGCTCCCTTTGTAGAGCAATCAATACTCGTAAATTTTCCCTCAAGCCATCCTAAAAAAGGATGCATTTCTCATACTCAGACGCCTCCATGCCTCGAGCGTAATGGCTCAACCTTAGAAACTCGGCCTCATACTCAGCCGCAGATTTATCACCTTGAATGAGATTCATGAACTCATGCCTACGAGTATCCACATAGCTCGCCCCCATATACTTCCCCTGGAAAGAATTCTTAAAATAATCTCAATTTAAACGATCCAGCTGAGTACCCTCCTCAACCGACAACCACCACCGATACGCCTCGTCGCGAAGCGAAAAGACTGCACCCTTTATGTTCTGCTCAGGAGTACAATCTATATCATTCATAATCCTCACGGTGGCCTTCAACCAATACTCGGCCACAGTAGGGGCGACTCTAGTGACACCCCTAAACAGCTAGCTCCATTGGACCAGAGTCGTTCAGTTACCGACCCACGACCCCTATATCTAGAATGCGGTCCAGTGACCCTCTCCAACATTCTCAACATGGCTTGGGACAGTACGTCGTCCCCATCCAGCGGCTTTGAGACCCAGTTTCAGTAGTAGGCGAAATCGGTGTCTCACTCGTATCTAAAATTGGCATACTGCCCAAAGAGGAAGACTTAACTCGAGCCCCCTACGGTCTCTACCGCGCCCACGAATACCACGACTGCGAGTTCCACGAGCGCTCATCGTAAATTCAAATTTTTCTACATCATAAAATTTTATGCATCAGTTTTAGTATTTATTAGTAGATATTTTATACGTAAATTATCAAAAGTTCAGAAGTGTTTCAGAGATTTTAGTCTCTAACTAGCTCAGTATAGTTTTAACAAAGTGCTAACTACAGTGTTTCCAAAGTATACTATCTAAGTTCAGAAATACTTACAGGATCGGCGCCGGAGACTCGATGTACCATATACTTTCTCAAAATTATCCAAATTATTTGAAAATTAGTTCTTTTTGAAACACAATTTTGGAACCCAAAATTCACAGCTGGAGTTTTGTAACCTGCTCTGATACCACTAAATGTGACACCCTAAACCCGGCCTAGTCATTATGGCTGAATCTGGAGATGTCACAAAGAAGGGTTTTAATAATAGTGTAATTTTCACAAAACTTTATAAAGTGGTTTGATAAATCATCCATGTTTGATGATTATTACTAAAAAGTATTATTTAATTAAACCAATTGCGAAAACACTGTTTACAGCAAAATGTTTAGAAACCGTTTATACTTTAGAAATCCAATTCGTATTTTTGGAAAAACCTTTGTTTTTGTAAAACCGTGATTTTAGTCAAATGTCGTAATAAAGGTTAAAGCACATCCAAAACCAGAATAAAAATCAAACAGTCCATAGAGTCCAAAAATTACAAAACTCTCAGAAAAATAATACTTAAAAATAAATAAACCAATATTAAAAACAGTTCACAACTTGTGGTCACCATGAGACTCCGCTGCACTAATCCTCCTAAGTCTGTGGATTACCTAGATAGAACAGACAAGCAGATGTGAGTTTTCGTAAACCTAGTGTATAACCCAACAGAAATAGACATGCAAAACATACAGTAAACTCAGCACAGTCAGATATAGAATCGGACTTAAGTCTATTTCAGAAACAGATAACAGAATCAGATATGTAGAACAGATATACAGAATCCTACCCCATCCTCTACACACCAACTCCGACCATCCCATCACACCATGAGGGGTTAAAAACACCCACCCATCCTTACACACCATATTGTATCATTACAACACATATCATATAATATGCAGTCAAGCTGCCAGAATATAGGTGAAGGTCACCATACAGAATACTTCCTCCACATATACAAATCCCACCCCAAATATAATTACAGATTACAGATTCAGAAATATCATGCTTAACATGCTCATATACAGAAATCGGATATATATAGCAGAATAATCACATGTATAATAGTGTCCTATTTAGAGCAAACTATCAAAAAATCAGATCACATAATCTAGAGTTTGGTTAGCCCTTGCCAACCCTACGTTATGCTAACAGTAGATCGGAAAGACCCGTGCGACCCTAGGGAAAATTTCAAAATTCTAGGACCACATGCGCGTGTGGACCCACACGCCCAGATTGGCCTCACCCGTGCGGCCTACACGGCCTGGCCCAAAATCCATACGCCCGTGTGGCCCCACACGCCCAACTTGGCCTAGCCTGTGTGGCCTACACGGTTACACTCACACCATCACACGGTCGTGTCTTACACACGGCCAACCACACGGCCAGGCACACACTCGTGTTTCGTTAATAGTATAGTTTTTTAGCTTCCGCCGAAGCTCGATTTTCTGCGTTTTGGGAACACACCTAGTAGGGTTTTGGTGCGTAACCACTCCCGAGGCCTTTGAAACCTAAGAAACAGCATCCAAATGCTCAATTAGCAGACAATAATCAACACAAAATCCAAAATCACACTTAAAACTTACCTATGACACGAACTGGACTAGGGCGATTTAAGCTGTCGGAGTAAACCTTCACCGCTCACCACCTTCTCCTACACCACAAATTTGTAAGAATCAATCTCTTAACCACTCACCAATTTGCCAAAACAACAGGTATAGCCCTAACCAGCGTTTTGGAAATCAGAAGTTACAGAATACCCAAAACCTCAGCTACCAAACAAACGAAAGAAGACCAAATTCCCAAAACGTAAGGGTTTGACAGCAGTTTAACAGGATAGGAGGATATAGCTGAAAGGAAAAAAGAACGAAATATAGAGAAAAGGAAGAAGAACTGACGTCAGATTTTCTTTGGAAGAGAGAAAAAATTTTGAACAAAAAGAAATAAAAATAAAAGATATCCCACATATCCCTTATTTTTCTCCCACTAACCCACTAACTCATAACTCCCTCGGAATTTTAGCTCTACCGAAAATCTAACACACAACCGAGCAAAAATAACATCCGCTCTCGCGCAGGAATTCGAACACAGGACCTCCAGCATACCAACTCCCTTACCACTCGAACCAGCAAGCTCATTCTTATATGGATTAACAGACAGTTTTATATAAGTCTCTCAACAAAGGTAAGGCTTGGATCTAAAATAATAAAGTTTTTCCAAAAGTGGGATTGGAACCCAAGACCTCTCACACACACCCAGAACACTTAACCACAGAAGCAGATACTCACTTGTGTCAAAATTTATAGAAACAAAAATAAATTTATCAGGGCGTTACACTTTGATAGTAATTAAGTTTTCATGAAGAAAGATGTAATGGTTACCCAAAAAGATTAAGAATATCCTATAAGGGTAACACACTTATTACAAGGTCACTAAACGAGCACTAATCGAGTTGTTCTCGTAATGATATGTCATTAGGGAAAGCTTAGTCATGATACTATAGTGGAATAAGTTCGTGACAAAATGAGTTTATAATTAATAAGTGTAAAATTAGAACCTAATTATAAATCAATTGAGCCCTAATTACATATGCCCACACAGTCCCTTTGTTAGCTTGTTGAAACCAAAAATGAATTGGATGTTGAATCAAATGAATAGTAATGGATAGAAATGATAAGTTTAGAGAAATGGATTACATTTGGAAATGAATGTGATTTCTCACTAAGTTTTGAAATGACCTGAGAATTAATTTCATTCTTTTTGAATTATTATTTAATTGTATAATTGAATTTGGAAAATGAAATTAAATTAATTGGTCATTATGAATCCATTGAATGTAGAAATTAAATATATTTTCTCATGGATTCTTTTACGGTAAAGTTGTCATAGTTTTAATGGAATTAGATTTTTGTTAGGAAAATTATTTAATTGCAAAATTAATTAATTTAAATTGATTTAATAAATAATGTCTATTTTGATTAATAGAAAAACATGTACTTGGTTTAATTAAATTATACAGTGCTAGGTTAAAAGTCTAGGAAGCACGTATAATTGGACCCAATACAAGATGTTGGGAAATGTGCTCATATTGTAGTAAACATGTAATTGTTTTCTATGTATTTGATCGATCAATAAATAGATAAAGTTAATTGTACATTTCATTATTATGTCTTTTGTGTTTCTGTTTTTCATGTTTTGAATGCTTAACAGAATTACGACAAGAAACTATTATCTCATTGATTGTCTAAGTTTAGATTGATTTAAGTGGCACTGTAAGAACATTTACATTGTGAGAAAGAAAACTTACATCAGTAGATAATCTAAACAAGTTTGTAATCCCTCAAAATAATCAAAGTGAGCATTTAATTCAAATTCTTAGAAGGATTACTATGTCGTCTACAATTCCAATTGGGGAGATAACTAATCTTGGCTATCGAAGCACCTAACTCCACAAGTAGAGACATAGATGTTTTCATTGGAAGAATGATGCTTTGGACTGGACCCAAGATGAATTAATTCTGAATCCGTTTTTGAATTAATTCACTTGTGACGTTCATGGTGTGATTTACCTAAATCCTGAGTTATTCACTAACCATGTGTATGTAACTCATGTGTTTTGATATAAGTAG
Organism: Gossypium australe; assembly: GCA_005393395.2. Taxonomy (NCBI): domain Eukaryota; kingdom Viridiplantae; phylum Streptophyta; class Magnoliopsida; order Malvales; family Malvaceae; genus Gossypium; species Gossypium australe. The sequence goes on along the minus strand of CM016622.1, from coordinate 82,849,475 downwards.
AGGCTTATGCTCTAAAATTGATTGAGCTAATAGCCAGCATGTTGGGTGTAACAGACCGATTTTGGGGCTAGCCGGAACAGTGGTTTCGAGACCACTAAAATGAGGTTAAGGAAAATTATTTTGATGTTATTTTATGTGTTATGGAATTAATATATGGCCATG